>JAVDPK010001965.1:50073-84885 GCA_034780415.1 Cichlasoma orientale
TCACCCCCCCCCCCCCCCCCCCCCCGCCTACGAGGCAAATTTGGCCACTTGTGGTGTGATTGTACAGAAAAAAAGTGACAACACTTTAACTGCTAATTTGTAGCAGAAATGTAGAAATAATTAAAAACAGTTCATGCAACTCAGTTTTGATTCAGTCATTTGGTTTTGATTTAGGATCCGTTTTTATTCTGGTGTTCTGGTACACTCGGGTCCAACACGTCTTTCACCGAAGCAGCGGTTAACACACTCTGCAGCCCGCACACAACACAACACAACACAACACAACACAACACAACACAACCCAACAAAGGCCCGAAGTGTGAAAATGTGAGAGCTTTGATCAACAAACAAAGCAGCCACTTCTCGTACTGCAGCTGTCCAAATGAAACATGAAGAACACATTAACCATCGTGGACGTATGGCACATCCCTGCTAATCTTAGGTGACTTTATTAAGGCTGTGGCTCACTGCTACAGGAGGGGCCTTCGCATGCTGCTGCTAATTTTAAAGAACACCTCACAGTGAGTTACTGTCCTCTTGGGGGGGGAAAGAGCTCCATCCCAAAACAGACGGGCGTATAAGAGGCTGCAGAACACGTCTGTACCGTGACTTCATGGCTAAACATCAAAGACAGTTATCAGACGTGTGGATTATAGGTCTGTGTATGAAGCCTCAATCGTGCATGTGCGCGGACCTCAGTGCGAGCGAACCGAGCTTTTTGGACATTAATCTGAGCAGTAAGGAAAATGTGGACGGAATGCAGAGGCAATGAAAAGTGGTGCACACGTTACTGTGAAGGAATGTTTCTGTAGCCTGAACATCGACAGCCACGAAACATTTCTGAACTTTTGGAATAAATAAAATCAATTTTATCTCTAAATAGTGGAAATAAAGACCATGAAAAAAGGAAAAAGAACGAAATGTCAGCAGTGACTACGGGTAGCATGTGCATCCCTGACATATAGGGTAATACTGATATTCTACGTATTAGCCTGAGCACACTGTGTCTGTAACAGTTAATGCAGAAAGAGCTGCTGAGCTTTTTCCTTCCACTGCATTCTCTAAAGTTCCCGGATCAATAGCGTGCGGTCTAGTGCGGGCTCAGATTCATTCAGTGATTAATATGAATCCGTCTGTCCATCCTGGTGCGCTCCCAGGACCGCTGGGTTATTGTCAGTAATGTGAATCTCTTTCAAGTCTGCTTAGCAGTTTTAAAGGACCGGAATATTAATACCACAACATCACTGCAAACAGCATCACGACAGAAGAATTATTAATAAAAAAAAATCCTACTGCTATTCTGTCCACTTTTTAATTCAGACAAAAAGGCTCTTCTTTTTTTTTAAAAAAAAAACACAAAAAAACAGCTGATTGATTACAATAATAAAGTCATCACTAACTAATTATTGGTTTCCAAAAAAAAAAAAAAAGTAATGGCAATTTCCCCCCAGTTCTGTCATTATTCCTTTAAATGACCAGTAGATTGATTGATAAGGAAAATATAAATCTAACTGCTTTAAGTGCTGGTATTTGCCTTACATGTGAAAGAGCTCCAGTTTGAGACTGGGAGGAGACAAAGCCAGTCTCAGGGAGTCACAACCTAGTGTACTCCTCACGCTGGTCCCAAACCTGGGTTGTGTTTTGGTTTTGTTTGTTTTTTTACAGCGGGTCCTTCCTGAGAGAACAACACCCGCTGTAAAAGCTGCGCCAAGTCAAACGTGAATCCATGTGCTGCAGCGAGCTCTTGGGAAATAAGGTAACAGCCAAAAGCACTTTGGCGGTTCACTTTCACCACAAACGGCCTCAACCGAGCTGCAGTTACCTGCATGCTGGCACTAGGTGTCAGCAGAGCGCTACGCTGTCCAACAACATTGCACAAAGGGGACGTAGGCCATTTACCTGCCAGATATTTCTCTATTAGAAAGCGACACGTGGGAGAGATAAACCATAACTGGAAAGTACTAAAATATATATTTTTTTAAGTTCATTGAGGTCTCACCTTGTTCACAGTTTTCTACAGTTCCACACTGGGCCAAGAGTCCATCGAGCACCTGATGCAGACACAAGAGAAAAAATAAGAACAGCAGCAGGTCAAAAACAATAAAGATCAACACAGCTATTTGATATTGTAAAACATACTGCAAATATTACACAATAACACTCATATGAAAATATGGATGTACATATAAGGTATCGGAGTTATGATAATTTGTGCATTTCTTGAAGCCACTCAGCGGTGCTCCCCACCTCTGAAACACTCCCATGGTTCAGTCCACCTCGCAATGATCAAGGTTTGTTTCTTTGACAGAACTTTAAGATTGATTAATACTGAGGGAGACTGCATGTACAAAAATTCATATCACCCCTCTGAGATGCAGACTGGGTCTGCAGGAGGATTCTGGACCACAGAGAAGAGAACCAGAACCAGCTCAGGAGTAAAAACACAAGGCGGGAATTAGAAAAGCTGAACGGACGAGGATTTACACCACTTAACTGGTCATTCTTTAACAAATAACCATCTTTACTTTAAACATATAACTAAAAAATCTTTTTGAATATGTGTGAAATATAGAACCTCCCCAATAGCGAATAAGTTTTTAAACTAGCAGCAAAATGTAAGCAGTTCAAATCTGCAAATAAAGATGAAAGTTAAATTTAGTGGGAAAAAACTAAACTGAGGTAAGAATAAAATTACAGTTCCAAATAACAAAAACGTGTAAATGTAGCCTCGCACTCACATCAGTCATCATTGAACAGCTCCTCCAAAAGCTGAGATCTTCTCAGACTAAGTGATTCATTTGAGGCTCGTTGCACGTGGAAAATAAACTCATTTTTAGCAGCTGCGCAAACACAGGTTTGTCAGAACGTTAAAGTTGTTGTTGCCTGTGTACTGATCGCACCACAAAGAGTAAGCATGATTACACTTCTACCACACATGAGCGTGTTGCAGCTGTCGCCAGTGGCTGACCCCAAAATCTTTTACTTTGAGGCAAATAATATGTTCCTCTATATTCTGGATGCTTGATGCAAGTCTCAGTTAGCTTTGCAGAGCGATGTTGCCCTCATGTGGACACAGGCAGAAACCTAGCGTATATTCAGCTGGCGCGCGCACACACACACACACACACACACGCACACGCACACGCACACGCACGCACACACACGCACAGACACACACACACACACACACACACACACACACAAACCACTCCCACAGGCGCTTGCTTGCCAGAAGAGGCAGACGATGTGCCACGCCCTCACAAAAACAATGAAAGTGCACGGAGCTACACACCACATGTATCGCTCAGCTTCGCACCGCCGTCTCCTGCACTCATGTTTGATGAATCAACAGATTTAAAGTGAGATGATTAAATTAGCTAAACATGCCCGGGGGGAGGGGGGGGGGTGTACTGTTCTAAACTCTAGTTTGTCCTCAAAGGTTCTCTTCTTCCCACTTTGTCTGTTCACAGCACATTTTTCTTCCATTTATTTTGCAGATATCTAAAGAAATAAAATAAAATCGGCAGCTCCGTTTAGAACTCATTTGCAAAAACAGTTTTCAAATCTTTCTGATAATCAGCTGCACAGCTGGAACAATTAGTTCATTAGTTGACACAAGTTTTTCTGTTTAATTTAAAGAAACAAACACACATGTTCAGGATCCCGCTGCACAAGCTTTTCCAGTGTCTTCTGCTGTTGGGCTGCTGTCCATGTGTTTCAGTGTTCACTTCACAATTCAGTTCTCATTACAGCTCTGCTAAATGGATTTGGAAACAGATGTCTGCTGATGGTTTTGTGAGATTGAGAAGAATCTAGAGACCAAGTGCAATAACCTTTAAACCCTGCTGTTTTAGATTTTAGTGAGAGTTTGTGTCTATAAACAGACCGAGAAATCTAGTGTAGCAGTGGATTTCTCACCATTTAAGCTTTAAATTACGAATATAAAAAAGGTCATAACACGTCTGCCTTTGCAAAATGTAAGACTGGGACCTCAGTTTGCACACTCGTCTGTATATTTTATAGGTTTCTTAATTTTGTCGCCTTTAAGTAATTTGATTCAAAGCTTTTGAATCAAAATTGAAACTTGGGATGTCATGCTGTCAGTCCATTGACAATAATCCATCCATCCATCATCTCCTGCTTATTTAAAGTTGGGTCACAATGGCAGCAGGCTAAGCAAAGTATTCCAGACGTAGTCCTCCCCAGCCACACTTTCCATTTCCTCCGGCACAATCCCAAGGCGCTCCCAAGCCAGATGAGATATACAATCTCTCCAGCAGGTTCTGGGTCTACCCCAGTGTCTCCTCCCAGTTGGGCGTGCCTGGAAAACTTTCAGTCCTTACCTATATTCCATCAGGTGAAGTTTGGGTTATAGACGGACTGTTGAATCAAAAGCTTTGTCTTTCTGCTAAGTTCTCTCTTCATCAGGACAGCCCGGTTCGATGCCTACATTACTGCAGATGCTGTACCAATCCACCGGTCCGACTCGCTCGCCACCTTCCTTTTGATTGAGATCCCATACTTAACTAAGTAATCATATACTTAAACTCGCTTGCTTGAGGCAGCCTCTCTCCCTCAACCCAGAGGGAGCATTCCACCGTTGCCCGGCAGAGAGCCATAACCACCCACAGACTTAGAGGTGCTGAGTCTCATCCCAGTCATTTCACACTCAACTGCAAACCATTCCAGTGTGTGCTAAAGGGTACACTCAGGAACCCAGTTCTAAGGCTTCTCCAAGTCCACAGACTTGTAGACTGAATGGTCACTTCCACGATTCCTCCAGAAGTCCTGCAAGGGTGAATATCTGGGCCACTGTTCCGTGGACAAGCATTGCTCCTCCTGGATCCAAGATTCAACAATTGGCCAGCAGAGTTATCCGTTCTCCTCCCGGACCAAACACTGCCTCAACAAAGCCCTGCTTTCCCATGCTGAGTTGCCGGATGGCTTGCTAGAACGTCTTTGAGGCCTCCTGAAAATCCTCTTCCATGGCCTCCCTGAACTCCTTCCACATAAAGAGTTTTTGCTTCTGCAACTGTTAAAGCCACAGACCTTTTGGCCTTTCGATACCCGACTGCTGCTTCAGGAGACCCCTGGGCCACCCACCCAAACCCAGAAAGCTTCCTTCTTCAGCCTGATGGCCTCCCTCACTGCCAGTTTCCACTAACAGATCCTCAGGTTGCCGCCACAACAGACAACAATGGCCTTGCTGCCTCAGCAATGGAGTTCTTGGACACGGCCTATTCAGACTTCGAGTCCCCAACCTCATCCAGGACGCAAGAGAAATCCTTTCGGACATGGGAGTAAAGACCGCTATGGAAATGAGCGTCCGCCAGAAGTCCCCAGTTCACTCTCACTACTTGTTTGGTTTTCCAGGTCTGTCCAGCAGCCTTCTCTTCCATCTGATCCAGCTCACCACTAGGTGGTGATCATCACTCTGCTCCTCTCTTCGCTCAATCAGGTGATACAACAAAGTCCATCACTGGCCTGTGGCCTAAAGTGCTCTGCTACTCTTATGAGCTATGTTGTGCTCAAACACGGTGTTTGTTCTGGCCAACCCATGCCTAGCTCAGAAGTCCCATAACAAACCACCACTGTGGTTCAGATCAGGCTGGCCATTCCTTCCAATCACCCTCCTCTCCAGGTGTCATTACCCAAGTAAGCACTGAAGTCTAGAGCCCCTGGAGCCCCCATCCAAATTCTCCAAGGAAGCCAGGTTTTCCAAACTGCTATTCAGCGCATATGCACAGACGATAGTCAGAACCTTAACCTCCACGAGTCAAAGTCACACAGAGGCAACCCTCTCTCTCTCTCTCTCTCTCTCTCTCCTAGGAACACTCCACAACAGCAGCACTCAGCTGGGGACTTGTGAGTATCCTCACCCCCGCCAGGCACCTCTCACCATGGGTCATGAGTCCAGCCCTTTTCTAGAAGTTTGGTGTGCGTGGAGGTGAGCCCAACAACTATTTAGTCGGTAGCGCTCCACTTCCCGCACTAGCTCAGGTTCCTTCCCCACCAGCAAGGTGACATTCTACATCCCAAAAACCAGTCTGTGATGCTGGGGGCACCACATGCCCAGGCCCCTGCCCAGCTCACACTATACCAACCCCAATGCCTGCGCCAGTGGGTGATGAGCTCACAGGGCAGTGGACCCATGTTTTTTGGGTTTTTTTTGGCTGCACCTCACCAAGTCCCATGGACACAGGCCTGGGCACTAGGCACCCGCCTTTCAGCTCCCCTCCCCGGCCTGGCTCCAGGAGAAGGCCCCAGTTTCCCACTTCAAGGCAAGGCTGTCTATTGGCAATAATTATGACATTTAAAAATGAAATGTAAATGATTATATTAAGAATGTCCCTTTGTCATTGTTCTTTTTTCTTCTCTGCTTTTGTACAATTATAATTATAGACTCTCTCACCACCTTTAGCCAATGATCAGAGACTAAAAA
The DNA here is from genome assembly GCA_034780415.1 of Cichlasoma orientale. NCBI lineage: Eukaryota > Metazoa > Chordata > Actinopteri > Cichliformes > Cichlidae > Cichlasoma > Cichlasoma orientale. The sequence continues at coordinate 56,516 of JAVDPK010001965.1, forward strand.
TATTGTTTTGTTTGCTTCATTTTAAATAGGTACAAAAAATTGTTACCACAGGTTTTTGGCTCAAAATTCTGAAGTGAACCTGAACTTCAGTACTTGTTATTTATTTATTTATTCTTTTACAAGACTGCTTCATCACTGTCCAGCCCCCCCCCCCCCCCCAAAGCAAAGGATGGGCGGAAGACAATGGATGGATGGAAGGCATAAAAATCATACTGTGCAATTTGAATTACTGTGTTTTACTGTGGTTCATACACACAGTTAATGTTCAGTTCTAATCAGCAGACTGCCATGAGAATCACGTGCACCTGCACAGCAACAAGCAGCTTTGCCTGAAAGTCCCCCCACCCACCCACGACTTCAACAGCTTTTTGCTTTAAGTCCTCACTTAGATTTGGTGGTTCCTCTGCTTTGATTTACCACTGAGGCAAACATGTCCCATAAACACCCTGCTACCACACACACACACACACACACACACACACACACACACACCAAGAAAAGGTGCTGAGCCAAATTTGCAAGATGTTGGATGGGGCTCATAAATGTACTTTATGAGTTTAAAATTATCTGCTCAGAATTAAAAGAAGATTTTTCAGCTTACTTCATTTTTTTTCACTCTTTTTGATTTTTTTTTTTTTTTTTTACTTTTGTCTAAATACCTGCTGCTCAACACGGTGTGTGACAGGGTGGTTATGGACAGGAGGGAAGTGAGCCAAATGTATACACATGTGCAAGCAAAGGTATTTGTAATGTCATGTCTGAAGTCAGTAATAGAATGTGTACATCATCCCCACAAAAAAAAGTAATAAAGGAAATAGGAACTAACCTCCCACTGCAGGTGAGGTGGAATATTTCTGATCTGCAGCTTCCTAGTCCTGTGGAGAGAAGAAGAGGGTTTGAGTTAATATCAATCTGCAAACAGAAAGAAGTGTTTGAAACTTCTAAGAGAAAGACACGAGGTTTGCGACGTTAGAAAAAGATGTGTGTGCTGAAGACTCCAGGATACGAGAGAGCGAGAGGAAGAAGAAGCCGCTGAATGAAGCCAGAACGTGTCCTGAGTGACAAACAGGAGGTGAGAGGAAGATGTTCCGATTGAAAACCTTTCTTTTGGTCACTAAACCAAAACAGTGCACCGAGCTTCCTGCCACCAGCTCTGATCAGATCAACGGAAGAGGTTCATAGCGCTTACAAACGAGCCCTGTGGCACAGAACACTGAACACGAGCCCAGCTTCATCATCACTATGATGCAACCTTGCGTGTCGCTATGCGCGTCTCTGAGGGAACAGTTAGGGTTCTCTGTATGGTGCTGTCCAGGGTGTAGCCTCTCGCCCTGTGACAGCCACGACCATCTTTACTGCACACAAACAACTTTGGTGACGTCCAAAGAGGGTCTGGCCTTCCCCAAAAGGATTATTAACAGGATTTTTTTTAATGAGGGGCTTTAATTACTTAAGTGTAAAAAATACTAAAAGCTTCCAGACTGTTGAGTCTAGAAACCACTTAAATAAAACCTGTCTGACAAAGTGAAGCAGATCTCAAAAAGATCTCAAAAGGCAACACATCATGCCAAAAACGAACGAAGCCGAAGAACAGCTGAGAAACAAAGTTACTGACATCTATCAGTCTGGAAAGGGTTACTAAGCCAAAAATGCAGACTAGTTGGAACAGTGGTGACCCTTCCCAGAAGTGACCAGCCCCCCAAAATTACTCCAAGAGAGCATCAACGACTCATCCTCCAGTCAGTGGAGAGAGTTTCAGACACCGTAAGACGATCTGCCAACATCTCTGAAAGTACTGCCAACTGTACTTTCTTGCCAGTATTTCACAATATAGAGAAATCACTGTTTTCATTTCAGCTTAGTCAATGCTCACATTTGCCTAAGGGCATGTCGAGAGACTCTAATGCCTGGATATGCATCATTACAGATTAGAAATGACTGTCTTGATTCCCACCTTTACTGCACTACAAGAAAAGCAGCGGTCGCCTTTGCTCTCCACATACGTAATGAAGCCAATGACGTGCTTTTGGCACATCTGAGCACCGAAGTGAGGAAATTACATCGATTGAAACACACCTTGTGCCAGGACAGCTTTTCTACTCCGAGCACTCTTATGCAGCACGTTTACATTACAAGCACTTCCATTTGAGTTCACAGCAGCTTGGGGTTCAGTATCTCGCCCAAGGATACTTTGGCATCCAGCCCAGAGTGGCCAGGAATCGAACCGCCAACCTTCTGATTGGTAGGTGAGCGGCTCTACCTCCTGAGCCACAATAATAAAGACGCCAGTTTTACTGAAACACGTCAGCAGTTGAGCTCAGTTAGTTTTTCCATCGATGACCCGATTGGCCACCTGTAGCACCATCTCTCTGAACCCAGGTAAACTTAGAAACTCTTGTTCTCGGCTAGATGGGTTCTGATTCTGACGGCTGGTAAAATATCTGTTTTCCCCTTCATGTTTAGAGGTCTGCTTTCTCAGTGCCCCTCACACTACAACCCCGTCCAACTACCACAGGCAAACAGTGTGCGGCTCTAGTTGTCGGTAAACCAGCATCTTGCCCACACACACACACACACACACACACAACGAGAGAAGCAAAGTCCGACACTTTTTTCTAACTCCGTCAGCTTTTGGGTTAATGTGGGAACAGATCTGGTTTTCTCGGCCACATCTCCTCCTTCACCAGTTTGCTGATGATGGATATCTACAGGCACCTTGAACCTTGTCTCTCTCCAGGATTTAGCACATCAGTAACACAAACCACGCCTCCTGTGACTCTCTTGGGTGATTTCTTGAGAACCCTCATATCATTTAGGCCCAAGAGATGGGCTGGGTATTGAAAGGTTTTTAATCAACTGTGGCAGTGTCCCCGATCCTGCTTTAAATCCAGGTATTCAGTATTGTTTTCACTGGTTTCCATCCCGGTTTTATTTGTGCAAATGTTTAACATAAAAGTCAAGCTCATGTTTGGAACACAGCTGGCGGTAAATTAGGTTTTAAATATTCCACCGTGATGGTTCCTCATTTCCATCCTTACGCAACACTACTTTTTCCATCTGCTGCATGAGTCCTACATCTTTCCCTTGAATGAAGAATGCAGTGGCATATTTTTATTTTACCTTAAAATAAGTTGAAGTTATTTAGAGTGTTAAGCCAATGCATTGTCCCATCTTTACCATGCACCACACCCAACTGAGCATCAATAGCTTTAAACAACCAACCCCCATACTAAACGCCATCCTAACCCCCAGGAGGCTCAAGCACAGATGAATAGTCTTTTGTACATATAGAATACCTGACATCCTCCATCCATCCTCCACCCCACCCCCCACCCCCACCTCCCAATTCCACCAACAAAAAAAACCTTTTGATCCTCAGTGCTTGGCTGTCAGCTACATCACCGTCTGCAAGCCAAATAAAAACATGTGTAACAAACAGAACGTGGACGTGTAGCTGCCGCCCTCCACACCGAAAACTTCACAGCGCCAACAAAGTTCCACTTCATCAGCACACCGCCCCCCCCCCATCCCTCCCAACGCCATTCCAAACCATCACCCCCACAGACAAATGCATCCCAACCCCCCATCAAGACACGATCACTGAACCTGTTTGACCTCTAGCGTCACCACCTGCCAACCAACAGCCTACACCATTGGCCGAAACCATGGCAACAAGTTAAGAATGGGCGGGCAAAGAAGATGGATGGGTGGGCGGATAGACGGCACGACAAAATGCTTCACATTTCCTTATGTGCTACATCACTCATCTGTTATATCGTTTGAATATCACCTTTTTTATCGACATGTGGCTCCGGCTGGTCCTCACCGATCGACTCAAAACCTGCACCGTACCATCAGGTATAGCAGTAAAACATAATGCAGTGTGAACACAAGTTAGTAATGCTTAACCCACTGTTTTGTTATTAGCTACACACACACACACACACACACACACACACACGTATGAAAACAAAAGTAAGTGGACAGCACAGCTTCACATAAACCTCAATCAACGAAACAAGAAAGAAATCAGACTTTCATCCCGGACTCATTTTTGAAACGCAAAGATGGAAACGCATTGACAACGGAGGTTGAAAAGGCCCAAGGTTGAATGTAAAAACTGAAGCTGATGAGGTTCCTTCAGCTGTGAAGGCATTAAATCCAAGCTCGGCTCCGGTCCCCGGCGGGACAAAGGAGCGAAGAGAAAGACGAGAAGAAAGAAAAGAAAAGAAAGAAGCCAGGAGAATGAAGAGCAAGGTCCTTGAGGAGGAGGTGGAGAAGAGGAAAAACTCTGCCTCCAGGAGGGGGGAGTCAAAGGCCAAGGGTCAGAGCGCTTCAGATTAGACAGCGAGGCCTCCTATACCACAGTGAGTCTGTGGGTGTGAGGTCCTACACTTTCATAGCAAAACGTACAAGGGGAACTACACAGCTATCGAGTCAGTGCGATTCTACTCGTCTATTCTTCTGTCCCCCAAATGTCATGTCCACCATCAGGGCCGCTCCACAGAAAGGCTCCAGCTCCTTCTCAGAGGCTCGCTCGATGTACTGCTGTGAGGTTATTACTGCAGCGCTGCAGAGATATGGAAATAATGGCTGATTACGCTCCAAACTGCCAGCTACAAAACGGACGATGGCAGCAGCACTAACTGACAGACCGCTGCAACGGCTCTTGCATCTCGCCACTACCCACAAGGCGCGTGGTGTCGATGCCCTCGTGCACCGGCAGGTTCCACATCGTGGCTTGGCCGAAGCACTAAAAAGTACTTGGTTGGGTTTTTGGGGGTTAGAGTTACGCAGAGATCACAGTTTGGGGTAAAATACTGTACACGTCAACACAGAAGTAACCACGGTCACTGAAAGAGTACAAATTGGGAGGGACTTTCCCATCTCACTGATGCCACAGCCGGGTGCACCAGGGCACAGACATCAGAGGGCACCTTCTGCATAAATGAACCATGTTCAACAAACCAGCATTAACTGGCACACGTGGAATAAGAACGAGCAGACTTTGACTTGTCAAATATAAATCTATGAAGTCCCTTTCTCCGAGCCCCGCCACCACCACACCAACTTCTAGAACTATAAACCACTATCAATTATCTCCACTTGCCATAGATGATTAATAAATAGATGATTAATAGTATCAAGCTAAAAATACCCCTAACCCAGTTTCTTCACGTCTCCACGTGGAGACACGAGCGCAGGAGAGATTATAGGATGATGTTGACACCACAGCGCCGCTTCCAGCGAGCAAACCGAACGTTCTGTTGTTGGCTGCCAGCTTACCTGCTGCCCGACGGGCCGCCGTGCATCTGAAGAGCTGCCCGCCGCAAAGTCCAACGTAACCACTTCATTCACTGCGTACACAACTGCTTACATCACTTTCTATACTTATATATTGTGCCTGTAATAGTCATTCTTGACATGTCCCACATATAAAGATCACACAGGCTGAAGATGAGTCCTATAATGTGACCGAAGGCGCGTACGAAATGAAGTGTAACTGAAGGACTTTAACTAGAAAACCACAGTTAGGTAAAAATGCATTTTTAGCACTAAATCATTCTACTTTTGAATTTGATTCTTTTAATGAGACTCGTAACCCATAATGGAACGTTTAATCCTGTAGTTTAATTGGTTTAAAAAAATGCCATTTCACAATATTAATGTGTTTATGTTTAAATACCTGCAGGATTCATAGTTTCTAACTAGTGTCGATGAAAGGACAGTTTGGCCACAGTTACCTTTACTCGTTGTGTTATTGTCCATGTTTTACTGCTAACCCCAGGATTCATGCACTTGGTTCTGGTTTGGCTTAATGAACACAGAGTGTGTGAGGAGCAGCAGCGCTTCCTGTAATCTGATTAAATCTAGAAGTGAGTCAGACAGAGAATACGAGCTGAAAAATCAGTGAAAACTGTCCCATGTGATACACACACACACACACTGTAACATGGCAGCATTCACAGCCACAAAGTGTAATGTCATCCAAAGTTGGGGTGTGCATGTGTGCGTGTGTGTGTGTGTGCGTGCATGTGTGTATGCGTGTGTTTTAGCAGTATTTTTCTGCTCCCTGTGGGACTTTTCAGTGACACAATGCGGCGTGTTTGACAGGTTTGACTGCCATCTCCTTCACTAAAGCAAACAAAACCCAGATGGTAAGTGCTACTATTTTTACTTACTGAATCAGGTAAATAGTCATTCATATTAATGAGATATATTTGGAGAGCCTTTCGTGTCAAAAGAAAAGATGATATGTGGTCAAACACAGATCGGATTCTCACCGTGCAGCTTTCACAATCATTTGTTGAGCTCGACTTCAGGATTTTGCTGCATCCGATGGAGCACAGAGTTCTCCTGAAGTCTGCAGATAACCAGCTTTATAATGTGTCTAATAGTTATTAAGATGATGCAGCTGGACAGACCAAACTCAAACGCTCCCAGTAACAGGAAAACAAAGTGCATGCAAATTGTGCCAGCTACTCCACAAGTGCTCATCAGTACATCACAAAGTCTTTTATCCACACTTTTCTATACTGGCTGCCTTCTGCAGAGGTCTCAAGTGACCTCACCTACAGTCAGCGCGCTAAAGCACAGGACACAAACGAGCATCACAGACCCAAACAAAGCGTGGTTTAAAGAAGCCTGGCTCTGCTCTGTTTTAATTAAGCTTTTCCCGTGAACACCACCACCTTGAGCAACTTCACTTTACAGCAACAAACTTCATTAATGCTCCTGAGCTGCAGCTCCGGCAGTGTTTAGATGAGTACACTCAGGATGAGGCATCCCACAGCCACACGCCCCTCCGGCCTGCGCCAGCACAGGTACACACACATGTTCCACTGGTTCTCTTTGGGACCCGACAAACGGCTCAGGGTCGCTGAAGATTTCAGGTAAAACTGAATTTTGGGCTTCGTGGCGCACATAATAAAACTGTAAAAAAAGAACTCAAGCATTAATTTAGTTTAATTTAAAGAATTAATTTAAAATGAAATGGAAAAAGTGTTAATGTGAGGAACAGAGCAGACACGAGAACGTGGAAAAAGAAGAGCTAAAATATAAAAACTGTTTTAAAAATGATTTTAATGATATTTTACTTTGCTAATAACGACACTGTTCTCAGTCACTAAAAGCGGGTTCTCACTGCTTTGGTTTTGCCTCTGGTTCTCCCCAACATTAAAACACTTTATTCCACTGACGGAAGGAGAACCGCTGGTTTCTATGGTAATAACCTGTAGCAGCGATTTCTTTGTATCCAAATAAGAGATTCTGTGTTTCAGAGCCGAGCAGGAATGAAGCTAACTAGCTGTAGCCTTAGCTTACTCTCCTGTTAGAATAAAAATATGTGACGGGATTTTCTTTGGTTCATATATGTAACACCAAGAACACAAACAGGCAGTGGTGTGTAGAGAGCCATTACCTGCTCCCATTACAAACCCCTCACACTCAGATGTCCCCTCGCAGGAAGCAAATGCTGGCTGCTGGCACAAGAGCACAGAAGTGCAGCGGGTTAATATTTTATAGGAGCTATCTGGACGGCTTAAAATCGCAGATTAATATTTTATTGCTAATGCTGAAGACTGAGAGGACTGAGGCAACCAAACACCGCGGCCCAAAACGCCCAATAACTTTGTCACCAGCCCAAAAGTGTCTCATCCAGCCCCACCTGTATGTTCTTACATTAGCTGGACACCACCCTCTCTCTGCCCGCTGACCCTTCCAAGCCTTCGCTGAGCTGGCAGGTAAACTAGAATTAGGTAAATGAGCATCGGTGAGGGGAGGTAAAGAGAAGCTTTTCAGAACCTGCTACAGGTGGATCAGCCTCTGAATTTAAAAGTCTGCCTGATCATAACTTCACTTGGAGAACCTCACAAACTGCAGTGAGACAGGAGTCACATGTGGGCTATTTCCACTCTTTAAGCTAACTTGTGGTGCCTCCTCATCAACAGGCTGCATGTTTTTCTGCAGCTGATCTCATGTAGAGTGTGGAAACATGTCCAGCTGTGCCTCATCCCTTTCTTCTGTTTGCCTTCCCACTCCTCCTCTCCTGGAGTTTTCCCCCAGCGTTGCAGGCTGGAGTGACAGCTCCGGTGGAAGTAACTTTAGCTGCACGAGAGCTTTAAATAGACGGAGCAAACGGGAGGAGGAAGGAGGAGACTGAGCGAGAGGTGGTGGGAACAGGGGTGATGGAGGAGAACAAAAAGAATGGGGGTAATGTAAGAAAAATAAAGCCGGAGGACGGCTTCTGTGCTGATAATGAGCAGAGCAGATCGGTCAGCTAGCAGCTGTAAATGTGTGTTAATGCACAGGTGAGGAGGAGGAAAGGAGGCGTAAATCCCCACTGAAGGCTGGCTACGGGTTCATGACGTCTGGCTGCACGTCACAGGAAAACCAACCTCTTTTTTTCCTAAATAAGCGAGCAGACCCACGGACGGCACCACTCCCCATCTTCAAACGCAAAACAAGTGCATCAGCAGGAGCCAGTCCGAGCTCTGCTAAATCTGCTAACGCGTCCTGCTGCTCGTGCAGCAGCTTCCCCCAAAACTAACAAAAACACTATTGTGCAAAATGGAACGCAGACAAGGCGCGAGGGGCAAACCGAGGGAGAGCGCTGCCCCGTCACAACTGTCATCGCTCCTCTATCGGCCTGGATTTATAGGGGAAAGGTCATCTCGCTCACTGGCGGCAGTCTCATTGGTCCATCTCCTACACCTACTTCCTGGTCATTTCTGTCCAATCACAACTTAATTATGAGCCCACTGTGAGCTTTGTGGAGGAGGCTGACAGTCCCGATGCTGTATGCAAAGGCACTGAGGTGCACCGCGTTTACGTGTGCATTAATCACGAATATGCTTCCAGTCTGTGGTCCTGCATCGTCACATCCTCCGTACTTCACACTTTCACTGTTATTCTGGCTTAGGCAACAAACATGTGACCTTTAACCAGCAGCAAAAAAGCTAAAGTAACATCCTGTTTACATTCCTCACTACATCTGTATTTTTAGCCCAGTTATTTAGCATTAATTAGTCCTGTTTTGCTTTTTTTTTTTTTAATGCAAACACAATATATAAACGATGAGAAAAGAACAGAAGGTTTTAATTGTCGCTCTTTGCATTAAAAATGTGTTTAGTCAGCTGCTCCGCTGCCAGAAAGAGTGAAACATGGCGTGGCCGTAATGTTGGCGGCAGAGAGGCCTCAGCTCGGGAATTCCTTTAGGTTAAAGGGGGGAGGGTGCAGCAGTAGGCTATGGGTCAAAGTTCAGGCTCTGTTCTCCCATCTGACCCCGCCTGCTGCTCGTGCGGTAGGGCTCCATTTTGGAGAGGCGAGGGTCTCCATTTTGAGAAGGTGGAAGTGAGTGCGCCTCGCTGCTGAGATGGAGCGTTTGGATTTGAAGTTAAATGCGCACGGCTTCCTCCTCGGGGCTAAAAGCCCACCTTTCCCACCTCCAGCTGAACACGGGCCGTGCTTCACGCAGAGCAGTGGAAATAATTGTGCGTTTAACGTTCGTCTAAATGAAAAACCTCAAAACGAAAATTTAAAAGCAACAAAAAAAATAAATAAATAAAACAGAAGAGCTGATGGTGTGCTCCGCACCTTCACCAGCTCTTCCCTCAGCGCCTCCTCCCCTCCTCCTCCTCCTCCTCCTCCTTCCCCCCTCGCCATTTTGTGCACCTACAGCCATGTCACGATACGAACACGGCGCACGAACCGCGGACCGGCGGCCACACAGCGCAGCTACACCTACACGCACCTATAGATTAGGAAATGACGTCAAAGACATGAGCTGAAATGCAGTTTGCACAGTTTAACATAAACCACCGGGCCTGCTGATGCGTAAGTGATGAAAGGGTGGTGAGGCCGGTGGATGAGGCGCCTGTATGGCAGGACTGTAATCCAACTTCTTCGTTGGCCATTCCTGCCGATTCTAATAAACTCTCCTCGGATAAAGCGCCATGTGGAGAAAGAGCACTTTTAACTGTCGCCGAGTGTGTTCCCGGCGCGCACACACACACACAGGTGTGACAGCGCCAGGTCTGCTGGTTCAACACGAAACCCTGTTCCTCCCTCGCCTGCCCCCCCTCACACACATACTATAGGCTACATACATGTGAGAACCAGTGATCGGCCATCTTGACCAGGCAACGCCCATTTACTACAATGAGTGTGCAGTCACATGACAGACAGCAGAGAATTCGCCAAACAGAGCGCACACAGCACATGGGAGGAGGAGGGGGGCGGCGAGCCCACATACGCCATTACATGAACATAGGATCATGGAGGCGGTGAGCTTCTCCATCCGAGCCATCTGCTTTATCTCACAGCTGCCGCCGTATCGGCTGGGCCGGGGGGCGCACACAGACTCATAGCTGTGTTAGGAGCTATACAGTAAACCTAATATTTAAGTACTGTGCACAAGTCACATTCACGCCGTTATAACTGCCACAACAGCCTCCCCCCGAGCGCGCGCGCTTTACTCTCGCACTGAGGCGCACCTCCACCGCGACATGTTTAAGGTGACTAACAGGAAGTGCAGGAGCGCGCGCAGACTGTAACGCTAGACAATTATCTCAATTACAGAATTTATTTTTTGCGCGCGCGGACGTTCTGCTTCCACTCACAGTGTAGTAGTGGGGTAACGTGAACGCGCCCGTCCATTCATAAAGTGCTTAAAAACTACTCACAAGTTACTACAGCGGCGCGAGACGGCAGTACCGCGCAGGCCCGCGAGAAGGGGAGGGGGAGGAAGAGGAGGGGGGTTCACAGCCTTCTATAGAATGTGTGCTCACGGCTGATAGAGCGCGCGCGCGCACACACACACACACACGGGGCAGGGTAGGTGTTGTAGTATAGCAGCGAAGAGGGAAGAATCACATGATTTCCTCTGTAAAGGAGAAGCGTCGGGTTCGGCTCGCTTTTTGTAACCGACAGCACCGATTAAACCCGCCCGCTGCGTTTACCGCGCTGGGTAAAGGTTACGGAACAAACCAGAGAAAACAAGCTTCGACTTTAAGCAGCTATAACCGCGAGTTGCGGGATGAAAAGCCCGTCTACACGCGCGTTTGTGGGGGTTTGCAGCTCAGCCGACAAAGCTGTGATGCGGCAGAAAACGGGCGTCGGCTAAAAACAGGTTAAAACAACGTGGAGCCACATTCCCGGGTTTAATGCGTCTCTGTGGCACACAGGTGTTACCTCTGAGACGGCCCCGAATCCCAGCCGATTACAACAGCGGCTAAAGTCCAATCAAAGTATCACAGTAAATGAGTTCAACATGGCGACTGACGACTGACAACTGCCATCTTAACTTGTAGCTCATCACAAGATCTTTCATGACGAGAAAAACATACTGGAAGATAAAGAAAAATTGGTTCTCGGGCCAAAACTGGTTAAAGAAAATAATGTGTAAAATGCTTTATTTCCTGGGGGAAAAAAGGAAATATTTTAAGAGTTGTTACTGTATTTTTAAAATAACCTGCCACACGTTTCCAAGCTTTTATTTTTTTTTATGTTTTATAACAAAGGTGTTGCAGCTGACTGCTGATGAAGCTCTGGCGTTCCCTCTTCGCTTAGAAAAATATTTTCCCAGAAATAATAAAGATTCCTCGAGCAGCGAAAGGAAAAATCCTGCACATTTTTAATCTATGAAGACACCAAACAAACAGTTCCAGTCTTCCTTCACAAACCGTTTTTATGCAGGTTTTCCCCCTCACACTACAAAAAAACATGAGCTGATGAATATGATTAGATTTGAAAAATAAGCTGTGCTAGAAAACCCAGTTTATACCTTTTAAAGGGAAGAAGTTTGAAAGAGGGCACACACTTCTGTGAACCACCGATAAGAAACACCCAAATTTCATATTAAAATTGAAGGATTCTATTTTCTCTTCATTTATTTTAACTTGTCGAATGTGAACAGCTGGTTCACGCTCAACCTTTAAACGATTTTTACAGTAATTTCCGGGAAAGCTGAAAAAGTGAGAAATTAAATGAATTTTGAAGGAAAAAAAAGTGTAGTCACATTCTCACAATTTTTCCTCAACTTCTTTAAATGTTGTGATCTTTTAAAAGAGTTGCTTCGAAGAAGAAAAGTGTTTTAAATCGTGTCAGATTCACAGACTCGTTCGTTGCTCATAATGTGTGTTAACGAGCTGGAGCAGGACAAACCCAGTCCCTCTCCGTGTGGAGCTAAAGGAAGAGGTGAGGGGTTTATTTCCACACTGTGGAGGAACACGGACTTTGGAGTGGGGGTTTATTTTCTGTCACACTGGTTTAATATTCAGCCGTGATGGTGAAGTTCAGTGAACGCTTTTTCCATGATATCAACCTTTGTTTAAATATTTTTAATATTTTGGATTTTACAAATGTTTTGGGAATTTAGGAACCTTGATAAGCTTTTAAATTTTGCTCTCTCAAATTGTATCAATCTTGTCTCATAACCAGCTTTTAAAAACACGTTCATGGAACTTTATGACCTTCTTTTTTCCTTTCTGTTCATTGCTGCTCATTTTAAAATTGTTACCGTTCATTTCAGAGTATTTTATATGATAAAATTCTGCTCATCACCCAGAATTCAAAGATTTCACACACACACACACACACACACACTCCACCTATTTGCTTCTTCAAGGCAACTTCCAGAAAAAGGGAGTTTTCTTGTGTTTTTATATCAAAATAAATTTTCCATGTTGTATAGAAGTCGTCTTCTTAAGGGTTCTTTTGTTTGTTTGTTTTGTTTCACACACAAAAAACAAAACAAATTTAGAATTTTTGTAAGACAGTTTACTTCCTGGACAGGAAACAAAGTGGACGGGGGCCCAGCTTCTGCCTCTCCCCGCTTCAAATACAAAATGGGGGCGAAGGAAGAAGAAGGGAGGGGAGTTCCTGCTTTACAGACAGAGTGAAGTCAGCCTCTGCTTTGTTTTGAATCTGTGAGGAACAGGGTGGGGCCAAGAGCAGCCTATAGAAAAGCAGCAAGGAAAGGGGCCCGTCTCTTCACTACACACACACACACACACACACACACTCGCACTCTCCTGCCTCACCTCTTTGGATTTCACTCCCCTAGTTTGCAGCTTTGAACAGCAGAGGGCCGACTGAGTCGCCGAGCTCCTCTCTGCTGCTCTGACTCCACTGAACCAGCGTGCTACAGTGTTACCAACACAACACTGACAGCCTGGGCTTAAGTTACTACTCACATTATACAAACTAGGTCTTTACTCATTTATCCGAGCAGGTCAGTGAAAAAATGAATCATATAAAAATGAAACATGTCAATATAAATAGCATTATTACTGCAACCTGTACTGTAATACAGAGAGTAATAATAACAACAAAAACATATCATCATCATCATCATCATCATCATGGATTGGCTGGAATAAAGTCCCTGCTTTCGCATCCCCACGCTGCTGAAACGGTACCAGGCAGTGGGGCCCACCCAAACCCGTCTGTGCTGCTCAGCAGATTTGGAGAACTGCAAATCGTGTCCGGCAACAACAATAAAAAGTTGTTCCAGTTGCAAACAGATCTTTCAGTTTTCCTCTGCAGATCCCTAAAATATCGCAGCTCTGTTTGTGCAACTTTGTCGCCTTTTTTCAGCACGTGTTCATTTTTTTTTAGACTCTCTAAACTCGAGATAATTTTCTCAACAAAATTCTATTACATATACTGAATTTCAATTTTCCTCTTTACACATTTTACCAATGTTTTCCATTTACCCTCCTTATTTTAATAATAGCAATAATAATAATAATAATAACAATAATATCTACTACATTATAAATATGCTGTGTTTTAAAACAAATATGTAGATTCTGGTTTTTTGCTCTTTTTTTTGTTGGTTTGTTTTGTTTTTTGCATTTGTGAAAATTTGTCAGGCAAAGTTTTCCTAAAAAAAACAAAACAAAAAAACTCAGTTTAAACAAAATCACCGCTCCCTCAGCATGAAACGATGACGTGCCCTGTTTTAATGAGAGCTGTGGGGGGTGTGCGTGGATTTAAGTTTCCACAGCACACCTGTGTAAAGCCTGCGTGCCTCCAAACTAGCTGTGATGTCACACTCGATGCATCCAGGTGTAAAAAAAAAAGTGAGATTTAAGGTGAGCTCAGAAAAACAAGCACGTGTGGAAAAAGAAAAAATCCTTCACGCCCAACATTTTGCAGAGAATCCTAATCACTTTTATTAAAACGATTTCTGAAAGAAGAGCAAGTTTTAACGTTATTTAAACTGCTCGTATTTGCGTTGCATTTCATACAAAGCTGCGTGTGTGTCACATTTAACTGAATGAAAATAATGGCTCATTGACTTGTTTTCTAAAAATACAAATTCATGTTGCAGCTGTAACTTCATAATCGTGCATGTGACACTGACCAACACTGGCTGTGTTAATAGAAAAGCACAGTTAAAAAGTAACAAACCAACATGTTCGAACTGTAGTTTTCAAAACAATTTTCAAATCAACAAACATGCAGGAAAATACAATTTAAATAACTAAAAGTAATTTTAAAAAATGGGTGAATATTTTACACATCTTTAATACTGCTTTCTTGGTTTATTTAAAGTTTATTTAAAAAAGGAAAAACTTGTGTTTTCCTACAATAAGAATGGCAATTTCCAGGAGAGAAAATCCACCTGCCAGCAAAGAAACGGAGGCAGCAGGACTAAACTGCTCGCAGGTGAAATATTCAACATAACATAAAGTTTATGACAGGAGCACGGCGTCTGAACCGAGAGCGGCTCGCGTCGACTCCTCGCCAGCTGTTTTCCTGCTCGCTCGTTACCAACACGATGAAGATCATCTTTCTCATATACGTCTCATCCGAGAACCATCACACGCTGCTAGTAAATATGTTGCCATGAGAGACTTTGCTCTCTCAGTGGCTGCGCATATGCAGAGGAGCTGCTGATATGGTCTCAGAAATAATGGACTACACTGTTGGGACGAGTCTTTTCATTTTCAGCTGACCCGTGGAAGCCCGTCAAACTGTCAGAGTATTTTCTCGAAGGCTCTCACCCAACAGCGTATGCGCCACTACCGTGGCACCTCCTTCCACACACACACAGACTGCCACACCACGTGAGTCAGTGCAGTGGATGTGATATGGCACACCCCCGGACTTGCACACACCCACTTCAGAGAAGGGAGGAGGGAGGCTGGAGGGACGGAGGCACAACACACTTACCGCTGGGGGAGGGGTCTCCTCCTTTCTCTCTCAGCCCTTCTCCCTTCTTCCCTCTGCAGCTCATGTCTGCACGACTGTGCGTGCGTGTGCGTGGCGGCAGCACATGCCTGTGTGTCAGACATGTGACCAGCAGGCACAGCTTCTATTTTAACTCTGAGAAAGCCAGACTCCAAGGGGAAAGAAGAGGAAAGTTGACAGAAAGCGAGCCGAGCCTCCGCGGTGGCTCGGGATGATCTGCTGGAACAAGCTTTAATGTTGTTTGCTTCATCTTTGCCATTCAGAGGCAGTGCTGAAGCTGAAAATGGCATTTATTCATGAGTTTTTCACCAAAAGCAGCAGAAGTTCCCATGAACCGGTGTCCAGAATGTCTCAGGGTTAAAAGTTCATCCAGCGTACTGTGATTTATGTTCCCACAGCAGGGCTCAAGCCACAGGAAGATTACATAAATCACAGCGCTGACACATCAAAAGCATGATGATCACAAATCCCCTCTGTCATCCTTTGGACAATGAAGCCTGGACTACTTCTTCGGCCCATTGCTCGTAAAATCTCTCTGCCCGCTTCCCCCGATTGTCAACCACGAGTTGCTGCTGCACTTTAGAGCAACACTGCGGAGAACACGGGTGGATCTGACCGAATATTAGCCTCCACGTTCCTAAACCTTCAGAAGGTACTAGCTTCTCGTGCAGGAACCGTTTTAGGGGACCTTTGGAACCATTTCTGCCCGAGGTTGTTGTGTAAAATCAGCTGCTGCTCGCTACAGTTTGGTTAAATGGTACATAGTAGTACAAGTAGTCATAAAGTCAACAAAAAGTAGCCAGAAAAATACATGTAGGATGTGCCAGCGTTCTCCAGAAGGATTCTGCCAAAGCAAATAAAACACGAGCCCTCTGATCCATCGGGTTCCCAGGCTACCAGACTCCTGAACAGAACCGCAAACATACAAATAAAATGATGTGAAACTCTGGGCTGTACCAATAACGGATTCTGTTTAGCTTTCTCACTGTCAACAAGCCTTTGCTCCAAATAAGAACGATTTCAGAGTCTCCCAGCTCTTCGTAACGTCACCTTTTAAACACATAGCTCATAAATAACATCTTCATTTTTAGTCAGCGAGGATGATGCTAATAGTTTGGCCGGCAGCAGCTGTGATCCTGATCTCTTATTCTTTTTGCTTGTTTTGTTTTTTGCAGCTGTTTATTCTTCTGCAACAGTAAAGTTTTCAGCACCTCATCGCACTGTTTTTAACCATTTAACCTGTGCACAATTAACGCAGCACACAGTCACCGTGAAGCCATGTCGGACACACCCGGCGATCACGTGGAAACACCTCGCACTGGAGAACAAAACACTCACATCCATTTTGGAAATTAAAAAACACAACACCACTGAGTCTAAATATGCTGCGAGTGTTGGCGGTGACGGCAAAGGAGACGAGAAAGCGGAGTACGGAAAAAAACACTTCCAATTAATGCCAAATTTGATTTAAATCAGTTACAGTTAAGGAGCAGGTCGCTTATTTTCCACATCACGTTTAGTCGTCTACCAAAGATAAGGAATGAAATCAAAAATGTGTCAGCATCCGCTGAAACTTTCCAAAGGAAAACAGATCAATGATCCTGAGAGCCCCCGCTTTATTAAAACTATAATAAATGAGCCATTTAGTCCAACCAGAATACAGGTATCTCTTTTACATGAGTATACAGACGTCATCGTTAAATTTGATTCTGAAAGTCAACTGCTGTCGCAGGAGTCGTGTGAAGCGTGAGGGAATCCCCATCATTACGAGCCATTAGACGCACCGGATCTCACAGTGAACAAAGCGGTGGTTTAGGATCGCTTTAGACATCATATCAGAAAAAACAGAAACGAAACTGCGCTGATATTAGTCAACAGATGTCCTGTGTAATCCCAGAAGGCTAATAAAGGATTTTTAAGGCTTAAAAATACAGTAAGATCCTTCAGGCATGTGCAGCTAATCTCCTTTACCTTCTTTACATTTGTAAAAATTATCATTTTATTTACTCATTCAGTGGTTTTTTTTTTTTTTGAGGAGCTGATTAGAAGATGTGCAGATACTACACAAGACTCCCAACTACTCACTCGTGTGTGCATGTTTATTAAATAGACAAGCATTTTACATAATGAGATTATTTTATAAGCTACTACTTAGTCCTTGAAAACAGCTGTGAAATGTCTTCTGTGACCTTCGAGGAAGGTATCTTAATACTGCTGAGCTGCACTGTAGGAACTGAAGGATTTATTATTATTGTTGATAAATTGTTTTAAAGAAATTACTGATTGTCTACATCACCGGTTTTCCAAAAGAGCTTGAGTGTACACAAGCTTATACAGTTTTAGTCGAATTAGAGCTAAAAAATAAATAAATAAATAAAATTTAAGAAGTCCTTAGCAGGTATTAACGTGCACGCAAGGAAAGCAGTAAAGTTTAGGATTGTAGTAATGCTCAGAGGGAAGGCAGAAGGTTGGTGGAAGCTTCATTGAGCAGGAAATCCTCTGAGCATGCGCAGTGTCCAAAATAAAAAGAGGCTAGCTCCAGTGAGCTTTTTCAGTCTTTGTACAATTACTGCAGCACATTGAAGGAGACTATAGATCTGTGCCACCTATCATCCGTGATAATACAATTTTTTACGTCATATAAAAATGTCATATCGGTGCAATAACAACGCTTTACGTTTACGTTCGCTGGTGCGCAAAACAAGCAGACGTGAGAGGCGCTTCCACAACCTCCAACAAAGCCCAGTACTCTGCAAAACACGCACGAACCCTGCTAAAGGTGCTAAACACGTGTTTCCCCGCTTCAGGCAAAAACACACCGTCAAGTACAACCTTTGGTTACTGTTAAAGTGTTACGCAGTGGAAAACTGCCCAGGCTACTTTTGTGCTTAGATATAATGTGTCACTACTGTTGTACTGCAGTGCAGTGACAGCAGGTCACAGGAAACGGCTCCGGCCTGCAAGCGCCAATAAAACCTTAAGTTTTTTGTTTTTTCCCCATGTCATCAGAAACACCTATCGGCCGGCGCGCCCGCGCTCCCAGCCGCGTAACTATTTTTAAATGCCTGTAGAAATGCAACCACATAAGACAGCAGTAATTCTTTAAGTAATTAATTTGTAATTTACACTTACATGTGCATTCAGCGTGTCCCAGAGCGCTGTATCCTTCCGCTAACGGTTCGCAGAAATCACGCAAAAAGCGCAAACAACAAAGCATTAGAATCTAGGTGTTTTATCCGTAGACACGTACACGTAGACGCCGCACTGAGCGCACAATCGTACGTCAGCGTCTCCGCCATATTTGACGTGGCAAAAACAAACAGAGGCGCGTCACTCCGGTGCTGCGTGGAGCTGTCCAAACTGAATCACGTGGGCATGTTTTATTGTATTTGGCCATTACAACATTTTGGAAACAGAACTTGCAGACGCTGCAGTGATACTCTGTAGTCCTGCAGTGAAACCCGCCTCCTCCAAACTCTGAAGTCAGTCTCACTGAACTACACCGGGCCGAAATAACTACTCTGATACTTCAGACCTTCTGTTTGCTGCCGTCTGCTCATCACTCTGTTTTTGCATTCATGTCCCCCTTGTTTTTGTGTAATAATAATACATTTAATTTATAAAGCACTTTACAAAAATTGGGAATAGCTCTTTTTTTTTTTACCATATGCAATAAAACATGGATCTATAATTTTAGTATACAGTTGCTAAAGGAACATGAAGCAGATCAGTGTCTACTGCAGTGTCTTATTTTGTAAACTTTGTTCATTTTTGTCTTAAAGATTATTACCGTTAATAATATTTAAATAATCAAAAATCACTGAATATAGAAATGCTTTTTTTAAATTCAGAAACCTGCAGATGTTATATTTACATGAGGATTATTGCAGACATTTATCATCACAGTAACGGCGTTATGAAAACATACACACGCTGGTTTGATGCTGCACCCTAACACACGTGGAGTATTTAATATTTATAATTATCAGTTTCACAATATATAATAGTGCATGTGTGAATGAGACACATTAACTTAAAGAACTTTGTAGTAAGGCACTTCATGAAGTTCAGTCCGCCACATCCAATATGGCGGACGCGCTGACGTATCACGGCAGCGGGCCGACCGCTCAATGCGGCGTCTACGTATAAATGTGTGGTTTAATCACTCTAATTAGCTGCTAAAGGCACTTCTTACGTTGGAATACACATCATAATCACATTTTCATGAACCATAATGTGGTTTCATGCGCGCTAACCGCAACAACAGGAAGTGATGTCATTTTGCCGGGAAACGCAGTTCTTTTCTCCGAGGCCGGCATGTTTGAGTTTGTGCCTTCCTGTAGAACTTCCTGGGAGCCTTAGAACTTTGATTACACTATGGCAAATAGTTTATTTTATCTGTAGTTATATTTTATGCCTGTTGTTTGCACAGCAGGACATTTTTTCGTTTTTCCTACAGTTTATAAAAATTAAAAATGAAGTTGTGAACACACTCAGAATTAATTTTCTGTGTTTTGAAAGGCCTCATTTCGATTTTTGAAGAACACAGCTTTGGCATTTCTGTATCTAGAAAAATATGTAAAAATAAAAAAAACAATTTTCAGTTTCTTTGTGGGTTAGTGCACTTTTGAGCTACTTTCTTTAGTCACTATGAACTTCTTTCATACATATTAATATTTTGGATTTAAAGATTGCATAGATTGCATGCTAAAATGTAAAGATAATGGATTTGTTCTATGGTAGGTATTAAAGAGTTATGCAAACTTTCTGTAAATATCGCGGTATAAATTTGATGCTAAATTGCCCACCTCTAAAAAAATTATATCATGGAAAAAAAAAACTACAAGAGGAAAAATAAAGACAAATTGGATCAACCAGGCAAAGTGCTTCAAGGCTGCAGTTTACACACACACACACACACACACACACACACACACACACACGTGCAGAGTAACAGCAAAGTTCTATACACCAGGAAAAAGAAAAGAAAAAAAACATAGATCGTCCTCTCAGCCAATCACAGTTCAGCATGAAATCCTCCTGTCCAATCAGAATTGTGTGTGTCCTATAGGGTCCTTAATCGCCAGTTTCTTTCTCATTACTGATGAAAAAAATGTCAAGAATTTAGATCCAGTGGGCAACAGCGTTGGCCCCCTGCTCCCTCTTCTCCATCTGACACACACACACACACACACACACACACAGACACAGACACACACACACACACCTCTGTCACGTAAAGTTTGTACAGCTTATTAAAAAAATAAAAAAAAGAAAAAGAAAAAAAGAAAAAAAAAGAGCAAAATAAATGAAAGGCAGGAAAACATTAAAAAAAAAGATGTAGAATCCAGATTAGGAAAACATTTTCAAGATCTCATTAAACAGCAGATGGGTCAATGTTTTAAGATCAAATAAAAGAAGTTTAAAAAAAAAAAGTCAAAGGAAGAGGGTTTTTTTTTTAAAGTTTGATGCAGGTATTCCCACAAAACTAATTAAAAGCATCCAAACCGTAGAGCTAAAATTACGCATTTCTACTTGGTTTACTTCACGTAAAATCCACTTTGGTCGGCAGATTAAGTGGAGCTTTGTCCCCTTTGTCTGACAGTTTATACAAGAGCCCTGTTGTTCTCGGAAAACAGAAGCGGAAGTGGGGGAGCCGAAGGAAAATGTCTGCAATCAATGCAGTTCAGTTTTCTTGCATCAGCACAAAGGAGCACTTCCATTTCTGACCTGTAGAAGTACATGAAAGTGTCATTCACCATTGTAGATGAATGAGCTCATGTTGGCATGTTTGCCTGAGAAATTACAGTTCCTAATTAAAATGGATACGGAGATGGTGTTCATTTCTGACGAGCACATTTCCTACATTTTTTTCTAGTACCTGAAGGCTACGCAAACATACTTTTCGAACAGGAACCAAAAGAATAAATAAACATTACATTCCTCCACATCAATAGAAAAGCTAAATGTTCCCAAATCAACAGTTTGGACTAGTTTTTGTATTTAAATGTTACAAATCAAGTCCAACATGCAGCACCTTTAAAAACACGTGCTAACTATTTTCTTTGTGGATTGTGTTGTTTTTGGTGTTGGACGACCATTTAATGTTCGGGGTGAAAACGGCAGCATAAAATACCCGACTCGCCCATCACGCATTTAAATGCGCTTCCACATTCGACCACAAGCTGAGAGAAAAATAATTGTAATTTGGTTTGTGTTTGGATTTGTTCTGCTCTGAGTCACCCTCATGGATGAAACATGTTCTAACACAGGAAGCAGAGTAATAAAGGAGTCGACAAGCTAAATTTATCTACTTAGTACACTCTTATGGCACTGAAGATATTTCCTAAAAAGCTGGGATGAACAAATTGTGAAATTTTGTGCTGATATTAATGCATGCCATTAAAAAAAAAAAAAAAAACTATTTTCAGCTCTTCATTACACTCTTAATTATTCTAGCACAAAATTAATATTACGGCAGATTTAAATCAGCCAATGACATCAGTTAATGGTGTTTTATTTGCCAATGAAAGCATCAGATTTTGCAGCAGCAATGCCCACCCCCCCCCCCAGCCACCCAAATAAAAGAAAGAAAACTGACAAAACACAGCAAGACCATATTTTCTGAGTTCATTTAATTGCAAGCTATGGGCCCGTTTTTATAGAATATTTGAAGCATTTAAGGAACTCCAGTATGTCTTTTAATAGCTCCGTTACAAATGCACAGTAAGTCACATGGTAAGGGGACGTACAGATGCTGATACTTGCACTGCAACAGTCCTGAAAATGGGAAGCTGGTGTGCGATCATTTTTGCCCGATGGATTTATTAGCAGGCCAACGTTAGCCATTTGCAAATCAGCATTTTTAACAGCTGCTAAATGTAACTTGATAAAATAAAGACGACAAACGCCTTCAGCCACGTTATGAGTCTGACATTTCATAGTTTGTTCACCAGAGGGGAACTTTTTAACCGTCTTGGTGAAAAGCTACTTTCTTATTCACTACTGGTCACCACAGTGGGCAGCTCTGCCTGTTGGATTTGGCACATTTAGCATTTTGTTTTGTCCCCCTTTAAATTCTTTAAATAAGCCTAAAGGGAGCTGTCTCGTCCCGGGATCGAACGGGGCTTCTTTTTTTTTTGCTTGTTAGGCAAATGTGTAAATTATAAATAACTACACGTAACAAATGTTTGGGAAATGTTTGTTTTGTGTGTCTGAAAGAGGGGAAATAAAATCAGTATTGCTGCACTCCTAACATCCCGTCATGCACACTCTTAAAATAGTTACAATTTTACAATTTGAATGAGAAACAGCCAATCCACGTTTGTGATGTCATCATGAAGGTTACAATAAAGCTTTGTTTGATACATGTCATCTGTTACCCATGTTTTAGCTTAGATTTAGCTTTTCAGCAAGGCCCAAGCTGTGTACACACACACACACACACACACACTTGATATTGTTTTGCACCAGAAACAACTCAACACTGATTGGCCACTGAAGCCGGGAATCATACAGATCATGCTTAGCAGCATTTGCTCTATGATGCAGTAGCAGAGGCTCCAACAGGTTTGATGCCACAACTACAGCAACATATTAAAGTGAAGAAAAAACATGGCAGACATGTTGAATATGGACACCCACCTATACACCCCACCCACATCCACCCCCTCATATTTATGTTGCTCGTGTAGAGAAGTTTCATTCCTTTGTGTCAGGAAAATGTGCATCCATGGATTTCTGTCGCTTCGGGAGTCACGTCGTGGCCCAGGAGGTGGAGCAGGTCACCCACTAATCAGAAGGTTGGTGGTTTGATTCCTGGCTGCTCCCGTCTGCATGCCAAAGTGGGCAAGATACTGAAGTGCTTGCGTGAATGAGGGATTTTGAGAACCAGTCTATTTACCGTTTAATGTTCAAGCTTTTCCTGTAGCGTCAAATGTAATTTAGCGCTCAGACTTTTCACAAATCTGAGAAAATCCATATTTCTGTATTTCCTCAGAATCTGCCAGAGAAAACCCAACACGTTCTTCACGCACCCTTCACGTACGACCGCCACAGGTCACTTCATTTTATTTTAAAGCCTAGGTATCGCTCATAAAACGTGCCTATGAGGTCATTTTTTTAAGAGGAGGACGGGCTCGTTCTCGCCGATCTGCCCCTGAAGCCGGGAGACGACCCCATAATAGAAAAAACTCTCCTCACAGGTTGGAGCCCCCGTCTTCTGCTGCATGAGATTTCAGAACTGATGCACTGTTGTATTGTACAGGGTTTTCACGTGGTTTCACGGGAGTTCCCCAAACCAACGTTCTCACACGTTTACCTGCTTAAAAGTCATTTTTAGGGTTTTGCTGAATTAGAAAAAAGGTGAAATATCCCACGTTTCACAAAACAAACACCTTCACAGTCGCGTTCTTATATATTTAATAATATTTAATGAGACTGACAGGATGGTTTAGCAGGTTTAGCTGCCACGATAACCATGTGACAGAAATAGATATTAAAAAAAAGAAGGCTGATCTCGTCGGTAATGTATCGTCCGTGATGAGCGTGCTGTGAAGAAATGTGTACCTGTTTTAGTGGATGCTGTGCGGCTACAGACCACGTTGTGTTTGCTCTCACTGACTTCGCTTGTTGCAGAGAACTCGGTCTGCAGCGTTCACTGTGAAACGCTGCAATGTTTTTTTTCTCTGGTTTTAAACAGAGCACATTTATATTCATTACAAATTATAACATTAACACTCAATTTTGGACCGATGGAATCCGGCCATCATGTGACTTCAGGAGCACGGGCACGTTTGAGTTCTTTACAAAAGCTGAAATCTACACACACGACTAAATTAAAACTTTCCCCCCTTTAACATTTTTATAAAGCATAAAAAAATGTAAACAGCCATTTTTCTGCCATGTCTGTGTGGACAGTGACTGAGGCAGGACTCACACACATGCACGCACACACACACGTAAGCACGAGGGGCCCCATCCACCACGCAGACCCGACCCCCGGCCCCAACAGCCCTCCTGCCACCACCTCCTCCTCCCTTTCCTACTTTCGTTCTCTTCCTTTCTTGATCATTCCTTCTTCCCCCCACCCCTCCGTGTGCCTGCGCTGAGTAATGTAGGGAGAGGACAGATGGTTTGAACCAGAGAGAAGAAACAATCAAAAAGATGGGGTGGAGGAGGTGGAGCGGGTAGGAGGTGGTCTTCTTAAAGAGACAGATCTCATTTACCCCTTCACCTACATTACACTCGTGTGTCTCCGCTGGCCTCATCCCTTCATTTTCTCCTCATTTTTCCACCCTCTCCTCCTCTTATTTGGGCTCAGGCACAACGGGCCTTTGTCATTACATGCTGCCTTAAAACTGTTCTTTATGCTGAAACCAGTCTGCTCTTTGATGCTCAGATAACCAGCGGCTCCACATTTTCAAGTTACTCTGGAAAAGTGAAGGAAATGCAAACAGTGTGAACTCAGAGCCGTTCCACCCCGACTGCCCGACACCGACTAAAGCAGCTACTGCAGTGAGCGAGTGTTAAACTGCAACAGGGCGAATTAACCATTTTTATTAAACCAACTGATTCAAAACAATGTTATTCACCTGAACATACAATTAACACGACCGCTGGCAGACATAAGGAATACATATCCAGATGTTCTTGTAGAGGAGAAATTCCAATGTAACGTTTTTAAAATAAGCAGTTAAAGATACAAAGTTGCTTTAATGTGGGGCGAGCTGTGTGCCTTTATTATGTCTGAGCCCAAACTCTCATAAGCCAAGCAAATTGTGCCGTCGGAACTGGTGAAAGGACCTTTTACAGTTAGGTCTGTATAATTAGTTATAATTTTTACAGAGTAAAAGATTTAAAATCAAAATACTTTGTTTTTGCCTTCATACAAACATTCCTGTGTTTACACTAAACTTTGCAAATCAGCACAACGTGAGAAGAACAGCACTGAACGAGACACAGAAACAACTGAAGCGAATGCACGACATACAACCATTAACAGCTCTGGTAACAGAAAGACACCCATCATTTTGCCTGCACAGGTAAGTTCTCCTTTGCCTGGTGGACGGGACACAGGAAGTAACAGGACGAGTGCACGGTCCCACAAACGCACGACGAGTGAAAGAACTCAAATCTGCTGCAGTCGTGCCACAAAAAACTCCCGACAATCGCTGCCCCTTATTGTGAGAGCTCGTTTTCAGTCTAAATATCGTGACATACGACATTTACATCCTTTATGGACTAATTACAGATAAAATAAAGAGCTCAAACATTTTCATAATCAGCGGTTATATATTCACAAAACCATGAAAGCAGATCATCGCTGCTTTAGCCAGACGGGAGTAATCTAACGATACTTTCTCAGAGTATAAATAGGTGCTGATGTTTCAGTGCAGCGAGTGAAACCTCACATGATTAACACACTTAACGAGCTTCGGCAAGACAGTTATACGGTCACTTAAAAAAATTAAATTAAAAAAATAGCAGGAGGAGAGCTCTGTGCGCTACCACAGCCATCGCAGACGGCTGCGTGCCCTCATTGCAGCTTTGCTCTTCTAACACGAAGGTAAACATTCCACCGCCCCAGTAACCGAAGTGTAAAAGTAACGAGACACAGAGCACCACCCGACGCGCAGTACTTCAGCTAACAGCTACAGCCTGCTGCAGCACGCCCGCTCTGGAAGTACTAGGTGCACAGGACAGTGGCACTGTGGAATTACAGCTTCATCAGCAACGTGAGGTTTTATTTAGGAAAGACAGCAAAATGATGCCATTATTCTTGTTAGTGTAGTAGCAACAGTAGTACTGATGCATTTTAATCCTGCTGCTGCTGCTGCTAATGAGCAGGTAGACATTTTTTTAGAAACTAGTGTGAGTATGTTGTGTTTTAGGAGCACATCAGATCTGTTGTATCGGTATGTGGAGCATGATTTCCCTCTGACCTGCAGCGCGCACAGAAGCATAAAGATAAATGCCCTAAAATAATAATTATTCTTCTTTCTGCTGTCCAAATGCAGCCCCCCATTTCCTTCACAGTCGGGAGAGATGCATTCACGCTGACCTGAAATTATCCACAGCTATTCTTTTAGTTTGAATGCACAGTTCACCTCTCAGTGCGTCAACCACTGCAGAGCAGGCAGACATGCAGAGCAGCAGCAGCCTGTCTAATCACATTACAACTGAGCTATCTCTCAGAACCGTTTGCCCAACATCCTCGAGCAACGCCGTTCCACCGACACCAGAATTTAAAGCGCATTCATCCTCCTTCCAGTGACTCTCACTGGCTCCCTTCATTTGTCCGTCTGTCTGCTTCCCATTCTGTTACTCGGTCTTGGCTCTCTTGCAGAAAGGGCTGGAATGGTTCATGGCAACGTGCCAACAGCAGAGCAGGAAAGGGAGGCAAAACAAGAGGGAGAAATGAACATACTGTACCAGAGAGTGAGGAAAACAGCGGCATGAAAGCACGAGCACACACGGAGCGAGAGAGAGCGACAGAGAGAAAGTATAAAGTCAGAGCACGCATGTGGCTGAGCAAGGCACAGTGCTGCTACCAGATGATTGGTCGCACCCCCCTTGCTCCCTCCGCCCACTGTCCCCTCCTCCTTGCCAGCCATGAGAGGGGAGGAAATCAAACCACAGCTTGCTTCTCTCCTTCAGCTCTCCCTCTGTGTACTGCTGTGAGAGCTCCAGCCACACATGCACGCACATCCAGACGTCCAGCTCCTCACATGCATCATAGTTTGGGTGCATTTAAAGTTCCAGCACACTTTGCATGAAAGCACAAACAAGGGCAAGAGAAACATGGCTGCAGCGGGTCGAGTTGCACACAAACTGATGCCTGAGGGGGAAAAAGAGGCCACACATCTACACATGTTGCATTTCACAGCAAACCAAAAGAAGAGAAATCTGCTTCTAAGAATGTTTTGATAGCAGCGTTCACTGTCAGGGTGTACATATATATGCTGGAGAGCTTTCCAGTATCATCTGGGTGTCCAATTTTCAGCCTCAGCACTGCCTTTTATTCAATTCACTTTGTTTTTAATTTATGCAGCGCCGAATCACAACAACAGCTTTATATGGTAAGATAAAGACCCTACAACAACACGGAGACAACCGCAACCAACAAACGACCCCCTATGGGCAAGCACTTGGCGACAGCAGGGAGGAAAAACTTCCTTTTAACAGGAAGAACCCTCCAGCAGAACCACAGTTCTAACAGCAGATATACTGTGGTACAAACCCGACACATCTGAGCAGACCCACCATACATATATAGGACTCTGTGGGCTTCATAAACCGGTTGGATGATGATGGGAGCTATAAAATGTCATTAATTGATGTATTCTCTTTGTCTTTACTGTGCATACATTTTGTTACAGAATCGTGTAGATTTATGTACCCGATTGATCCAAATGATGGATGACCCTAATTATGAGACAAGTCCTAGCCATCGAGAATACTCACCAGCTTGTCTGCAGGGCCACAAACAACCCATGGTTCAAAACTGTGCACAGAAAACTGTTAGACTTTGGCCATTTTGACACACAAGCTGTGGCAGTTTCTGGAGAATAAGGTCAGGATGTTTTACACACTTATCCTTTCTCGCATGTAGCACACGGGGGGAAAGGGTCCGCTTAAGATGTGCTCAGACTACTGGAAACACAGAGTGTGGTTTTGGCAAGGGAGCTGCTTGGACAGAGTGTAGCTAGCGGTGAATGTACTATAATAACGGTTCTGCTGCTCACAGAGGGCGCGCAGGTTGAAGTCGGTCTCATCCGACTGCGTCGGGCATTTGTGTTCCTCCCTCTGTTGGGTAGGTCCGGGTCTGCGCTGCGCATTTGGGAATTGTTTTGTACCATCTCCAATTAAAAAAAACTGTTTCCAACATTTAAACTTTTCAAAGGCGTCAATCTTCTATCTGAACCCGAGAACGGCTGAGAAACAAAGTCACGACATCTAGAATTCTGGAAAGAGTTCCAAAACCATTTCTAAAGCTTTGGGACTCCAGTGAACCACAGCGAGAGCCGTTTCCCACAAACGGGAAAAACTCGGAACAGCGGGAACCTTCCCAGGAGCGGCGGCATCGACGACTCGTCCAGGAGGTCACAAAAGAACCCAGAACATCATCTGAAGTCCTGCAGGCCTCACTTTCCTCAGTTAAGGTCAGAGTT
>JAVDPK010001965.1:86218-101014 GCA_034780415.1 Cichlasoma orientale
ATCATCATTTAAAGAATGCATTTTGTATTTACTCGGGTTATCGCTGTCTAATATTAAAATTACTTTGATGATCTGAACTCTGTGTGACAAAAAAAAAAAAAAAGGGAGAAAAGAAGTCAGGAGGGGGCAAATACTTTTTCACAGCACTGCATGCTCATCAAGTGACGCCCTCAGATTCAAACTGGGGCATTTTATGAGGCCGGTGGGACAAAATCTGGCACTTCCAAGACCGAGGCCGTGGTTCTGAGCCAGAAAAAGATGGATCATGTGCTCCGGGTTAGGAATAACTTGCTTCCTGAAAGTCGAGTTCCAGGGACGTGTTCACGAGTGGGGAAAGGGTAGAGCGGCAGATTGATGAGAGACTGGTGTCTGCAGTGGAGGCTGCACCACTCTGCTGTGGTGAAGAGCATGGAGAAGCTCATGATCAACCTATGGCCATGAGCTGTGGGACGTCACTGAAAGAAGATCACGCGTGCAATGGCAGCAACGAGCTCCCTCTGAGAGACGTCCAGCTCACCCTGAAGGGCCCGCTATACTCGCTGCACTGGTTGCTTCTGTACCGATAGATCATTAAAATGATGGTAAAGACCGACACCATCATACACCCGTGTCCTCAGCGCAGCAGCACCCACGTGAGAGGTGCACAACTGGCTGAAACAACACTGCACCAACATTAGCTTTGGCGTGCAGCACTGTTTGCGAGGGCAAGAACGGCAAGTATAATGGGCCCATTAGAGATCGCTGTGAGCACCGTCATTTGGGAGGGGCTCATAGTAGAGCTGCTGCTCCTCCACATCAAAGGGAGCCAGCTGATTCGGTCCAGGCACCTAATTAGGATGACTCCAAGGTCAGATGTTTGGGCACATCCTACCAAGCGGAGTCCCTGGGGCAAGCTTGAGACATGCTCTCTCAGCTGGCTTTGGACTTAATACACCCCCACCCCCCACAAG
Source organism: Cichlasoma orientale (assembly GCA_034780415.1). Classification (NCBI taxonomy): domain Eukaryota; kingdom Metazoa; phylum Chordata; class Actinopteri; order Cichliformes; family Cichlidae; genus Cichlasoma; species Cichlasoma orientale. The sequence goes on from JAVDPK010001965.1 coordinate 87,169, forward strand.
AGCTGACACAGTGGCCTGGGAGAGGGACGGCTAGATGTTAAAGTCACTAAATTTGGGAATAACTAGCGTAACAACAAGGACATCAATTAATGATGTACATACGAGCTTTGAAAGGCTCTCTCAGACGTTCCAGAAGAGGAAGCCCGCTCACCTTTATCTGAGCGCGCAAAGTGTTGAGATTCTTAAACCTAAAAGCACCTCCCCATCTGCACAGTCTGATTTGGACACTTCTATAAATGCATGCAAAATAGTGCCCATTAAATCTGATAGTGGATTTATTACAAAAGCATTAACAACCAAGCTTGTTGTGGAGGTGATTTTTTTATATGTCAAACTCAATTACAGTGAATGGGCGATAAAATGGTGCCTAAAATATCTATAATCTAGCTGGTGCATCCATTAAAAAAAAAAAAAGGGGGAAGAGGCACATGTACAGTAGCTTCACTCATCTGCTCAAAAAAAAAAAGCCAATACAAAGTGCGTAATACCATTACAGAAATGACATTTAGCTTTTTGAAGCCATTTTCAGAGGAAAAAGGGGAAGATATCAGGATTTCAGAGGATATTCCAGCCATGGCTCGGACTTCTGTTACCACTGTGGTGTTATTTGGACTGGGACCGTCATCTGTTCCTGTGCTTCTTTCAAGGCAATTCGGGGGGGGGGGGGGTTATAATAAAAATAATAATAAAAAAAAAAAGATTCTTAAACAGTGAAGCAATAACAGCAGATATGTTGCCATGCTTCATGCATATTAGCCCTACAAACCAGCTTTTTCTAATGCAGAAATAATCTACTGGTTACAAATTAACCACAACCACCAAAAAATTTACAAATTAAAAAAAAAAAAAAAAAAGGTGGAGGGGAGGGTGGGGTGGTCTTGGTCTTTTTGTCAGCAAGGATGTGACAAAATATATCTAATGAATGAGTCACAAACCAAAGGCTGTTGGATGGATGGGTGGATGGATGGATGGATGGATGGATGGATGGATGGGTGGGTGGGTGGATGGATGGATGGGTGGGTGGGTGGAGAGGACTTCACAGATAAATAGCTGGGGCAACACAGGTAGCAAAAATTGTGTGCGAGCACAAACATTTATTGTAAAGTGTTGTATGCACGGTGGTGCTCAGGATTCTTTTTTCTTTTGAAGAACAAACCAGCTGCAACACGAGAACACAACAGGCTGCACGAGGCAGCTGGAGATGTTAGCCACACATGCAATGTTACCAGCTTTAAAATGAGCCAACAACATCAGTTCCTTTTTGGCTGCAACTGGCAGCGCACCATACACCAGAGGGTGGAGTTTAGGAATAATGACAGAAATAATCCAAAGATTAGTGAAGGGAAGATCGTTCACAGACAGGCCTGGTGCTGTGTTTCAGAGCCACCACGAGAGGAAAGAAGAATCCCCTGAAGCGCCCCGATAGAAACAGAACAAATGTCCGTCTTTAGGCAGTGTGGACGGAGATTGGAGGGTACACCACAGATTAAAAATAAACTTTATATAAAAAGTAAAAAACAGAAAAAAAAAAAGGTTTAGCTTCATGATGTTTAATAAAATATAACTGCTGAGCCAGTTAGCGCAGAGAAAGCCCGGCTTTGTTGAGCTTACTGGCAACATGCCCCTCAGTCGGAACAGTCCAGAAGATCAGCTGCCACGGCAGCAGCCGTCGCTCTGGAATCCTTGGACATGCAATTGGATTCAAACGTACAAGAAACTGATTTATCTCAGCAGCACAAGCAGCCCGTCTACCCAGTGCAATAATGGCAACAACATCTAAGGACAGCATGTGGGCAAAAGAGTTCCAGGTGTATTTAAACAACACGAAAACTATAAAATGACCAAATCCTGGTGCCCTGTGCATATTAGCCTGCTGCTCGAGTGAAGGCAGGGCGCAAACATGAATTATTCCCAGCGCACTGACAGCTACAGATTAGAGTTTGGTGTCAAAGGTCACAGCCTGTCGTACTCCTTAGCTCTAAACTCTAAGCCGTGCCTCCATAACCAAGTGCACACAGATACCCCTAATTGTGGACATAATAATTTTTTAGCAACACACCAATTTGGGACTAATTTTGTTTATTAAAATTCCAATAATTTTCCCTATTATTTTGTTTTTGTTTATTCCAGCTTTTAGTGGCAGGAAAAAGTCTTCATTATAAAAAAAATAAAATAAATTTAAAAAAAAATGACCTGTTTTAAAGTCTTTCAGCTTCATCGTGCAAGGTTGTGATGTGCAGCAGCACGAGCCTGAACTGACGGATAAGCATCGGCCACTGACGCGTGTAAACGCCCTCGTCGGTTCAAACTGACATTGTGCACGTTTATCCTCCCCACGAGTGTTCGCAGCGTGCTACGAAAGGGGGAAAAGAAGTGTACAACAGTAACTGCTAACCTGGCAGGAATGCACCTAAGATCAAAAGCCAGTATTTAAAATGTGTTTAATTTGACTGCATATGATGTAAAATTGGTGCAAATTGGTTGTTACTTATTTATAAAAATAAATAAATAAATAAGTAGCTCCTATTTTACCTTTAACATCCAACAAACCCCTTAACAGATAAAAGGGTCATTTATGTGCCAGGTTGCTTCAATAAAATGGGATTTTGCAGACCAGAGGTAAAAGATTTGAATGCACACATGCCCACCCACCCCCACACCCACCCACGTCACATTTCAACTGAGTTTAATGTGATTTTTGGTGGGTGTCACCACTGATTTGCTTTACACCCACAGTGGGCAGTCTATACATTTTTCCCCTCTCCAAAGAGGGTGAATTGTTCTCTCAGAGAACCCCCACCCCACACATACACATACACACACACACACACACACACACCCCTCCCTTCTCTTCTTCCTGTAGCTACACAACTCCCAACTTCCCATCTTGCCAAACCCTCTGCAGCCTCACACAAATTTTTGTGAACCTCCCAATGAAGAAAAAAAAACATCTCTGAAAGTTCAAACTCGCCCATTTTAACTTCCATATTTACAAGTACAAAACGTACACGTTGAAAACACGGTGAGGGCAACCAGAAGCAGCGCCCCCTGCAGCTTGAGGAGCATTTGGCACTAACGCGGAATATAAAGAAGGAATTGAAGCCTCATTCTTCTAGTTACGGACTGACACCCCCACCCCGCCGCCTTCAAACAGCCCAAAGGGCCTGCTCCTTTAGAGCACCCGCCACTCCCACACAAACACACACCTCCTTGAGGTTCAGCAGCAACTGCAGGAGAGCAATTTGAAGACGTTTAAACGCATATTCCAGCAACAGTCCTTTAAACACATCCACAGACAAACTTTTAGCTGCACACTGGAGTCACAATAAAAGGGACAGATTCAAGTGACACGAGAAGAAGCCGCTTATCAAACGAAAATAAGTGGAAAATATGCTGAAATGATTATTTGGAGTCATTGCGGCCGAACGCGCGTGTGCCCAGAAACAAAGTGATTCGGTCTTTGTTGGATTTCCAGCATTTACAGAATAATTCAGTAAAATCAGATTTCGCTAAAACAGTTCACAAACGTGCGTGGATGCTGAGCAGCTGTTTCTCATTAATATTTAAACGGCAACATTTTGCGACATAATTTGGATAATTTAGCTGTGGCCGGCCCGCTGCACGAACAGCCATTTTAAGATAGGGCTCCCAAAAAAATATTGTTTTTGCTCCTTCTTTAAAAAGAGACACACGCGCGCTGTGAGGCGTGAAGTAGGCCAGTTGTGCTGCTACGGGGCGACCCGGGCGCTGACGACACCCAGAATGACACACGGTGGGGGGAAGAAAGGGGGAGACAGGGAACGAAGCAGCCTGTGCTTCGCCATTTTGCCCTCACTGCCTGGCGTGGGGTAACTCCTCTTTGCGTGGATGCACCACGTGTTGTAAGGCCACGAGCTCGTCCTACGGCGCCTCCACCCACTCACAAATCACCTTTATCATTATGCTTCTTTAAGGTTATGATAGGTAAGGTGTGGGGCGCTTCACGCACCCACCCACTGAGGCGTTAGAAGCCATCCCAGCCCGCTGCCATGTTGGCTCCCAGAGCATGGCGACTTTGGCAATCATTGGCCAGATTGGGCTTCTCTGCCTCTAACGCCACTGATCCACACAAAGACCACGCCGCTGGGATTTGTGCGCCACAGCCATTTTTACTCTGCTTTCGTGGCGCAGGGCGGGCGCCCAAAAACCAGCTCAAATTTCACTATTTGGCCTTTTTCACGCAAAACCACATTAATATCGACCACGCCAAATATTAGTATTTATTAAAAGCCAACAAGGGCGAGTACACGATGGAAGCTCCTACGTTTGCTGGCCATTTTGGATCATGGGGCACACACACGTGGCCAAATGGCGGAACATGGAGAGCTGTGCTCAGCTCGTATCTGTGTCAAAGGTTACGGGCATGAATGATGGGCTATAAGGGAATTCCATAGTGCTGTTTAAAGCAGGTCAGAGAAGCTCATCGCCAGTGGACACCAGCGAGGGCTGCCACTGAATTAACACTCACCCAATCACACACAAGCCAGAGCTACAGGTACACTATTCCCACCCAAAGGCTTTCGACTTGGAGCACAGCAAAAGGCATTTACATGGCAAAATCATACAGCCAGCATTTATTTATTTAGGCGAAAAACGCACATTAAAAATAAAAAAGAATTATTGCAATTATTAAACTGCACAACTGCGTTTTTAAAAATAAAAAGACATGCAATTAATTTAACTTAAAAAAAAAAAACAACAATTGCAGCTCTTTCAAATCCACATTTTCTCGCCAGATCTCTCACGAAGCAATAATCTCAACGAAATGAAACAACCAGCACTCAGAATTTGACGTGAATCTGTGTGTGATTTTTAAAAAAGCTGATTTGGACTCAGAGGCTGAACGTAAAAACGAGCAGTTTTAATCAGAGCTAAACGCGTGGGAATAACGTGCACACGCGAATATTATTCATGCATGTATTTAAGACTGTGAAGCCACAGCACGTACGCATTTCTACAATGAATCTATAAGCCAGTGTATTTTTAAAGTGTGTTCGAGAAATTATGCAGAGAGTTAAAGAAAGTGTAAATAGATGAAAGGCTGGGCCTACAGCCCACTGAGCCACGCAGGACGTGTTCATATCTCCACACTGAGGCTTTTGCGAAGCATATCCATGTGCGTGCTTGTTGAATTCACTCTCTTAAACCAGCAGCTTTTTAAAACGACGACTAAAAATGCAAGAAGGCTGCACAGGGCGGCGGGCACCTAGCTAAAGCTGTCACAGTTCAGCTCCACAGCAATGGCCGACAAAGTTGAGGCTCTACGCTACACTGCCACAGCAACAACCAGCCCAGCTAGCCTCAAAATGGCTTTCATCGCCAAAGAAGGCGCAAGGGCCCGAATCTGTGTCCCACTGATGGCAAACCACTCAGTGAACTCGCCGCTTTCTCTCATTACCCCACGAGAGAAAGGCCCACATAAGGTGATGCAACACATGAAAGGTTTTTTCCCCTTTTTTTTTTATTGAGGAGGGGGGGGAGGGGTGATACCAGTGCCGAATGTACCTTTGCTTCTTGGGGACGGAGTGCTCGACCTCAATACGCTTCCCATGAAGTTCCACTTTACCTGGAGAAAAAGGAAAACGGGTTCAGAACAAAGTGTGGCTAAAAATGCGAAGTGTGTAGTTGTAAAGGCCCGTGAAGGGGATCTGCTGTGTTCAGGGAACACGGCTAAAGTGGGGGGGGGGGTTGCTTTGCACGTCACTTATTTTCCTTTAAGGCCATAAAGGGCTGTTTAAGCACTCCTGGAAGTACTGAGAGCCAGTTGTGTTCAAAGTGTTTAAAGCATGCCTTAAAAAGTCATGGAGCGAGAGAATGGTGTACAACACGTCACTTCTCGTCTCCTAACGGACTGCTCCAGCCCGTCAGAAATACCCAGCGATGAGCACACGGTTATTAGGTGGACTGTGTGAGTGGGCTGAAATGTTTTAAGCTGAGTGGAGGACGAAGGCTGCTGGAGAGTTTGAGGGTTCAGGAAGGAGCAGAGGGAGCTGACTGGCATGGCGACCTTGCTGCCTCACGTTACATGTGTAGAAAAATCGTGGAGAAATGGGCCACAGAGGTGTCGCCACGCAAGAAAAGCACCTTCCCCACGCCGGGCTTATTCGCAGTAAATTGTGGACGAGTCTGAGGCCAGGTTTGGTAAGTAGCTACAAAGGCGAATTTATTATTTTTTTCTGCCTTTGTCATAGTGGACTGCCGGCTTAAAGGGGGAGGGGAAGCAGCAAGGCTTCATCCTATATCACAAGAGTAGGCTACTCTATCCTGTGCTGGGGGTTGCAGGGCATCAAAACGCCTCTCAGAAGCGCATATTAGGCTGAAATGCACGCACCATCATCAGCACAGTATTGTTAGCATCTCCTTTGATAAATTACAGCAGTGTGAAGCAGAGCTTCGCCCGCGGCTATGTTTTACAGTATAGCTTTTACACTACGTGCGTCCCTCCCCCTGCAAAAGTTGAATGGCTCCCCTGGGTGTGTAGCTTTCCGAATACTACGATTCTTTAAGCTAACACCAATAAAATAATTTCAGGATTTTTTTTTTTTTAAATCTCGGAGGTTCGCGTGGAGCCTCCGGAGGCGAACGGACATTAAAACTGGGATACACCGCTGAAGGTGAGCATGCAGCCGGGGCTGTACGCCGGCGTGTATCGCTTCCCTATATAGAATGAATGAATGAAATTAAAGGTGGAAATAAGAGAGGGGTTTTCGGCGACTTGTAGTCCACCTTAACTCACCGGAAAATGTCTCAATAGCCTTCATGGCCCAGTGGTCGTCCGGACAATCCACAAACGCGTAGCCGGTTTTCATTAGAAACTGTCCGGTGTATGGGATCTTGTGTTCGTCAAAGGTTTTTCCCAAGTCCTCGGCAGTCACGCTTTCGCCTAGATTCCCAATGTACAGCTTGTGCATTGTGGAAATTGTTTCCCCGAGCCAAAAAAAAGAAAACAAAAACAAAGCCCAGAATAACTGAGATCGGCGGCAGCAAAAAGTTTCTCAGCTGAATGTGCTAATAGCGCAACAAGATACTGTCACACTTGCCACTCAAACAGAAAGTGGAAATCACGCTAAAGGGCAAAAGTACGAAACAAACTGAAATTCGCGATAGCAAATTAAAATAAAATAAAAAATATCAAAAGTATAAGCAGGCGCTCGGGTTTGAATATCGCTGTAAATCCAGTTGAATAAGTGGAACAGGAGAAGAAATGAAATCCCCCCTCACTTGCAGCCGGCCCCAGCAGACGAGTAAAGCAGCAGCCTATAGCCTCTATCGCGCAGTGGAGGAGGTGGGCTGGACTGGGTGGATTCTGATGATGGGTCTATGGTGGAAGAGTGGGAAAAACTATGGCGGGATCAGATCGGGAGAAATGTTTTCCTCTCTCTCCGCCTCTCTCTCTCTCTAGTTTTCTATCCTTCCCTCTTTCAGCGATCCGCCTGCTGCCGGCAGAGGGGTGACGCCGCCCCTCCGCCGACTCCAATTCACGTTTTTTTCCCTTTTTTTTGTTTGCGAGAGGAAACCACGTGGTCTATTTGGAGTAGGTAAGCAAGAGGAGGAAGGGAGGGGGCATCCCCCTCATATCCTAGGGTATTCACCAGATGAGCGCGTGTTCGTGTGTGTGCGCGCGCGCATGGTAACACAAGCCGAGCCTCCTAATTCCGTGCCGTCCTCCCTCTGCTGTAGAGTACTGAAGCACAGTGCCGTTTGTGTGCTCTGCCGGGGCTTTTCATGCATCACGATGCAGACACACGCGCTTCAGGCGAGCGAACATTGGGCCGAACGGAGAGCGACATTAATTTCAGCTGAAAGCTAAGAGCGGACAAGCGGCTGCTCTTCATTGCCTCGACCGACTTCGCCCAACAGCCTTCAGCGTAGCCGAAGGCCTAGGTGGCCAAAGACGGTTCACATTTAAATAACAAGGCACCGCCCGCTAATTCTATTGCGTAGCACCCCCACCTCTGCTGCTGCTGCTGTTCCCGCCTTCTCTGGATGGATATGATTTGTGTTAAAGAAGTTTGTTCGTCATGACATTACATAAATGACCTCTGGTGAACCTGGACTGTTTGGGAGTGCGGAACAAAAGGTCCAGGCCTCCATTTTGTTGCAGGGGCCACAAGTGTGCTGCTGCTGCTGGAGCCCAGGGAAGCCCATCGACTCGCTTTCAAACAGTGCCGCCAAAGTCCATTTCCCCACCACCTGAAACAATGTATCAGACATGGCGCTGACGCAATGGAACCGCAGCACAGTCCAGCAGTTCATGTTTGACTTTAAAAACTGTGTCGCAAGTCTGCTTTTATGCGCTTTATGGCGTGTCCTGCTCTCCCTGAAAGGTCGCGGCTTCCAGCAGAGTTAAAGCGCAACAGGAGCGGGCGCGTGAGCGTCTGCGCCATCCATTTTAGCGCGATTCTGTGCGCCGGGCGCAGAAGAAGCGATATGGCGCAGTCGTGCGTGCCCTCTGCGTGGATGGAGGCTTCAAAATGGAGGCAGTGCGTGATGTAGGCCCCCCCCCCTCACGCTGAAGTTTGGCTGCGGATGTCGGCTCCGCTCCCTCCGGGCTGTGCCAATCTCATCTCATGCTTTTCTCTTTTGGTATTCATTTTGACAAGCTCGGAGTTGGCTTTAAAGGGCCCTCTTTGCTCTGCACAAGAGCTCGTTCAGACTTTTTAGCCGTACTGTACACGCCGGGGGGGGGGGGGGGGACGTGGCACTCTGGTGCGCTTGCTTTGGTTAGAAAATGGCTCCCATTCACAAAATGGATCCAAACCCTCGCAGAGAAACGGGCCCGTGGAGCTGTCGCCAGTGGCGCTCCAGCAACTGTTGAATCATCAGGGGTGGCTTTTAAAAAGGAGGCATCCCATAATAAAATAATAACAGCACAGCCTTTTATGCCCGTCTGTCTGTCCCCGCTTCGCTTTAATCAGGCTCCAGTTTCCTGCACGTGACCTTTAGTTTAGGTTTAGTTTTAAACACGGTTTCAGACTAAAGTGTGTGTGTGTGTGTGTGTGTGTGTGTTGGGAGAGGGGTTAAATATATCAGCAGTAACGGGGTCCTGAATGTATTCTGTGTTGCCATGTTGGTCCTGAATCAGGTCCTCAGTTGCAGCTCCTGCCGGTCACAACAACAGTTAGTCCACCTTAACTCTGCAGGAAGTTTAGATAGCCTTCATGGACCCCCCCCCCCCCAATATGTTTATTAAAACCTCAGCTGTGATTAACACTGCAAACTAAAGCCAGGAGCTCCATATTCCATACACAGATATTTAAGGTTCACACATAATCTCAGGGGGTTTGTATCCTATAAAGCACACACACACACACACACACACACATTATTTTTGGAGATAGAATTGCCTCCCAGTTTGTTTGTTTTTTATTCCTCCAGCTGAATATGTGATAAAGGTTCCTGCGTCGTTGTGCTGAGAGGTTTTCTTCATGTTTCTCATTGAGACCGAGTTAAAGTCTTTACCATCTTTACTGTCTCAGCCCTGTGTGAGCGTCAGAGGTTCCCCTGTAGCCACCGTTCCATGAAACCTTTACGTTTGCTCCCGTGTGCTCACCTGGAACAGCACCATCTCAATAAATGGACTGAGCGGGATTCCCCCCATCAACCAAGAAATGCCTGAACTCTGTGAACGCTCTCAGTGGGATCACAGGACCCTGCCTGCAGTTCTCCTTCCAGCCGTGTGTTGGGGGCAGAAGGGTTGCTGGGCGGAGGTCAGATGCTGGAGAGGAACTGGGTGAATCGGCAGGAAGTGCATGAGGCGGCAAACGGCCTCAGGAAGCGTGGGTTCATCTCTGCTTTCGTTCCGTCCTCCACACTTGTCATGTGACGTCACTGCATGGCAGGTACTCTGGCTCTTCCTCCAAACCCCCACACGCAGCCAATGGCAGCCCAGTTACCTGCTGTGTGTCTGCATGATGGCAGGAACCTCATCCCGCTCCCAGTTATTCAGTTATAAGTGACACAAGTGGTGCACGTGTACGTGTGTGCTCGTGTGTGTGTGTGTGTGTATAAAAGCCTCAGTGCTGCTTTCTTCCTCCTCCTGCACGTGGAAAACGTTCGGTTATCGCGGGCTGTACTGGAACCCAATGATGAGCTTGGTGCTTATTTTATTTCTTTCTCAAAAACACCGACCAAAATCAGCTCTGTGTGGCGCGCCCTCCGCCCGCTGGTGTGTGGCGCGCCCTCCGCCCGCTGGTGTGTGGTGTTTTTGCTGTGTAAAGAGGGTACTCGGGAAAATATTATGATTTGGTGCGAATGTCCCACTCAAACTGTGTAAACGGGCATCTTTAACGCGCCGTGAGTTCCTCTGATTACACACATTCGTTTGCCTGCCAAAAGCAGCCACTTCTTCCAGCACTTCCCTCTCAGATCCTGTCCTCACACAAACGTGCGTGTCATGTGACATGTGCCAGCGCTCTTCCTGTCTGCACTTCCAAACACCCGTCTTCCCCATTCACACGATTCGCATGCTCTCTGCTGCAGACGGTGGGTGCGTGGCGCTGCCGCTGGATTAATGAGACCCACCATCAGCGTGCACAGACACACACTCTCACAGCGTTGTGTTATTCCCGTTCATCTCGCTCGTTCTCCCCATTATTTCTTCCCTCTGTTGCTTTTCCATTATTATGACCTTAGACTTACTTTCCAGCTGCTCTGACCTTTGGCCTGCATCGGCCGTTAGTTGGCTGTGACTATTACAGTGTAGGAAACGAAGTCACGTGACCTCTCGGGCAGCTAACGGCCTCGACATGTAAATGTGGACGTGCCAGCGTGACCCTCTGTGGTGTTTGTGTGTCTGCTGCACATGCTGCTACACATTTCTTCACCCAAGTGAAAGCGAGGCAGACGAGGGGAAGTCGCCTTCATCACACGCGTGCCCCCCCCCCCCACACCTCCCCATCAGAATCAAACATTTGCACCTTTAAACGCACATTTGTGAGTCGTCTGTTTTGGCTTGAGGATATTTTTGGGGCTTAATTAGAAAATGAGAAATTGGAAACTATAAAGTGAAGCTTTTTTTTTTTTTTTAAAGAATGGATAAAATAATTTAATGAAAGTTCTTAAAGTCCAGGCCTGTTTGAAGTACTGAGATCTTTAAGTTTTATTGAAGTTATTAGAGGATAGAGAATTCTTCATGCATCACTGTGTAAGCAGCTGATGTGGCTGCAGCACAGTTTCTGTATACATGCAGAGAAACGTACACTTTTTAAACTCTAAGCACTAAAGCTGAGTCGTTCAGCAGCAGCTGAAGTACACAAAAATCATATTTTCATACGCTGCACTCTGATGACAGCCGGGCACCTGCTGTGACCGAGGGCTCCTCTGCTATACGGACCCTCGAGGAAACCCTGCGTTTAGCTGCAGCTTCACCAGCTTCTGGGGAAAAATCAAATAGAAATCAGCAGTTGAGTCAAAAAGGTATATTTCATTAATCTTACAACATTTGTTTTTCTATTTACAAACAGCAGGTAGAAAAAAAGCAACTAAAAAATTCAGAGATTCTCGATGAAATGTTAGAGCAGCGTGGAAAAGGCCTCAGCTCGTTACTTCATGCTTTGAGTTGATCGTTTTTAAGTAGCACAGAAAGGGCTGCGGGTTTATGGTGGCTCAGCATGGCCGCGGCGTTCCAGCGGGAACGTCACTGAAGCTGCAGCAGAACCGGGACCCATCCTGAGTGACACTGGAGACGCCTGCACACGAGGAAAAAGGATCAGGTCCCGTCTGTGAAATCATATTTGATGGTTAACTTTTAGATGTTTACAGTCTCATTCAGCTCCTCCCAGCTATTTAAAGTCTTTGCTGTATCTGTGGCTTCACCTCAAATAAAGATTAAACATTTAAAAGCTTAGAACCACCTTCTCCTTCTTTCCCACTGAAAAATCTACAGCATGTTGCACAATTTACATTTTTTTAAAAAAGACATGGCTGACTTTTTAAAATCCCAGCAGGTGGCTGAGCAGTGAAACCACGTTCTGCAGTCTGAGGAACCAGCGGCTGCAGGAGGGAACACTTCGTTGGAACATTTTTTCTCTCTGTCCAAAGATCGGCGCTGCAGAACGACATCTTACTGCAAGAACACTTCGATGCACTAAAGCTGTTTTGTTCCACAATAAATGGAATAATCGTGTGACATAAAACTCAACAGAAAACTAAAAAGGTTCAAAGAAAACTCGAGCTTTCTGCGGCCGAGCAGAAGCTCTGAGAAAAGCTTCATGTTGATGAATAAAATGAGCCTGGATAATGAGACGTATGTGAAGGCACACTTTTAGTCAACATTTATTCTACAAGCTCTTTTTTTAAGTCCTCAAAATAGGGTGTGTGTGTGTGTGTGTGTGTGTGTGTTCAGTTTTTCAAGAGTAAAACACTTGATTCACGAGTGGACTGTAGAAAAATATTTTAAGTGTCTAAAGTGTGCAAAAAAAACCCACAATTAATATTTCAGTTTTCTGCAACGCTGAAAGAATATTTTAAAATTTTTTCCTGGTAGCCTGTCGATGTTATTTGTATCTATTTTTGGAGGTCAAAGGTTAACTTCAAAACGTGTTTAGGATTTTTAAAAACCTTATCACAAAAGGCTCTCACTTCCTGTGATGACATCATGGAAACAGGATGTGCCGTCTGCCGCTGAGAGAGACGCAGCATCACCGGGAGGATAGCAGGCCTCTGTGTTTGAGTCAAAACTTCATTTGCTGGAATGATTGGTGTAGATGTGGTAATTATGGAATTGGCTTTATAAAAGGCTGCAAATCAGCTGTGAAGTAAAAACATTAAAGCAAATCCGAAACTCGTCCAGATGCTTCAAACAGCCGCATGTATGCAGAAGTATTTCATTCACAATGACTGAAATAACCATTTAAATTACTGCAGAACGTTTTTTTTTTTCTGTCACTTTGTCATTTGATCATGTTTTGTGTTTGTGTCAAATCTAAATTTGCAAATAAGCTAAAATTATTATTAGTGGAGCAGAAAGTGCAGGATCTGCGCATGAGCGAATGAAGCTAAAATCAAAGAGCGTTTATTGGGGCGATGAATGATGAGGGTTCATCAGCTGAAACACTCTGAGCGACTGTGTGACCATCAAACCGCGGTGACGTTCTGCTTGTTACCTGCTGGCTTCTTTCTGGGAAAGCTCCAGCTGCTCACAGCAGGCAGAGTGAAACGCTGCATCGACTAAATACTGCACAATAATCGCGTTTTACAGTCAAAACGCAAAGCTGAAACATTGCACACAATGTGGCCCAGAGAAGGTTCTGCAGAGGGAAATGGAGGGGTACCACACCCAAACTTAATGCAACTTATCTAACTTAGTTAGAGCTGAATGAAAAGCCACGTGGATCCTTCCCCCCTCTGCTCCTTCACACAAACAGCAACATTTGAACTCAAAAAATTCATTTCTGCATGAAACGAGACTGAAGTATTAAACCTGAATAACAGCTGAGCTCCAATAATGGAAAGCGCTCAGTGCAAAAACAGCTCCCCATTTTCCCAAAGAGTAAACTGCCTTTGGTCAGCGAACAGCAATGAAATGGATTGATTAGATTTAGTTCATATGAAATAAATTTAGCATTGAATCGGATCTCCTCATTTAGGACCTGGATTCCTCGCGCATCCCGGAGCCTGCAGCGTGTTTTCATTCCGCTCGCTCAGGAACGGTGACCGAATCCAAAAACAAGGAGGGAGTTTAACTGTTTGTGTATCGGACTCACCAACTGCGACCTCCATCAAAGTAAGCCTAATATCCCTCACGCAGCGGACAGCGAGAAGACCGGGGGGGGGGGGGGGGGGTTTGAGCAAGCACACAAAATGG
>JAVDPK010001965.1:106883-120805 GCA_034780415.1 Cichlasoma orientale
GTGTGTGTGTGTGTGTGTGTGTGTGTGTGTGTGTGTGTGTGTGTGTGTGTGTGTGTGTGTGTGTGTGTGTATGTGCGCACCCACGATGCCTCTCCGCCGAGCCTCATCTTACTGACAGACTCCAACTCCAACCAATTCTCCACCTACTGCAAGGTGTGCTCAGGGTGGTCCTCGCGTTCCCAGCTGATCGACAGAGGGCTCCGGTCACCATGACTACATCTCACTCTCTCACATGGATCCATATAAGCAGGAAAATAATTTGAGTATTTAACATCCAGCTGCTCTTTTTTCTCGGTTTTGATAATCATTTTTAGTTTCCACAGTAACCGGCTCAGGTCCGGTTCATCGTTAACGTTGGGACATCTGAACACGCTCAGAACACAAACCCGCCACTCTCAGTCCCGCACACGCGTCTTTATTTACACACGATGGAGCAAACTATGAAAGCCACTTCCTTCAGATTCCATTTCTTGATATTTTTATATGATCTTATCTAATCTTATAACGGCACCGAAGTCTTATGGTGGTTAGCGCCGTCCCGAGTTCAAATCCACCGGCCAGCCATCCAGGAGATCCGATTGGTTTCTTTAGGCCATCTGATAAATCAGGGAGAAATTACAGCAGCAAGAAATTCATTTTAAAAACTCAAATCTGACTTCTTTGCACTCCTTGGTTAGAACTAGTAAAAATATTAAGACCAATTAAAAAGCGTTTATCTTGTAATCCAAAACTACCACATAGAAAGAAAACCTTTAAATTTTTTATTCACTCTGATACTCGGTGGTGTTTGGTACAAATATGTTTTATTAAAACATTTATACATGACAAATAAAAGCCTTTTCCGCTTTCATTTATAAGACTAGCCTTATGAAAGCAACCTCATTTATTAATAACACTAGCTTTCGCTCGTCACTCCCTTTAGCTCGGCTACACGCTGATTTGCTGTCATTTGAATCATGCGCTGTGTGAATTATGTAGGAAAATTAAGACGTATAAAAATGAGACATTAAAGAGCGATCAGGTCGGCCCTTGTTTGATTACCTGCATTCACAGCCCTGTTTTTAACCTCCTGATGTGTCAGTGTGAGCTGCTGCTCAGTGAGGCGGAGGCTGGGAGGTAAGGCCACTAACACTGATCGCTGATCAGCTCGCAACTGTTCTCAGCCACGATACTGCAGTACTACGCTGCTTTTAAAGGATTTCTACACGGGTCACACAATGGCTTAACAAAAAGTGTGTTTCTCCACTAATTTCCTGGTCCGGCATTGTCTATCAGGACCTCCTGCTTTCAGCAGGTGTCTGACCTGCAGCTCAACACCAGCGGGGCACCGAGGTTCCTGACGTCTGCAGTGAATCTCTGTGGAGCCTACGGTGTAACCGTCACAAGTGACCAGCGCTGTCAGCATTCATGCTTGTGCATTATGTGTTAATGATGGTTGTGTCCCAGTGTTTTATTCGCGGTGCAGCCACAACAGAAAAATAAAATGCCAGGACTTTTCCCCTTCTGGATCCCTACTCTTTGTTGTGGTCAGTTTTCTTGGAGCCAAACGTATTTGTCCCGTAAGTTTTTCTACTTCTTTGCACATTCCCCCATGCCTACTCCGACAGCAAACCCCCCTCCAGGAATCTGCTGACATCTGCGTGTCCTTACGCCGAGGGTTTGATTATTATTCCTCAAATTGAGGCAATGACTATTATTCTCTCACAGATCCATTTGAAAAACAGCAGGAGGAGTCAACAGTGCTGAACAGGCCAATCACAGTCGGTCGATGCAACATGCAGATGCATTTGTAGGGAGGTGCACGTCGGGGTACGGCGTGGGGCTTCAGAAGGGTTTGCGGTTGTGAGAGACCTATGGCGCAGCTCGAACACAGACGTATAAATCCCCGTTACGGTTTTACCTCCTGTGGGGTCCAACTGTATTTAAGCACGTGTTGGAGTGCTGTGTGAATGGGAACACCAGAGAGATTATTATAAATATGCTTCAGTATGTGATGATGTAAAGCCTTAAATGCAACATGGAGATGTGCAATAGAAACTCACAGAGTGATTGGTGTGAAAGGGTGAAAGGCACAGCCCCAGGTTAGTGTGTGAGAGAGCCTGGTACCGCCAGTGAAGATCCACAGCTCAGTCCACGAGCACCTTATTAGCCACATTTTAGTCTGTTTTCTTTGCTGGCTGAGCAATTGAAAAACGAAATTTCTGCCACAAAAGCAGGATATTAGTACTAAACAGCCTTCTTATTGAATGTAATTATTTGATTCAATACAATCATAAAGGTTTAAATTAAAGGATTGGAGCCAGGAGTGCTGCTGAGACGGGCTCATTAGTAGACTACCAATGACTGGCTGCCTAAAAAGGATGAGGAGGCGTTATCGTGAGCAGGTAACACTACAGCCAAAGCAAACTGGGTTCACTGTGTACAGCGAAGCTTTCACTGAAACCCTTCGCTGTCTTATTTCACACACACACACAGACACGGGTCCCGTCAGCGCTACCGAGAGGACCAAAGTGTTCACGCTGACCTACAGCTCAGCACATCTGGTGTGCGATGTGTTTAAAATACTAACTGACGGGCCATTATTTACCACGTTCAAGGTGAAAAACTTCCAATTGGACTGCGTTCCCCTTCAAGGCCGTTTCCCTGTGAGGCTCCTGCTATCTGCAGATCGCTCCCTGGAAATGGACCGCAAACCTTCATCTCAACTTCCCCGTCAAACTGACGACTTGGAGACGGAGCGCATTGACTATGTAAAAGACGGGCATAGCCACCGTGACATCGCTCACTGGTTTCTGGACTTAATCCTCAGTAACAGTGTTTTGGCTGCCACTACGTTGTTTTTCAGCCACACTAACACAATCTTCACCATGCAAACTCCCTACTCGCCAGATTTGACTTCCTGTACTTCAAACGGGTGATCCTCCTGGGACAGCGGTGAAGATCCAGCGTGCGTCACAGGTTCACCACCGCAGAACCTCCACAGAGCGATTTAAAGAAAGCTGGAGCCCTACAACGCTCACAGCACTTCACAAAGAGCAGACACTGAAGGGGACAGCAGCTCGTACTCTGGCTGAATGCTAGCTGTGCGCCGAACAAAGCTAAAAACAACACTAAATTGCCTTTGTGCAGACAGACTCGCAACAAACTTGCCATCTTTATCGTGACACAAACTCATTTCCGTCTCAGTGCCCTGACAACACTTGATACGAAAACTAAAACCCAAAAGATTTTAGAAGAGAGCCAAGACTGTGTCCACCAGGAGTCTCTGCAGCCAGCAGCATCTTAGAGAGGAACCTCTTCCTAACGCCAACTGAAAATGTTTCTGTGACTTCATATCAAGAGTGAAGAGTGAGAAAGGCCTGTGAGGAAAGGCCCCTGGTAGACAGAGCGTTACAGCATTAGCCTCTCTCTCCTGGTGTTAGTGGGCAGATAGAGAAAGGCTAGCCAGCAGAAAGCAAACAGCGAGTGTGTGGCGGTGCTCTCTCATACCATGGGGTTGGCGCTCAGCCTAGTGTATCCCGAGCTCATCTCCTTTACCTCAGGCACCAGGGGCTGGAGAAGGGAGTAGGAGGAGGACGGGGTAGCGCTGGAGGAGGAAACGTGTTTGTTGGAGGATGAGCTCCTCATGCTCTGCTGGCTGCCCTGAGAGGACACCGAACTGGGGCGGCCCTGCTAGAACACAAAGAAAGTTCGACATAAACTCCAATAACACTGAACAATAAAAGAAGGAAGACACAGTGACTCTCCAAAGCTTCTCCTGGCCCTACCTGGTGGGGGTCAGGTACAGACTGGCTGGCCACGCCGCCACCCTGCCCCCCCTGGGACATTGGTGAGACGCAGTGGGAAGGAAGAGGTTCCTGCTGGCCATGTCCACCATGCGGTTGCATCATGGAGTTAGCATTATTCTGCTGTTGCTGCTGTTGCTGACGGCGCGGAGTAGCTGAGAAGTTGGAACGCCGACCGCCAGACTGGATGGAAGGAAGGGTGGAGATAAAAAGACACGAGGAAGGGTGATTCTACGCTCCATTACCTGTCATTGGGCACATTGTTAAGCAGGAGGTGACAGATGAATGTGATGTCACTGTTTTGTTTTTCTCCTCACTCATCAGGCTTCCTCAAACCTCTGGTGCTACCTCACACCTTTCACTGCCCTATCTAAACCTATTAATATGAGGGGATGGAGTGGTCAAGTTACACCCGCACGCACGCACGCACGCGCACGCACCTGCACACACACTCAAACAGAACTCAAGCAATTCTATTAAGCCTACAGCTACTGTAACTATAGACTCAAAATTCTGTCTCTCTCATGTAATCATGCAAGACGCTGTTCATCCTCCTCCTGTCCTCTAACCCTGACCCTGCTTCTAACAGTACTGTGTGGGAACGCATGGCTTTTTGGTTTGTTTCTTTTACCACCTTCTTATCTTTGTGCTTATCACTTCTGTTTACTTTATGCAGGATAACCTGTCAGCCAAAGAACAGGTGATAGACACTAATGAAAACAAGTCTACTTCAACTGTTACACAGACCACTGACATGGAAGTGAGCACAAACGCCAGTGTACGAGATTCAGTACTAATGCGTGCCTGAGTACTTAGAAATCCAGACTATTATTCTCAGTAATGAGACACTGAAACGCAGTACTGGGGTTGTGTATTGTACTGCACTGTGAAAAGTCATGGCAACAGTAAGTATAAACAAAGTGATATTTTGAATTTAGTCCAGCTGATGAAGGTGAGCCGGCCAACAGGAACAAAGCTGTTTCCTGAGCTATTGATCTCATAATCAATAAACAGAAATTTAAATCTACATGGCTGAGCTAGTCTAAAAGCTTCATGCACCCTGTACTGAATGACAGTATAGGCTACAATCCTTCATTCGTGAGCTCCATAACGTGCTCATTTTTACAGGTGCTCCATTTACCACCATGCTTGTTTACACCATCCACTGGTTTCAGGTCAAGTGCCCTTACCAGTAGTACAGGGTGTCCCGCATGGATCCATCCTTGGATCTTTTTATTCAGTCTATATACAAATATCATCTCTGCCACACAAATTGTAATATTTATACTTTAAGCCTATATTAGCTCCAGTCAGACCACAGAATGTATCACATTACGATCTATTCACAGCAAGTATGGAACAGAGAAACAATCTTTCAGCACATCATTACCATGAAGAGCTGCGATCCACTAGGATTGCAGCGATAGAGCGTAATCGCACTCGGGTGTGGACCAAAACAACCTCACCGAGACCCTTTGGAGGAGGTGGTCTCAGTCCAGTTCCGAACAAACTCTAGAACGGTGCTGGTGTATTTACGGTGAGAACGTGAGCCGACCTCGATCCAACCCAACTACAGGTAGTCGAACAACCACATGGTATGGTAGCTGGATGCAGCAGACGTGCAGTTTTTGCCTAAAATATTGCCCAGATAAATACGAATGTTAGGAATAGATTAGGAGTTAGGAGTTATCCACTAGTCCAGAAGACAGCACCTACTTCCTGTATTTACTTTGCACTGCAGATCACCCCAGACTCATCTGGCCAATAAGCAGACTGAACATTCTCACGTGATTTTGGTTCACCTGCAGTTCACTTGGAGTTTTCTGTGTATGAAAAAAAAAAATCAAACCGTGGGAAAAAGCTACACGTTTACAAACACATCAGCTGATTCAGATTAAAGGAAACAGAACTACAGGTCTGAAAACTCCCACAGCAAAATCCAGGGCTGATCCCAACGTTTAAAACAATAATTTAGCTCACAGCCTATTTTCATACCAATATTTTTTCCCTTATTTTGCTTTTTTGTTTGTTTTATTTGCAGTTTAGATGAATAATATTGGCCAATACTTATAATCTGCTGATATATCACTGCATCCCTACAAACAGTGGGCATTTCAAGCAGAGCTACTGTTCACTACTGAAGTTTACCATCCATCAAAAACTGCCCCAAACCCACACCACTCTCACTGGGCTGTGCAAAGTTGGGGTTGACTTGTGGTATGTTAGCACTACCTAGCAGGGTTTGAAGTAAATTTTTTCTTATTTGGTTTTTTAAAACGATTCACCCCAGATGGCTGCAGCAGTTTGTCCACTGATCTAATCTCACCAGCCCAACATATTTTACACAAAAGGCCAGAAGGTTTGCTAAGGAAAAGGACATCAACTCGACCTAAATGTGGTCACACAAGCATGTTTTGGACACCCCCCCCCCCCGAGCCTTTATTGACCAACCTATCGTTCAATGCGCACCTTCATTTTCACGTGCAAAATTAGCAATTGTGACAAAGTGGAATCCAGAAGGCCGCCTGCTGGTCAATGTCCCCACTTTTGATTGAAGTTTGATTAAGATGTGTGCCAAAGACTAGGGTTTAGATCAAGAATAGATACACTGGTGCTACCACTAGTGTCTGAGGCCATGGAGGAAGCTACCCACTTTGCCCAGCTAGCATTCCTGCTCCAACACCAGTAGTCAAATGTTAGAAAATATGACTCAAGTAGGAGGGAAACTGATATTTCCTCCTGTTGATGATTTCTGTATTTCTACTTCAAAAGTCATTTTTATGGATGGAATTTTAGATGTCATACAGTCTGAGTCGACAGTGCCAAATGTCGTGATGGGTTTGTATCAAAAAGCCACACTGTGACAGAAGAACTTACGGCCGGGGCAGGCTGCACCAGCAGGAATCTGATCTTGACCGTCACACCTAAAACGCCTGTGTGAGCTACACCTCAAACTGCCGATTCTGCCTCACATGCAACACTCACACACATGCTCACTCACGCTCACACCAACCTGGTTTTTGGCCGCGGCGCTGCAGCGGTGCTGGGCCAGGTCCAGCATGGTTCGGTAGCTCTTAAAGCAGGACGGGCAGTTGAACCGGTTCTTATGAACCAACCCCATGCACACACAGACACACACAGACACACACATATAAGTTTGGATTACTGTACTTGTGAGGAAAATCAGCTGAAATGTGTTCATTCTCTGCTGTCTGAGCCCTGACCCTTTCCCTAATCTTAGCCTAACACTAGTCTAACCCTAACACCGCAGCACATCTCCACTAATAGGATGGCAGAGTAACCATTCTCCCAAGCAGGTCACTGGAGAGAATAAGAAAAACACACAACATTGTATTACATGCACACACACTTCAGTGCAAAAACACTCCTAGCCATGCACATCAACATCCATACATGCCAGTGTTTCCACTATAGGGGGCATCCATGCCACTATTTTACAGAGACACAAGTAACGTAACCTCCATCATTGTAATTGTGAAACTGTGGGCCAATTTTATTTTCAGTCTCATTGTTTTGTTTTTTGTTGTTATTGATTCCCACCTCTGTTCCAGGAAAATCAAGAAATCATCTCTTCAAAAAAAACACCAGTTTTTCTGACATCTTTAAACTCTTCATCGCACGTTTTTTACTTTTAAATATTTACCGAGTGCAACACTGGTGTGACACAACAGATCAATATCAGCCACTCACACTGGACCGTTCGCCAGTATCAGTCAACGAGGCCAGGATTGGCCAGTAGCTGCATATTAGGGCATTCCTAATGACGCAATTAATTTAACAGCTGTAAGAACTGTGAAGAGCTCTCACTGGGATAGGATTTATTTTTTCACACACCGTCTGAACCATGTTGGACATCAAGTGTGTTTATTGTTCCTCCAAGAAGATACAGTATCCGTTCTGAGTGTTGTTTACATGAAAGTTGTCATAAAATAGTGACTCAAACGTGGCATGAAGTAAGAGTAATGCCAGATAACTGGTTTAAAAAAAAAAAAAAAAAAAACACCAGAAAAATAGTTGATACAAATGATTTTTGATGTTTCATAAAGGATGTTCATCAGGTTTGAGTCTTTTAATCTATCTTGAAGTAACTTGAAGTATGACACTAAGCTGCAAGAACATCCTTTAAGACGTTAGTTAACGAGTGTGACGCTGTTCCATAATCTAGTTACTGAGAGCAGTGCTCCTGCTTTACTAACACATATTTTGCGCACACAATAAAGCAGATAAGACCAGGTTGGCTTTCTTGGTGCATTCAGCTGGCAGGGTCTTGTTTTTCACCTTGTGCTTTTTGCAGAAACACTTGGATTTAGGACCAAATAAAAGGTCTGATGAGCTGTAATTAAAAAAAAGTGGATGTATGCATTCGTCTGTAAAATTGACACTAATTTCACACAGTTATCAATGAAGAGTCCCACAGCTGGCCCTCACAGACCATCATAACAGCCCCAGCAAAGACTGGAGGATGCTAGTTTACTACTCCAAAGGCAGTCACAGCACCTGTTACAGGGTTTAATCACAAATACACTTTATTTGGACTGCCTGCATAGAATGATGGCTGCCCTTGTGTCCAATTTACTAGCAGACAATCCCCCTGCTCTTATTTTATTTATCTAACTCCAGTCCTTCCATCTAGGTTTCTGTACTGGCAAGCTGCTCGCTCACTGCTGTGGCAGTCCTCATTGCCAATCATGTGTCTCGGGTCTCTTGTCCTGCAGTCAGAGAGAATCCTAATCCAGTGCCTTGGACTGCAGCTGGCAGTGGTTGTTGTCCTTGTTCTGCTCTAGAGATGAGCTGCAGACTGGAGACTGAAGAGCCTGGTGCCACTGTGCTGCAGCTCACTGAGGCTGCAGGGCAGATGCTGCCAGCAACAGTTTAAGACAGTGGAGCTGCAGTTCATCCCTGGCATGAGGAACTTATTGGACAGGTATCCGATTACTGCTTCATAATTTATTTAGTTTATATGGTATTATTTCTTTTTTTTTTTGATAAGATATTTGGAACCAATATATATTTGCAGCTAAAAAACAAACACAGAACATTGATGTCAAAGTTTTGAATAAACAAATCGTTGATTCAATCATTTAAATTATGATATATTAACATGACGTGGCAAGAAAGCTGCTACTTTATACCTAAAGCATCACTGCAGCTGAGCTCATGCCCTCTAAAGTTTTATTTTAGTTTTTAACCGACCTGCAGATGGAAATTAGCTCACGTTACTGAAAGAACTGTTCGCTCTGCATTTTTCTTTGTTTTCTGTTCTACCGTGTTTTTAAGTATTAGCTGCTGTGGTTGTCCACCACTTGTTTTGGGGTCGTCTGTGGCTGCCTGCTAACTTAGCCACTAGTATAACCACTCTTTTGCCATCAGTGCAGCCTTAGCCACTGTAATCCCGTCCCCTCATATCACTGTTTTTAACTGATGATCCCTAATAACATTTTACGGTGAAGGTGATCACTCAGAACAACTTTGTATTGATTTGCAGTGACCCCGACCTCTAAGAGGACAAATGGACCCAAAACATGACGGCAAAATGCACAATGCCCACAACACATCAACACACAAGCCTTTGAATCCCCCGACTCTGGTGGTCAACCAGTGTGTGCATTCATTAATTCATGACAGGAAAAAACAAACAAACACAGCAGTCTTCCCTCTAATGACATTCTATATTACTCTAATTGTGTATTAATACACCACTGAAAATAGTCCCTAACACACACACATCATTTCCTCCTGTTTGAGTAATGTTTAACAGCTACAGTGGCTGTTTCAGGACAGCACTGAGCCTTTTTCTTTTAGATCAAACTGTGGAACAGAGATGCTCATCAGTGGGAAGCATTTATGCAGCAAAACAAGACATTTCAAATGAAACCACAGCTGCCTTCTAACATCACATTTCTTTCAAACATAAAACATGCAAGCACTCACATGCTGTGCTGCAAAATATTAGTCATATCAGTGAAGCCCGCACGACCACCAGAAACAGCATACTGTCCTCACAGAGCAGTGTCACACAGACCTACCTGATTGGACGCAGCAGCGGTGCAGCGATGCTGGGCCAGCTCCAGCATGGTCCTGTAGCTCTTGCAGCAGGAGGGACAGTCAAAGCGGTTGGGCCCGTCATCGTGGATCCTCTGGTGGTTACGTAGGTACCGGGCGAGGCGGAAGGCCTTCCCGCACAGGTCGCACATGTAGCGCTTCTGACCGTGGATTCGCATGTGGTTGCGCAAAGACATGTAGTTGGTGTAGGGCTTACTGCAAAAGTCGCACCTGAGGTGAAAATAAAGTTTTGGAGGTGACAGTGAGGTGGTGTGGATGTTAGACACAAGGAAAGGACTAGAACATTTCAGGTATTAAAGCAAACAAGCCGCACGCCCCAACCTGAAGTCTCCAGTTTTGTGGGTGAGTTTGTGGTTCAGCAGGGAGCTGGCGTGTTTGTAGGCGCAGCTGCACAGGTCGCAGACGTATGGCCTCTCGTCTGATTCCATGTCATCTGACACTGTTGTAGCTGGTGGCGGCGGCGGCGCCGGTGCTGGTGCTTGGGACTCCATAGAGAGCCTGGAGCTGGAGAGCGACGCTGAGGAGAGGCTGGAACTGGAGAGCGATGCTGAGGAGAGGCTGGAGCTAGAGAGGGCTGCTGAGGACGAAGGAAGCTGGTCACACCAGCTGATGGTCGAACTTGGCTGCGAAAGAGGAGAGGAAATGTAACAGCTAACTACAGTCATACAATAGCAAGTCATTAACAAGTGTAAACATGCAACAATCATCTGATTTAAAAAGTATTTAGAATTCTATCCAACTACAGAGAACTGAAACCGTTTTCCAGTAAAATGTAAACTAATACAGCCATTTGTGTTTGCAGCTAGCAGGGAGACCCACTTAGTGAAAACATTCATCAAATCAGCCGAGAGCAAAAACGGCTGAAGGTGTGTGGTCACGCTGTAAATGACATTCAGCCAAGCTCTGCATTGTTGTGCTGTGACCTCTCACTGTAAACAAAGCACCGTTGCACACACGTGCCATATGACTCAAATTTGTATGTGTACACATTTGGAGAAAAACACCAGAGAAAGTGACTGAACCAATGAGACAGCTTACAAACAGAGTCCTGAAGCTACAGTGCTGTGAAAAGGTTTTCTTACATATTCTTTTGTGCATACTTATATTTACATGCTTCAGACCACCAAGCTAATTCTAGCCAACATCTCCATCAGTCAGGAGCTGAAACACTTTCTCACAGCCCAACTCTGACATGACTCCATATGTACATATTAAATAAAGGCTGCAGCCTCTTGATAAATACTTATTTCCATGTATTACACTTAAAATGCATTTTACGAGTACAACCTTTATTAAATTAGCATTCAGTGACAGCTAGAAGCCCTTAATATGTATTTAATACATATAATTTTACTGCATCTTTTGCAAATATGCATCCTCACAGAAGTTCATTCAGTTTGTTGATTCAGCCTGACCTCTGAAAACAAACGCCAGTGAACAACAGAAGGAAACAGAGAAAGCATCTTCAGGACTTTGACACTACTGCAGTACACACGCACAGAGCCACACTGGATACACAAACGCGAGTAGCAAACAGACGAGCAGCTTCTGTGGAAACACTAAACTAACCATTAGAGGCTGGCACCAACAATAGAGCCGAAGTGAGTAACCAGATAAATCAACACTTTGATGATGCATCAATAACACAACCAAACACAATCAGGGACGCACTGATTCATGAAGTTCTGTGCTGATACCAATGACTAAAATAACAGTTTAGCCAATTTTATTTATAAAGCACTTTAAAGACAGCAAGCACTGACCAAAGTGCTGAACTACTCATTTAGTCTTTATTTTTATTTACGTGTCATTCCAGGGAAACTAAAAAAAAACTTTATTATTATTAAAAAATAATTCTTACCTCTTTACACTGTTCACCACAATTTAATATGCACAAAACTGATGCGACCACAAAAACATTATCAGCCACTGACAGCCGCAATTCCAGATCTCACTCAACAGGGACGATATCAGCTAACACTGTGCATCCCTAAATAAGACGTCTACCAGTGGGAGTGGATGTGACACATCAAGTTTTATTTCTCCTCTGCCAACAAGGGGAATAAAAGAGAAAAACACACATTACACCAGCCAAATTGTTATTGTAATGTTCAGCATCACTATCTTTCTCACAGCTCGTGCTTCCCAAATAATTCACTGTGTTTAGCGGTAAGAGCCTGAGATGAGCATCGACCTGTCTGCTGGTGTGACAACTTTTCTCATTCTGAGTGGTTTAAATATCAGGGCAAAGAGACAAAACGGTAACATTGAGCTTCAGTGTCTGGCACCGCACCTTTAAGAAGCTTAATGTGACAACACACCTCTTTATTTTTTGTTTACTCTTTTTCTATATCAACTCTGAAAGAGCTAGTGTGGATGAGAGGGTATATTATATATAGATGCACGCTCGGAGACAAATGTCATGCTGGTGTAACCATGTGTTTCCACTTTAAACCATACTGTTAGATACGAAGAGAGAGGGAAGGAATACAGGGTGACACACCGCAAAGCGACTTCAACAAGTCCCAAAATCATAACAGACTTCTTGGACCTAAAATTGCTACGGGACGTTATTGGAGCTACAGTTCGTATCCCTGCAGACATGTTCACTGGACGGACACACACTATTAGTTTTGACTCTCTACATTAGCGAGTGGTCGTGGTCGCTGATAATCCGCCGGAGACTGAATGAAGGGCAGGCTTTCAAAGCCCTCCGCGGGGCGTCTTCCGCTCCCGTTTCCTGCGAGGTAGCCCAGCCGTGTTTACTTTGCGCTGCTCGCTAACAATATTGTAGGCCTCATGCATATGATTTTGTTTCCACTGCTCAAAACAGCCCATTTGTATTTGGTATTACACCTGACCAATTTTACGCCGCGGCAGTACATAAATGTAAACAGTTTATCTAGCCTTGCTTAATTTGCAGACACTCTGCTCTTGGCTAAGTGTACTCAGCTCTGACAGAGAGCAGTGTTGTCTGAAGTTAGCTTTACCGCGGTGCTCGGCTGCTCCAGCATTATTTGCTTAGCAGGTAGTCACTTGGCGTCTCTCTTTACAAGACAGCACTGACACCATGCGTGGACATACACGTCATACCAACCCATTCGTGGAGTTGTGACAGAAACAAAATTCAAAAGGAACGGGTTATTAGCCACTTAGCTCTGCAGCTAGGAGTCAAACTAGGCCGGGAACCGCTCAGCATGACGTTAGCCCGATGCTAACGCAGCTGCTCTGTGACACAGCTTGCAGCTTCAGCTTACCCACAGACACCCAACTAAAAACCACGTGGAAAAAGAGAGGCCGCGCTAAATGCTTAGCTATAAATTGCTGCTCCGTTAGTCGCCTGGTGCAGCAGGTTCTCTGCCGTGGTCGCTAGCTAACAGTGATGGCAGCTGCTGGCTTTCTTACTCCGGAGTCGTTGGGGTCCTTTTTCCAGAACAATTGAGAGCAGTGGCCGAAAGACTCTGTCGATGTAACATAGTTCACCCCGTTTCTATCTTGAAAGTCTCCATGTGTGCTGCCGGTATTTGTCCGGGCGTACATCGTCGGTTTTCGGATTCTTCGACTATTTTTTTATTTTTTTTAGCTGAAAAGAAACAGGGCCGCTTTGTCGGGATCTTCTTCCGAAAAGAAAAATATTTTTTTCTGTGAAATGAGCGTTTTGGCGGCGGATATATCGAAGCGCGTGGAGCATTACTGCCGCCCCCTGGACCGGAGTATGACAGCACCATGCATGCACAGGTTTAGAATCCCAAATTTCATTAAATTCTACTAAAATCTGTATATTTGTTGTAATAGTTTTAAGATTAAGGGCACACTTTAATCACACACCAGATGCTGACAATGAAACATTTAAGCTGAATCTCTTCGCTACAATACAATGTTTCAATTTGGTGAGAACAAAATGATATAAGAGCGGTGAATAACAGCCAGTCATCAGCCCTTTGAGGGTTGGATTCAAAATCACACCAAAAATCATGATTTTTCAAGTGCTCGCTTAATTTTTCAAGCAGTATACATTACAGTATTTCATTTAATTCAAATAAATCCTTATTT
>JAVDPK010001965.1:120905-131276 GCA_034780415.1 Cichlasoma orientale
ACTAAAATCTGTATATTTGTTGTAATAGTTTTAAGATTAAGGGCACACTTTAATCACACACCAGATGCTGACAATGAGCGGTGAATAACAGCCAGTCATCAGCCCTTTGAGGGTTGGATTCAAAATCACACCAAAAATCACGATTTTTCAAGTGCTCGCTTAATTTTTCAAGCAGTATACATTACAGTATTTCATTTAATTCAAATAAATCCTTATTTACAGTAACCTCGGCATATCTAATGAAGCCACACCAAATTTTACCTTTATACTTAAACTTAGTCACAGGCCCACAAAGTATGTAGGGGTGGTTAAATTTTTGCCTTATTTTTATCCACATGAAAACACATTGAACCACTCCAGCTGTCACAAACTAAAGCACAAGTCTCCTTGTCTTTTTTCCAGGATTTGTTTTCTTGCTTTGAGCATCAATATCACAGCATTTTTTTCTGAGGAGTTTTGCTATTGAAACTATATCACAATATCAATGCTTAAAGTTGGTCAGAATAAATCATGTGAATTTGTCTAGAATAGTGACATTTGGAGTGGGTGTAAATGTGATTTGATTGCAGCTTTAACAGAACTTAAATGTGATTTTCAAACCCTGAAAATTTCATGCAGCTATCTCCTGTATATAAAAATGAGGGCTGGAAAGAATAACTAAAAGACATCAATTTCATTTTATGTATTTTTATGTATTTCAAAGGCACGTAACTTGGGAAAAAAATATCAGTCAGTGTGAAGGTATTATTTTGCGTGACTTCATCAAATATACTAAGGTTACTGTACCAAAAAAACTGTGAAGGGGTCAGCTGGGAACTTTTTTCCCAGATTTGGTTATGGAACTAGGGTGGGACATAATTCTGATCACGGTGTGTACAGCAGGAACAACACATGCATTAACACATCTGTAGAGAGACTGCATGTTAAAACAGTGTAAACGTGGTCTTACTAAAGTACATTTCCTACCCAGTAACAGGACAGCAACACCATGAAAGAGAAAACGCAACCAGGGCCAACTTTGTGGTGTAAGTGAATGGATTTTATTTACACATCTGGTCACCCACTGCTCCATGTGTGGTACAAAAATAAAAGAAATCAATGTGAACATGTGAATCTTGACCGTTTCCTGTGTTTTAATATCAGGTATTTATACTTTGTGATATATAACACACTTGTTTCATAGCCAATCTGTGTGATTTCACGTATGGGCCATCAGCAGTTCCTTCATTGCAAAGCTAAATAAAATCATTTAAGCTCTTGGTTACCTCAGTGATTATTAATCAGCAGTCTTCGGTCACAGACGCACTACCATCACCAACTTTGTGTAACAGCATGAAATGAGGAGTAAAAGCTGCAAAAACACTGCTTCCGCAGAGCAGCTCGGGCCTCATTCACAAATCTGAGTTTAAGCTGTGCTTACAAAAGCTTCACACACAAATCTGAGATTTTGAGACTAGAATTTGTTCATATTTTGTGTGCAAATCTGAAACGACCTCAGAACAAAAGTCACAGAGCTGTAGGCTTTTTATATTAATATACCCCAAATTTTTCCAATTCTTCACTGCTGGCTTTCAGAGGGGGAAAAAGATTGCAAACATTTCCCACACAATGGTGATCATAGCTCAGTATTAGATAAGGATTTATTTAAGAGGCTGGATATCATCACGCTGACGCTCTTTTATTGGGAATATCAGTTTGTTTTTTTTAAGCCATCCTAATGCACATGGGAATACTTCAGGAAGGTGCGCCTCCTGTGGCTGCCTCGGGTATTGTTCAGTTGCAGGATTTGCAGAAGAAAAAAAACAACAATTTAAAGTTCACTGTTTTCTCCACGATCTGAGGTCAGTGAGCCCGTTTCCTTGTACAGCTTTTCTTCTGTTTTCCATGTGCACATTTCTACACACACATTTAATAATAAGTGAGGTGTTTACAGTCCTTCAGCTGAAGTCATCCAGCTCTGCAGTGATAAGTATGATGCTCTTCAACTACTAGTTTATTCTGTGCATGGAAACACTGAAATGATTTGGCACATAATCCTGTCCATTGGCACCTTTAAATATCTCTACTATGAATCATCTTCAGAAAACAAAGACTTCACATAGTTGTTGACAAACATTTGGAACTACTACTGAAAGCTGCTATAAAAGCATATTGTTGAATGTAAACATTCAGCTGTGTTCAGACAGCTAAATTAAAGGGTTAGAAACACAATCACAGCAAGAAGTGAAATATTGAGTGTCACCAAAGGCTGACATCAGTGCTACTGCACTATGCAGCCCTCTGCTATCTCTACAGTTCAACTACTTTCTCTACAGAAATGGTTCAAACCCATTTGATTTGCTCCACTTCTTAAATCGAGGCCGTTGCACTTAGTTGTCCGAATCAGTACCGTTTGACGGCAGCCACATACAATACAGGGAAGATGCTTTTTGTGTACGTTCAAACAGACAATGATAAACATCGATGATACGATTAAACATGGCAAAGTTGCTCTGCAGTGATTCCTTATAAAGACGTGTTTGCTTCAGGTGGCTGTGTACATACATGTGTGTGCAAACATTCAGAATGTGAGCTCCAGGTTAAAGTTATAATCCTTAAGATTTGTGATATCGGCCTTTGTTCTCATTTATAACCACGCCCACCCCAACAGTGGCCACTTATTGCATCATCAGTCACCGGTGATGGGACCACCGTTCGTGTGCCAGATTCAAAGCCTTCACAGATAAAATCGGGTTCATCATTTAAACTATGAAGTACTCAGGACTGCCTTCAATCTCTCACCCTCGTAATTTGAATAGAAGCTCTTGTCAAGCAACGATAACCAAATAGCTCGAGCATTTAACTGCTGAGCTGCAGGCCGGCTTTACTGCGATGCCAACGCGCCTGGCTGCAGTGGAAACAGGGCCACCATCTTCAGCTGCCATGAGCCAGGGCAGGAATCTTAAGGATCACAACTTTCTGGATTAAAGACAACGGCAGGTTAGCACAGCTGCACTAATACAAACGTGTATCGTGTTTAATTCTTGATCTCCAGGATGGAGGGATTGTGGTCAAGAATGGCCAAAATGATTTTGTCCATGTACTGCCTCAGGCGCAGGTTGATCTCCTCCTGCTCCTTCAAAGCATCCACCAGCTGAGAGAGAAGAGAAACGCATTAGAAGGCCAGTCGGGTCAAGAACGAGCATTTGATCCAGCCGCCAGTAACAGACCAACCTCGTCTCTGGAAGCATTGTCGATCTCAGCTGCCAGGCACTGGGCCTTGGTGTGACAGGACAGCAGGTTCTTAGCCTCGTACAAGCTCAGACTGAGAATCTGAGCGTTCAGGTCGTCGTTCTGATCCCGCAGCTTATGGTTCTCCTAAAGACACACGGAGAGAAGCTCTTCTTAGAGAGCGCTCTGAATCAGTGTGTGCCAACATAGTGAGCCCTGGGACTTTCACACAGCAATCTACAGCTAGCAGCACCATCAGTGCAGAAGATGGTTCTGAAGGGGAGCTGAGGCAAATTTAAGTTTAGTACGGCTTTTGCTTTTTAATGGACTGAGTCACTGACGTTTGGCTGCACCCCGAGCAGCACATTTTACAGTGTAAACTAGGCGGTGCCCTCTCGTGTATAAACGATGTAATGCCTACAAACGTAGGTTTGGGATTCCTCTACTTCAATATGCAACTGATTAAAATGCACAAATACTGATGTGATAAGTCAATACTGGCCACTAATATACAGTGATGGGACTCATGCAGGTCCTATTACAGGTATACGCATGTTTTGTTTCTGTTTTTTAGACTGAGTGGATTTAATGGAAATAAAGACGGCATGACAAATGTGAACTTTTTGGAATTCGGCGTAGCCGCGAGAGGCTCGTCTGGACAGAAGAGCAAGGATGAGTGTGTCCTGTGTGGACCTGTTTCAGTCTCTTCACTTCATGTTCCATTTCCATCTCTCTGGTCTTGGCGTTAAACTCAGACAGCCCTTTGCCCTTCCCGGGATGCTCCATCTCCAGCTTAAACAACTGCAGGTACTCCAGCTCCCGACGGAGATCGTCAATCAGCTGCAGACAAAACATTCAGCTCCTTAACATTTCCCATGTCATCCTTCTCTTACCTTCCTGGTGACTACAGTGGGAAATTATTTTTACAGACATGATTACATTTAGGGGCAGCACGGTGGAGCAGTGGTTAGCACTGTTGCCTCACAGCAAGAAGGTCCTGGGTTTGAATCCAGGGCCTTCCTGTGTGGAGTTTGTGTTCTCCCTGTGTCTGTGTGGTGTCTCTGGGTACTCCTCCCACAGTCCAAAGACATGCAGGTACTGGGGTTAGGTTACCTGGTCACTCTGAATTGCTCAAAGGTGTGAATGTGAGTGTGAATGCTTGTCTGTCTCTGTGTGAGCCCTGAATTGGAGAAGCTCAGTATGTTGACGATAAGCTGAAGAAAGTGGACGCATGATTACATTTAACCCAAACGCACCAATGCCATTTTCATTTTCCATACAGGGTCCAATGTTCATGCTTATTTTTTTGGAGTGAGTGAGTCGCCTGGGAGGAGGAGCAGCTCACCTCCTGCATGGACTCTTTTTCCTTCTGAAAGTCGTGGCGGTTTTGCCAGAGCTTGTCCATTATTTTCCTGTACAGGTCCATTTCATCCTTCAGCCTCAGACTCGTGTCCTCCAGTTTGTCCGTCACTCTCTGCTTCTCCTGCAGAAGAAAGAAGTCCGGTAACACACAACACTCGATACATGGAAACCTTTTCCAGCGTGCCCCGGCAACAGTGATGAGTACAGATAAACTAAAACACAAATCTGTGTTGAGACCAAACAGGGTGAAAAATCAAGCATCGCATCATGAAGACATGGTAAGACACTCAAGCATACCTGATCCATTTTCTCCGTCTGAGACTTGAGTCTGCACACATTTAGCTTCATCTCAGTGTTCTCCTCTTCTAACTGTTGTAACCTTTGGTAGAACCAACACAAACACAGCTTTAGTCTAACATTTACATGTTTTTCAGAGTGCCAGAACGCTGACTGTAGCAGCATCTTTACCATCTGGATTGCTGTGGAAATTTCACCTCAGGTGCATCATTGGTGAGTTTACCTGTTACAGAGCAGCTCTATCTCTGAGTTCCTCTCTCTCTCCATCTTGCTGTAAACCTCCCGGTGCTTCTTGACCTCCTCTTTGAGACTCTCCGTAGCCTTTGTCTCTGCATCCTTCACCTGCTCCTCCAGCTCATGCACCCTCAGAGGCAAAAACACAGCGGTAACTAACCTCGGACTAGCTTAGCTGCAACAAAGATTCCACATAGGTTTAATATCTAAATCATATCATCTTAGATTTGACAGTCTTCATAAAGTTAGGTTCCTAAGTATCACGTCATGGGCAAATTTTTGTAGTATGCATGTAGTTTAACAAAAGGTCCTGATTTACCTGTTTGGGACTTACAGCCATTTGAGGCAAATATTGTCCAAATACAGAGTGGATACGCAATACATGTTAATCATATCTGCAGCACACCTGCACGTGCAATTAATGTTTTCAGGCAGTTAGAAATGTAAGAAATCATATGTAACAATCACAGTGAAAAATATTAAGTCTTCCTTTTCTATAAGCAGGTCCGACTATCGGCCGGAATAAGCAAATAAATGAGAAAATAACTGATCCATTGTGTGTAAGTGAGTTTTCTTACCTGTGTACAAGGTGTGTGTTCTCATGTTTGAGCTTAGACTTGAGGTCATTGTTAGCCAGACTGTCACTTTCCAACTCGGTCACCTTTTTCTCCAGATAACCGACCTGAGCGGGACGAGAGCCCGGGTGACTCATCACACGGATAATGCCAAAGGTTACAGAGCATCTTTTTAATATGCATGTAGCAGCTGCCTCAGGACGGCCTGTCGGCCCTTCTTACCACAACAATCACAGCTCAGAAAACACAAGCAGCCTGCTTTAGATTAATACATCCTCCTACATAGTAGCAATATTCCCCCCCACACACACAGACTCCACTTTGGTGGGCTGCCAACATATAACTAATGATCCACTGCAGCATTTTTGTTTTTCCATTAGTACAGACAGCAGAGGTGGAGTCCATCTGTACAGGCTCGCTGGCTGACAGCATCTTATGTTACTGCACAACTTGTTACAAAGAAGTTGTGGAGGAGAACCTTACAAGCACTCTGATTAAACAATTCAGTGTGTGTGTGTGTGTGTGTGTGTGTGTGTGTGTGTGTGTGTACCTTCTCTGTGATGTCAAGGTCACAGGAGTCGATGCTGTCTGTGAACAGATCCTCTGTGCTGCTGCCCTGACTGGACCCAAACACACTGTGATTGGCCTGGAACAGCTGACTGCAGGGGGACAGAAGACATCATTCTCCATTACGCATAAATCATCATATATCATAGTTATAACACATACACGTGTAAATTCTGCATCTGGGCTTTTGAGACGTGTCTGCCACAACCATGCTCTTCACGGGTCTGACCCTTTAAAAACTGCCAGTGCTGCTTGGTGACATTGTAGAGAGAGAGATGCCAAAACTAAGCAACGGGAAATATTTCCCAGCTGAATAGTTGATTTAAGCGATTTACAGTGCAAAGATGATTTAGTGCAGCAAGAATTTAAAAAGGTTCTTTGGAGTAAAGTCGGGTCACTCACCGTCCAAACGCTGTGCTGGAAATCTTTCTGTTAGGACTGGAAAATCAGGAGAGAAACAGGAGTCACACATGATGATCCAAATAGCTCTGCTGCAGCTGTAAAATTAATGCTGTCGTTCATACTGTGGTTACAAACAATCTTCTGTCATCAGAGTAAAATATCTGGACATGCTCCACATTTTTAACCACAGCCAGTGGTCTTGTTTTAATTGCACCGCTGCAGCAATCACACACGCAGACACACAACAACTCACAACCAGTCATCCCACCACATTGGGATACAGTTGCTATAGCAACTACTGGAGCTCACCCTTTGATGTGGGTGCAGCATCTGATGTGAGGAATGAAAGAGGTTGGGATTTAGCTGGGTGTCTCAGAGAGCTAATCCCAGCTTTGTTATATTAGGGCGATGCTGAGGCAGCAGCTCCAGTGTCTCCTCCTGCCATCTTCTTCTCTCACCGACCCTCCGCGTGCACGTTTTCTGTTTGCATGTCTTTGTGTGTACTTGCATCACTCATGTTGTGAGGACGTAAATGTGCTTACGGTGTCACACTGTGGCAACTGCATAAAAAACAAGTCCCCACAAATGAGCGCTGCATTTCCCACCACCTGTCCGGTTTGTGTTGGCAGCAGGCTGAGGAGAGCATTCCAGGCATCATCGCTTCCAACGTGACTGAGCTGAGTTTGTAGTCCAGGCTCTCAACATCATATTACGCTGGCTGATAAATTTAAAACTTTTTAAACCAAACTCTTCCTTCACCGGCTGTGATGCCACACCACCAGTCCATCTCCCACTCCACTCGTGAACAAGATTCCAACGTACTTGAATTCCCTCATTTGGGGAAACATCTCTAAACCCAGAGGACCCACGCCACCATTTCCCCACTGAAACTCTCTCAGTCTCAGGATGAGGACAGTTTGCACAGGACAGGTAAATGAACCTCGGTGAATGTGTGCTCTACCTGTTGGCCTTGAGGTTTCTCAGTCGAGCCTCCAGGTCATTGAGTAGATTCACCTTCTTGCAGCACTGAGAGCAGTAGATGTCCAGCAGCTCGCTGTTATACAGCTGCCGCATCTTCTGGGGGGTCTGGCCAGCACTGCAATTACAAAGAACTCATTGACTGATATAGAATATAACGAATATAACCAAATGTAACCGAGCACGTCTGATGGAGAGTCAGCAGCATATGAGTGCAGCACGCTTCAGTGAAATGCTTTCCAACCTCTGCTTACTTTTTCATGCCAGCGTTAGTACCTGTGCTTTTCCCTTTGTGACGTCAAACAGTCCCAAGGCGTGTGTGTCTATAATTAAGTGTGTGTGTTTCCTAACCACCAACCTGGAGGGAAGTGAGGATCCCAGGTCAGAGAAACCATTTGTTCGTGTGTCTTCTTCAGGGCAGGGGCTGCTGGGAGTAAAATCCACATCCTCCCCTTCACCATAGTCTTCAAACTGCTCCTCTCCAGAGATGACGGACGCAGACGCTGAGCCAATCAGGCGGCTAGGGTTGCGTTCCAAGTAGCACATTAAGTTAATTAAGAAAAACCAGAGCACAGAAATCAGAAGAAATTTCAAACAAGCCCCACCCACCCACCCAGGTGCCGTTAGGACTGACCTGTCCTGCTGCGTTGGGCGAAGTGAGTCAGAGCTGTTGGCATTTTCGGTGCTGCTGTCCATGTCACACTCATCAGCACCAGAGCCCTCAGCATACGCGCTTTCCGGGTAGGACCGCGTGCACATGATGATTGGAGGGCCTAGCTTTGCCTCACCATCCTACACATGCAAACAAAATGATGTCAGCACTCACACGCCTCAGTGGGAACTGCGAGTAAAAACGGAGCTTTACAGCAGTATTAACGTTAGATACCGCTCTAACGCCATTTGCAAGTTTATTGACTGGCAGCACCATCTGGTGTATAACATCATTTCATTCGTTACAAGTTAACTCAGATGTGTCATTACAGATGTTTGCAATGCCAAAGCAGAGAAACTCAAGAGTTCAGGACCGCATGCATCACACAGAGAGGCTAACTGAAAATGCATGTGCAGGATTTCAGAGAAACACTGCTCCTCTACAGTGAACACATACATCCACATACAGTTCAGTTAGGCAGTCCTGTATTAAACCTGGTATTAGGTACGATTAGAACAGAAATTAATAAAGTTGTATTTGACCTGGAGGTAGTTTCTGATCGTCCAAGAGACTGAGATTCAGCATGGCCCAGATATGTATTAATAATGCATGCTGCTGTCTGGCTTAACCCCACTTAGGTCACACCCAGTCTCACACACACAGTCAAGATTTTCACCCTCAACAATAAAACAAGTGGCTTCATAGCCAGTACTTACTTCAGACTTCGCTGCACTGTGTGAGTATGTCGGCATATAAAGACATAAGCCAGATATAATGCGGCCTCTGAGGGACTGCTACCCACCTTTCATCAATTATACACATGTTTGTCTGAGATGAAGAAGTGTGGGAGCATGTGTGGAATTCTTGTGTTCGCCACTTCTCGCCAGCTTTGCAGAAACTTCACAGTAACTGAATTTTTCTTTAGCACCTTTTCGGCCCAGCTTCCACAGCAATCTGAGCACTGAGCCCTCACAGACTCTGAAGTCCACCCTGTGTGTGATCAGCTAAGTGCCTCAGACAATATAAGAGATGAGACAGAGCCCTGTGTACAATTAGGTTACATCTCAAGAGAAGCAGTGAGCGTCTGATACCGAGTTCGGCTTAGATATCCCTCACCGAGGAACTCCACGTGGTGTAACTAAACTTTCGGCCTTACGGAGCATTCACTTCCAAACTGGAATACTTGGAGCTTATCCTGCTTACCTGAGCTAGGAGGAATTATTTCTACTGAGTCTGACTGCAAATAATTACCAGACTTAAATTAAATGCTCCCTGCACCAGTGAACAGTCAACAAGTACCCACCACAGTGGGCCCATGAAATCAGTGCAAGTGAAGAAAATGCTGTACGTTCAGTCACAGCTGTACAGAGTTTTTAATCAGCAGAATAACTCAGAACACCTGTGTGACTCCACAAAGACTTACACACTGCAGTGAGCGCGTTTATCCACAGACAAAGAAGAGGTCAAACTAATAAGACACCTGTGTGGATGAAGATAAATTCATATAAACTGTGTGATAAAACTGAGTATGATAAAAAAAAAAGTGTGGGCTGAACTGTCAATGCTGTGCTCATGGTAACTATTCCAAAGCAGATCCACAACAGAACCTAAAATCAAGCACACTCAACTTTAAGCCCCGTGCCGAGCTGTGTGAGTCTCTCCTTTATTTACTAAATAGTCTTTTCACCCAAACTTCCATCTAAGGGCTAAACTTGTCTCTGAGAAAGTTCAGCTGGTCTGACATATTCATACAACTCACCATGGAAGTGTGGGCACCCTGCCACTCATCCCCAGTCACAAATCACGCTGCTGTGTGAACGTGCTGCATCCATCATGGAGGAGCTAAAAATCCAAAGCCTGCTCTGTTCCCAGAGCCTGAAGGAAGCTCCGACACAAACAAACAGGACCGCGGCTCAGGCGACGCTTCAGCCGGGACAAAGCCACACCTCGGCTCACTTTCTCTCTCCCTCCCCCTCGCTCGCCCTCTTGTTGCTAAGCAACAATCCAGTTGGGCTGATCTCTATGAGGGACATGATCAGCCGTGCAGAGCAGCACACATTTCACGCAGAATATTTATAATGCAATATTATAGCA
>JAVDPK010001965.1:136815-147742 GCA_034780415.1 Cichlasoma orientale
ACAAAGGAATGTGTAGATATAGCAGAGAGAGAGAGAGCACTGGATCCCAGCTGGTCTTCTCCACATAAAGCAATGAATGACTTAGCCTACCATGTTCAGTGGACATAGATGGAAAAATATCAGCTGAACAAAACTAATTTGCCAGAAATTCATTCTTGGTGGCCTACATAATAAAATATCTGAGTTTTTTAAACACATTGTAATGAAATAAAACCGCTGGCTGCCTGAAAGTCTAAAGAATAGGCAGTGTACAAGATGGATGTAGCTTCTGACTTTGAAAAGTGAAGCCAACACAGAAGAGGCTAAACCTGCCTTCTTTTTATTAATAGCCAAAATGGCTCATGGGCTTGACCTCTGATCAATCAATCATTTTGGGTCAAACTCAATAAAACATTAAGCCCATTTTGTAAATTTTGGTCATTCTGATTGTCAGAAAAGACAATAATCTGGGGTGTGCTCGATCACACATCAATAACCAAGCGTGCAGAGGATGTGGTTTCATAGTAAAGCCGCCTCTCACTCATCACATCCATGTTCAAAACAAGATGGCGATGACAGAAACGCTCAACTCGAAGCCTCCAAACTGCACTCCGCACCTGGTGTGGATACGGTCATCTTTTATATTGTCTGTGGTCATAAGCAGCACAGCAGCACTACATCAATGTTGCACGCTTTGCAAAATACAGGGCGGTCAAAAGAGAGAAAAAATTTATACTCACTGGCCACTTTATAGCTGTTCAAACTTCACATTCATGCAAATCATCTAATCAGCCAATCAAATGGCCATTGCCTGGTCTAATGAGTCTCGATTACTGCCGTGACCTTCAGACGGCAGGATCATAATTTTGCATAGACATGAAATCATGCATCCATCCTGCCTTGTATCAGTGATTCAGGCTGGTGGTGGTGGGATATTTTCTTAGTACACTTTGGGCCCCTTAGTAGCAAATGAACATTGTTAAAATACCACCTGACAGTTGTTGCCAACCGTGGCCATGTCACAAATCATCTCAAACTGATTTCTTGAACATGACAATGAGTTCACTGTAGTCAGATGGCCTCCACAGTCATAAGATCTCAATCCAGCAGAGCACCTTTGGGATGTGATGGAACAGGAGATTCACATAATGGATGTGCAGCCGACAAATCTGCAGCAACTGTGTGACGTTATCATTTCAGTCTCTGAGGAATGTTTCCAGCGGCTTGATGAATCTGTGTCATGCAGGATTGAGGGGGTTCTGAAGCCAAAACGGCATCCAACCCAGTACTAGCAAAGCGTACCTAATAAAGAGGCCAATTAGTGTGTAGCTGAAATCAGAGCAATAGGATCTGCTTAAAACAAATTGCCATTTTAAAAGATTATATCCCATATTTCCCAGTAAACTTCTACACAAAGTGTATGAAAACATTTTTTTAAATATAGAATTACATAAAATAGCATGTGTGGAAGCATGCAGGATAGGAAACGCAGTGCAGCTGTTGTTTCATTTGGCAGTGCATAACCCAGAATCCACAGACACTGCTCAAGCAAATGGAAATACAGAGCTGCTGATGCAGAGCACCATCTCATAAGTTGTTTTTAGCAGCCGAGCAGATCTTTTCATTACTTAATAATCAACCAATCCACTTGTAGACTTCCAGTGAAGCTCCCGTTCCTATGGTGACAGAACACAGAGATGAGTGGAAGTGCAAGAGGGGAGGAGGGGCATGAGGACGTAGCTTCATTTTAGCATGGCTGAGCTATTTTTAGTGTCCTGGGTTTTCAGCCACTGTTGCAGTTTAAAGGAAAATCCACCGTCAGACATCATTTATCATAGATTCAGGAAGTCATTTAGGAGAAAGTAATGTATATATCCATCCTGGTCAGGGTCACAGGGGGGCTGGAGCCTATCCCAGCTGTCATAGGGCAAGAGGCAGGGTACACCCTGTACATATCACCAGCCTGTCTCAGGGCTAACACAGAGAGACAGACAACCAGTCACACTCATATTCACACCTATGGGCAGCTTAGAGTCACCAATTAACCTAACCCCACTAACTGCATGTCTTTGGACTGTGGGAGAAAACCCACACAAACATGGGGAGAACATGCAAACTCCACACAGAGAGGTGTAATCAAACCCAGACCTTCTACCTGTGAGGCAACAGTGCTAACCACCACACCACCATGCTGCCTACAAGTAGAATCATTTTAATAACCGTCATACAATTAGTCTAAGATTTTCTTACTCAGGTGTAACAACAATCCATATACCTGAGGTACTGTGTGAAAGCATCCTTGCATGTAAGAGACTCTAACGTATCCCTCATAGGAAGCCTAAATTTGCAAAAGTGACGCACCTCCCATTTCATACCACACATTTGAAGGTTACTATCCATCCCTTCAGTCAGATTAGTTAGCTAGTTCGATTTTTCAGTATAGGTATAAGTTTGAAGCGTCGACAGGTTGAGGGTCACTCAAATGGATTTAATATGCCTTTTGTGTTAATGTAGTTGTACAATTGGCTCTCAATGAAAACTCTTTTTTATGTTGGATATAACTTCTTTTTTTTTTTTTAGATTTGACTGAGAAAAAGCCAAGCATTCCTGAAATCTAACTCCATGAAAACTAAAAGACAACAACAAGGCAGGGTTTAAAACATTGTGTTGTTTGTTGTGACACTCAGTCCAATCCATCCCTGCTGTTAGATTTCATTGCATACTGAAAGAAATAAAATCAATAGGCAAAGCTGTTCTGCCCATAACGAACACAATAGCCTTAAGCTTTCAGCCAAAACAGTTAAATGAATGAAAATAAAAACATTACTTGGATGCTAGTCCAGAGCAGCAAACTGCAGAATCATGATGGGATTAAACAGTAAAACAAGAGTTGATGCTGACCACTAGACACCTGCTGTCCTCGGGCTCTGTCGCACTGCTGGAGCTGTACCTGCAGCTGGCAGTGTGCTCTCCATGGTGCTGAATCTGAAACTAGCTGCAATACTGTGACAAGAGACACATCAGACACAATCTAAACTGTACAACTTCATCTATGCTCATACTTTAGTCCATGTGTGTGCTCACTGAAGCCAAAAATTACTCTTTACATTAGTGGACACGCCATGAGGTCACTGGTTCCTGGTTCAGGTCCATAACCCTACATGGGGTTTTTATCTTAGAATGATCATCCAGTATGGAAAATTACAAAATTCTGCTCCAAAGAATGCTAAATATTCCTGGATGAAATACTGTATGATTTCACATATTTGGAGCTGTAATTGAAGTTCTCGATAATAAAATGCTATACTGCATCAAACTTTTGCAGTAGCCGCTCCCGGTCCACTCAAGAGGTCGAACACATGATACACAGATATGGTGTATCTGACGTTTTGTGTTGGTGCTGCTCCAATGTCATAAAAATACTGAAGCAAGACTCATCCATGGTAACTATGTATGGAAATGTGTGACTCTGCGTTCTGGCACAATGCCCCTAAACTTGTCCCAGGTGTGGACTTGCAAAGTTACAGTGTCCAAACTTTTGACTGGTACTATATATCATCACAGAAATGTGACTGTTCAGCAGTCTAAACATCCTGACTGGAAAAAAAGGTACTGCCTGAGCTGGGCATCAGTA
The DNA here is from genome assembly GCA_034780415.1 of Cichlasoma orientale. NCBI lineage: Eukaryota > Metazoa > Chordata > Actinopteri > Cichliformes > Cichlidae > Cichlasoma > Cichlasoma orientale. Next base: position 140,429 of record JAVDPK010001965.1, read on the forward strand.
TAAGCAAATATCCAGTATATAGGCTAATATTTAAATATAATACAATATTTGTAAAAGATCCACACACCGTTAGTTACTTCATCAAAAATACAAGTACCTGTTTTAAACAAGATATTTTATGATTTTGCCAAAAATAAATAAAAATCAGAACAGTCAAATATTTCAAAGTTTGTTTTTGCCCACAGTGACTTGATACAGTCACATTATATATTTATTATAATACTGAGACTGTATTAGGTCATTGTTACTGGGGAGAAAAAATTTAAAAAAAGCCCTTCCTTAAGAAAGAAGTGTTACTGTAGCCATAAAGCTGCAGTGTTAGGCTTTGTCATTTACAGCGTCTGTAGGGTCCGTACTGTTGTCTCCCCCCAGTTATTTTCGTCAGTTTGCATCTTTTCTAATGTTGCGAGGCTGGAACACTTTGAGTGGGAAACGCAGGACTGAAGATGCCACCTCTCATACCTCTGAGCATGGCACGGCTCCTGTCGTCATCTCTGCTGTGTGTCAAACCGCAGCACCACAGCAAAGACGCTGCTGTCCCACTTACCAAATACCAGCACATCTGGCACACCTGTGTCAGTTAATAAGCAGCACAGGTTGTCTGTTATCAGAAGCTCGGTCTCCACTTGTTACTAATTCACCATATGGAAATAATAATCGACCACAGCATAAATATGAAGGCAGATGTACCATTTGTCCTTTGTTACCCTGTTCTGTTCTGTCTCTCACCTCGTCTCCTTGACCGAACTGAAGACCGAGGTCCACCAAGTGCTCCACCCGGATGAAGCCGTCAGCATCCTCGTCACAGACGTCGAAAACCTCCTTGAGCCTCCTCAGAAACTGTAGGAGCTGTTCTTGTTCGGGAAACACGCGTCCTTCCATTATACAGGGTTCGCGCACGATATATAGCTTATATCATAAATTCTTCCTCAGAGAACGGTTCCGACGGCCGCCATCGCCGCTCCAGTTCCCCGTTCCAGCTCCCCGCTGCGCCGGACCGACCGCTGCTGCCGCCGCCGCTGTTACACAAGCAGCGCCGCACGCTCGAGAGGCGCGAGGACTGTCGGAAAAGGGCGACGATTTACGATTTCAGCACGAGGCATTGCGTCACAGGCCAGCTGCTAATTCATAATCCAGGTGTGTTATCGCTTGCGTCCTGCTTTTGACGACAATGTATAAAACAGTATGGAAGCCCATTTTGGCCAATAATCAAAGAAATATATGAAACACGGGGAATGGCAACAATAAAGATAATATTATGAATTAAGTCATAATCCCATATAAAAACGTACCCAAGCTATAACTTTTTTAAAATTAACATTAGGAAACACACAATTATTACCACAATTACAGTTTGGGTTCAGCTTTTATCACTAATGACTCTTTCTAACCGCATATTGAGCAATGTAACAAAGCAAGTTCTCAGATTATGAAATGTGACAGAATATTCAGATATTTAATATGCAAAATATAACATCTGTGAATATACTAGAACTTTGCCATAATGTGTAGCCGAGAATGCAGTGTTTTATTGGAAAACAGTTTATACAAGATTATCACAGTCATATCGCTGTACAAAAAATAAAACCATTATGAGCTCATCCCATCAACTGATTTAAGCACAAACAGCATTTCACATCAGAACCCCATTTAAATGTAACTGTTAAAAATGTGCTTATACAGAAGCACAGAGAAGGAAATTTAAATGAACCATAATCAAAACCATCAGCTGCTTGAAGTAGTACGGATCCTGAAAAAGGCAAGTCCACCTTAAAAAAATAGGTGCGTGTACAAATTCACTGTTCGCAGGTTTAAATGATCAGTCTGGGCTCCAGCAGAGACTCCCACCGTTCTGTTACCTGTGAGAGGAAAGTCAAGATGTTACTTCAATTACAAGTCAAGTTAGATTGATTTGTATGGTACATTTAAAAACACGAGCTGTTGCCCAAAGTCAATAATAAGGCATAATAAAAAAACAAAAAAAAAAAACAAATGAAAAACCATAAAAACTGAAAGAATGAAAGTGGGGTTTTCAGGGACGGTGTAAAAGTATCAAATGTTGGGGTATAAAGAGCCAGCTGGTTCCACAATTTAGGAGCTGCTACTGCAAAGGCTCAATGACCTCTGTGTTTTTATGTGAACCTCAGGACAGCCTACTCAGAGGCACCTACCCAAGCAAAGACTTAAAAACAAAAGCTTAAAATCAATCTAAAACTGACTGGCAGCAAAGAAGGCTGATATGTGGTCCTGCTAAAAGCTGGGAAAAAAAAAGGGGGGGGGGGTACAGAGAAATATCTAACATAGACCTGTGTTATTTCAGGGGAAAATGGATAACAGGTTTTACAGGCTTTTAAAGTTTCACTCATAAAGGGTAGATCTATATGGTTTATATGCAACAAATGAAGGCTCACACCCACAGAGTTATCACGCAACTCTGCATCCATACTGAGGCATCGAGCTTCTTACGTCATCGTTTTATTTTGCTGTTTTCTGTTCCACTAACAATCACACTGAATCAAGTAGCTCTGGTAACCCCGCTACCCACTGGCTGACCAGCACCAAAAAGCAAAGGTACATGTAAATGAACACAGCGGAGGATTCTGTGGCTAAACAGCCACATAGGTTTTCCACTACACTTACAGAACCTCCATCTATAAGGGTTACATCACCCACTGGTTTGTGAAGTCCCATTACGAAACCTCGAGGGGCGTGTTTTCGCCACCTTGGTGGTGTGAGCAGTGAGGGGTGGTGCTGACTATGAAACTGCACGCTCATAGCCTAATGCCCGGATGAGGCTCCTTTCTGACATTTAGAATCACAAAAATGTACAAGAAATGTTTTATTCAGTATGACCTCACATGAGTGACTGAGCCTATAAACACACGTGTCCTGTCTGAGGGACACTTCCCCATACGCCTCTATAGGACGAGAAGTCTTTTTCCAAACAGCTTCGGCCATTAAAAACACTGCAGATTTACAGCACATCCACGCTGGCTTTACCTTCACCATCTTTCACACTGCCTATGACTTTATTAATAACAAAGTAGCCACATATTAAGTCTTACCCAAGACCCTCTGGACACAGCATACTCCACCCTCTCTGAGCCATCTGGATTTTGATAGACTAGGTCAAACTTGCCAGGTTCTATGGGAGCTAAGGGAGGAGCAACAAGTAAGCAATCATTACAATGTGTATACACTGGGGAGGCTAATTTCATTTTTAAAAATCACAGTGAAAAGGTTTTCTCTGCATCTTAGTATTTATCACTGCCAGTGACTCCACCGGTCTAACGAGGTGCTGCAATTCAACAACATTCCAACACGATAAAAACGTCTTTTACATCTTGATATAATTACTGGGACATTTTACTAAATACTACATGATTAATACTGTATGTCAGTGGCGAACTGACCCCTACCTTGAGAGGTATTAAGAAGTTCCAGTTCAATCTGTCTGCTCATTGGGTCAAAGCTCACAAGCTTTCCCTCCTAATATGGACAGAACCATGGTTGGTCATGCAGTATGAATAACAAGTTTTCATTAGCAAGAGTATTCCAGGGTACTTCCCCGTAACATTAGATGGAGCTGTGGCACACATTTTGGATTACTGCAGCAGAACTGACTGCACTCACCTTGTATTCAGACACCTCTGGTGTGTAGCTTTCACTCAGCTCCAGCAGCTGCGTATAAACAAATGGAAATGAAGGTGAGTCTCTGACCGTTCTTAAATAATAAGCTGCATCCACGCTGGGAGGCATTCGCAGTGATGTGGTGACCAAAGACCACAGAGGGTGACTGACATTCAGTGGTGATGCAGAGTGGGCGGGATAAACTTTCCTTCCAGGTGAAGGATTGAAGCAACTACCAATGCAAAGAGCAGGATAGCGCTGACTGACGTACGAGCTGCTAGTAAATATAATGAGTGGAATGCCTGCAGGTGGCGAGCCGTCACCTTCGAAGCAACAAGCAAATTGCTTCCAGTGTGGACGCAGCTTTAAAAGAGCATCAAAAGCTATTAGTAATAAGGTCTCCAGCTAATAACGTGTTGTAAACATGGTCCCAGAATCTTGGTGAGGTAGTGACTGCTCCCCTGGTTAGCTTTTGAACCACTAGCTAATGAGCTAACCTGTAGCCAGCCAGCCAGCAACCAGCGCTAGTCAGTCACAGCAGCTTTTCTGACTTCTTCGCATTTGGGTTCATCTAACAGAGACTTGCAGAGGAGTTAGCTCATTTGCGTATGGAAGTGTAGATTCAAACATTCTGTAATATAAAATACTGTTCTGTAAGATCAACTCGTGTCTCATCTGTCTGGAAACGTTTACACCTGAACAGGAGAGGGCTGGTAACAGGAGAGGGCTGGGAACAGTGTGTTTTGTTTTGTTTTTAATAAGTGAAGCTAATTTCCTGTGGTCTGATAGGGTTACCAGGTTCCATTTCCAACCTGGACTTAACAGGGACGTACAACACTTACCTTGAAGGCAATCCTCTGCCCCACCTGTGGAGGTGCAGCTAACAGGGGCATGGAGCTGTAGTCCTTTTTGGGAACACTTTCTGCTTCATTCTATAAATGGAGACACACAGAAAGCCCAGATCCTTTTAATATACTATATTAAATGCTCCTGCATGTACACATCAGATTTAACTCTACTGCTAAAAAGGTCATAATAAAATGTCACTCACTGACATGCTGTAAAAGCACGAAGCAGAGAGGTAAGCTGACTGGTAGAGGCTGACTGCTAAGCTTATGACTATAATTTGGCATGATGGGAGAAAGAACTAGACTTTTCCCCACAGTCTAGCCTAGTAAGGCATACCCAGTTTTTTCCCCAGGAAGAGCAGATACTATATTTAAACTTGGGGCTTTAGATGCAGACAAACCTGGAGGATCACTGACATGTTGGTCAGTGCATCAGTCTGGTAAGATGGCGCCGTGCCTCCATTATAGTTAGACTCAAAGCTGCCGCCGTGCCCTCTGATGGCTCCTCTACCGTCACCCGTAACTCCAACTCCCTGACCCCCGCCACGTCCAGCTTTCCCTCTGCCGCGTCCTCGCCCGGGGGCCTGAACACTCAGGCCAAAGCCTTGCTGCTGCAGTGGCCGTCGTATAACCAGCTGGATCTCCTCTTCACTGTCCGAGTTAGGAGGTTCCCCAGCTTTGTTATGAGGAGGCTCGACTACACCGGCAGCCTGCTTCTGATCACAGTCTGCAGACTGCAGGTCTGAAGGAGCCTGACTGGACTCTGAGCTGGTGGTCGTGATTTTTAAAGGTTTGTTTCTGGGCTGCATTTTTACGCTGGCAGCCTTATCAGAGGACTCTGTTTCTGAGGAGGATGACGGCGGAGGGTGGGGTTTTCTGGGGGCAGGTTTTGTGTTTGATAGTGCCTTGGAGGCAGCAGGAGTGCAGGTAGGTGTTTTAGTTGTTTTTTTGGGTACGACATCTTCATCACTGCTGCTACTACTGGAATCTGAAGAGGAGGTCATCTGTGTTTTTGGTTTGGATGCTGGGGGCTTCCTGGTGCTTTTACTTGGCTGGTTGATGGTAGCTGGGATTTTTTTGGGTAAATCAGCTGGTTTGGGGGTGGCAGGAGCACCGTTTTCCTTTGCCGCCTTCTTTTTCTTCTTCTTTGGGTGTTTTTCCTGTACTTCCTTATTCTGGTCATCTCTTAAAACCAGCTCCGCGCCCTCCGTCATTCTGTCCTCGTCATTTTTTTTCCTCTTCTTCTTCTTCCATTCTACGCTCACTCCGTTTTCTCCTGGCCCAGGCTCCTCTCTGGTTTGCCGTCTCTTTCTGCTGCTTTCACCTGCTGCATCTGGAGGACTGCTGAGTTCATTGGACTGAGCCAGGCAGCCCACCTTCACACTGACAAACAGAAACACGTCTTAAAGGAAGAATCGAACATTCATACAAATACATTTATTATATCAACACAGCTAAAAAGGTCCATTTGTTAGATCTTGCCAGGGTTCTCAGAGCTTAACTGAACACACTCCATTCACTTATGGAGGTCCGGAGATGCAAGCTCTAAGAAACACTATTTCTTCCATTCCACCGTCTCCACCACCACCATGGGCAAGACCAAATATCTGCCATCAACATCAGATGTGATGTGTTTTCTCTATATTTTGATATTTGGTCTTCATTCAAATGAAACTACCACAAAAATCAGAGACTGTGCATTTCTTTGTAAGTGAGCAAACTTAAATATTCAGCAGGGATCAAATAATTATTTCCCCCACTGTAGGTTCCAGCTGTGTGCCACACCTGTGCATCCTCTGTTATAACTAAATAGTTCGTAATACCTCTGCGAGCAGTTTGAAAGTTACGACCCGCAGAGACGCACCTGACGCTGTCGTTGTCCCGCACCACGTAGATGCTCTCGGTGTGCGGCAGGTAGCAGTCCTCTATGAACAGGCTGAGGATGCTCCCGCGGCTGAACTCAAACTTCTCCCTGATCACGCTCTCCAGGTCGGCCACCACGCGGCACAAGTTCAGGTCCACGAGCAGCCAGCACATGCGGCAACCGACGGCAGCCGGCGGCGGGTAGTCAAAGTACAGGCGCAATCGGATGAAGTTATTACCGTGGGCTGCCATGCCGGCTACAGCACCAAAACACACCGCCTGCTGCGCTCCCCCTGCGAGCTCAAAGACGACACTTCCGCTCAAGTTCCTCCGCTCAAATGGCGCATTACCGCCACCTGCTGGTACGGTACCGAACACGCGAGTCTTTCGCTTCTTCGTTACTTTTGAATTAAACCAATAAGGTCCAGTCATGTTACTGAGGCTTTGGACCAGTTGTCCTCTCTCAGTCTGACATAAAACATGCTCTATGGTCTCATCTTCTCCACCGCGGTCGCATTTTCCTGTGTTTTCCTGCATGTGATTTCCTATTAGAAACAATGTGCTATTTAAACCAAGTCTGAGTCGTGATCATCTCCCCTCTCCCGTTTTCCTTTGGATTTTGTAAAACCACCGTCCTCTCCTCTCTTCCTCACACCGTTTTTGCCACCTCTCCTTCATTTTCTGCATTATGATTATGATGATTATGATGCCCCTACTGAAACACCTGGACGGAGAATGGAACAAAAAGCAGCCAACGTCCAAAGATGAGCTTTGAATGTCCTTCAAGAAGCCTGGAGAACTATTCCTGATGACTGCTTAAAGAAATCACAGAAAGCTGCCTCAGCGCGTTATTGAAGAATAAAGGTGGTCATACCAGATATTGACTGCTAGATCAATAAAACTGTACAAACTCTGTCTTTGTCTTATATACTGTTTTCCCATGTGTGTTTGTACATTTCGATAAATCACTGCA
>JAVDPK010001965.1:148239-158922 GCA_034780415.1 Cichlasoma orientale
TTGTTTGTTTGTTTGTTTGTTTGTTTGTTTGTTTGTTTGTTTGTTTGTTTGTTTGTTTGTTTGTTTGTTTGGGGGGGGTCATCGAGTTTTTTTCTCACTATAATTTGTGACAGCAGGGATAAGCGGAAGAGAATGGATGGATGGACGGAATTTGCGACGCATTAAAAAAAAAAAAAAAAGCTCGTCGGTCAGCTGACCGCGGGTTTGGTCATGTGATTTCTTGTCGCAGTTAAAATCATGCGGAGCGTTTTCAGTGAGACACTTGAACAATGGGATCGTCCAGAGTAGACTTTGCTTTGTGTTTCTTGCTCAGCGCCGCGCTCTCTAAAGGTGAGATATCTGCTCTGGCAGCTCTTCCACTCGCTTAAATGTAACTTTTTATTCGCTCTTCTTCCCTCCAGCTCTGACTCGGCTCACTGCAAAACGAAAGTAACGTTATGTCCGCTCATTATAAACCCGTTTACTGTTTTGGGGACACTGTAACTGAACACCAAATTAACAAAGCGGATGTGCCTGAACTGTGCGCAGGGCTCTCCTCTCCTGTGGCGAGCAAAGAAGCCTGGGGCTATGTGGAAGTGAGAGATGGGGCCCACATGTTCTGGTGGCTGTATTATGCTGACAGCGCGTCGGCCCAGTACCAGGACCTGCCTCTGGTCATGTGGCTGCAGGTAGGGCTCTGTGATTTTTGTGCAGACGAAAGTTCAGTGTTCCAGTTTATTTGTAGTGTGAGTAATGGCAGTGGTGCTGCTTTTATTTTTAACTGCAAAACAGGAACACTTCAGGTTTCATTTTAAAATATCCACTTTGTAACAGTACTCTGTACAGATCCACCCCCTCAAAAACTGAGACCTGTAGTTTAATGTGGCTTTTGCCGTGTTAAAGAACTAATATCAGGACCTGTGTGTTTTTAGGGTGGTCCAGGAGGATCTGGAACTGGCTTTGGCAACTTTGAGGAAATCGGACCCTTGAACAGGGATCTAGAGCCCAGAAAGACGAGCTGGGTAAAGACCTGTTGTAATGGAATGTTTCAAATCGAGAAGAAATTAAGAAAAGTGCATAATTAACGTGTGTGTGTCTCTTAGGTCCAGGCAGCCAGTGTGTTGTTTGTAGATAACCCTGTGGGCACTGGGTTTAGTTACACCGACAGTCCAGACGCCTATGCTAAAAACGTGGCCACAGTGGCCTCAGACATGCTGGTGCTGCTCAAGCACTTCTTCACAGAGAGGCCTGAGTTCCAGGTATGTCCATCAGCACATTTTTCTACTGGTTTGTCAGGACGATGGGCTCATCAAACATCGTCTAAACACATCAATATTAAATGATTAAAATGTGTTCTATTCCTCAGAGCATCCCCTTCTACATCTTCTCTGAGTCCTATGGAGGGAAGATGGCAGCTGCTATCTCTCTGGAACTCACCAAGGTGCGGTGACTGACAGCTGCGTCTTTCCATTGTTCTTAGCACAGCATTCAGTTCAGTGTGAGCAGTACTGGGAAGTCCCAGTGCTGAAGAGCATCATGTGATGGAACGAGGAAGTACAAACTTAGTGACCTAAGACTGTCAGCTTAAAGCCTTTTTTACTGGCAATGAACTTTGATGTAAAGGAAAAACATTTTTTAATCCACTACTACGATTACAGACAACAGAAACTGGTTAGTATAACATATAAAGGCACAAATATAAAGTTTAGAGCAGAAAAAGTCAGTAAAGGAAGCTTTAAGCTTTCCTGTGCAGGAGCCAGTGAAGCACAAACGCTCACATTTTGAAACAGGCAGATTTTATATTACAAAAAAATGCAAAGTAAAATGTGATATAAACACATGGGAAAATATACATGGGAAAATACACATAATACACATATAAACGTGTTATAATGGTGCTAAAATCAGCAAAGCTATCAAAATGTGTGAGCTACAAATGCAGCTAATGTATCTTTACGTGTGTGTGTGTGTGTGTGTGTGTGTGTGTGCATGTGTGTGTGTTTACTTGCTTACCTGTAAAGTTGTAGTTTGCCGTTTTCACTGCTTTAAGTCGTTGCAAACCTACAGAGGTTTTCATCTTTTTATCTTCTGTGTCCAGTACAGTGAATGTGATAAACTGCCGTTACTACTGCTAACGAGCATGCTTTATGAAATCGGGTTATGATGGCCATTTATGTGCTTGTGTATCAGAAAACTTGGATGACTAAATGTGCAGTGCATCGTGTCGGTGTTTAACAGAGTTCTTTGATAATTGTGTGGCTTTAATTGCACCCATCTCACTGCTGCTGTCTGGAAGAAACCCGTGAATGCATGTGGGTCTCTCTCCTCCTCACAGGCCGTAACCCAAGGGACGGTGAAATGCAACTTTTCCGGTGTGGCGCTCGGAGACTCTTGGATTTCACCTGTGGGTCAGTATCACATATTAAACCTGCAGCACAATCTTTGCTCATGCTTCTTATTCAATAGCAGCACCATGTGCTGAGGAAGACTCCAGTTTAACCATAGGATGAGAAAAAAATGCAACTGTGTTGTTGGGGTTTAAAAAGTGTGAATCTTAATGACAAATTTCCTGCAAAGCCTTTGATTGAATCTCAGCTGATAGAACAGTGGGAGTGTTTATGTTGAGATAATCCACTCACTACAACACCTTTGCTCCGCCCACAGACTCTGTCATGACATGGGGACCATACCTCTACACTACTGTAAGTAACCCACCACAGACTGCTTATAAAAGACCAGCTGGTTGGTTAGATCCTGCATTTTGACCCTTGTGATCTCGGTGTGTTTAAAGGGGATATGATAAGTGAGGGAAACTGTACACATTGTAACTTGTCATTGAGTTGTCGTCAAATTGCAGAAGCTGGTTTATCCTCCTTTCTGTGTCTTATAGTGATCATAATTTGTAAAATGAACTCCATGTTGCATTCACTATAGCCTGAAACTAGCAAATGGTCCCATAAAGTCATGAAAGGGTTTACTGAGGTCACAGAGAAAGAGATCCAGGAACTGCTGTCACATCTATACAGCTGCAATGGCTTCTTAAAAGCACAGAAAGTGCCCCTTCTGTGCTTTGCAGATGTTGAAGCTGCGTCCATCTGTCATACACAGTATATGCAACACAAAGGAAAAAGTCTCTTTTTGTTTTTGGTTGTGTTGAGCTTCCATCTGCCTCACTGTGCAGTCCCTCCTGGATGATTACGGCCTGGCAGAAGTCAGTAAGGCAGCGGAGGCAGTGAAGCAAGCCGTGGAGCAGCAGGACTTCTTTAAAGCGACTGAAATGTGGTCTGTGGCTGAGAGTGTTGTGGAGCAGGTGTGTACAACACTAGAATACTTGCTGAAAATGCTCGCTGCATAGTTGATGTGTTGTGTAATAAATTGCTTTATGGCAGTGGTGTTCCATCAGTGCACCAGGACAAGCAAAGATAGCATATGATACATGTTACGTTTTCATATAATTTTATTAGAATAATTTTGTCCATATTTATGCATCATTTTGTTTTTCCTTTTAGAATACCAATGGAGTCAACTTCTACAACATCCTCACTCAGGATTCAGAGGAGAAGCTCACCTCTTCTGCAGGGCTGGATTTGATCAGTGAGTCATAAACTAACCCACCTGGGTTTGGTGACTTGTAACGAACTGGTCTGCCTTCAGTCTAAACGTAAAGCTTTAAACTTATTTTTCCTCTGATGCTCTTTGTGTTTTATGCCAGCTCTGCAGACACTTCGCCACATTCGCCGCCTCCACAGCCAATCACTGAGTGAACTGATGAATGGACCAATAAGGAAGAAGCTGGGCATCATTCCTCAGAATGTCACGTGGGGAGGTGCTGTTTCTTCAAGGGAAGGGACAAGGGACTGCGTGTGCTTTGATTTCAGCTTGCTTCACCCAACGTTTTCCCTCCTCTGTCTTTGCTGTGAATCCAGGTCAGGCTGATGAGGTTTTCAGTAACATGGCAGGAGACTTCATGAAGCCAGTGGTGGACATAGTTGACCAGCTGCTGACTGCTGGGGTCAACGTCACAGTCTACAACGGACAGCTTGATCTCATCGTGGACACTCTGGGTAACTCACTCAGGCTACAACAATGCCTGTTTGTACGTCTCCTTGTTGATACTGATCACCTCAGACCACCACGAGTCTTCATGGATCCGTGTGTGTGTTCTCACAGGTCAGGAGCTGTGGGTGAAGCAGCTAAAGTGGGAGGGGATTCCAAGTTTTAACAAACTTAGGTGGACTCCCCTGGATGATCCTGCCTCCCCGGGCATTACCGGAGCTTTCTTCAAGACTTACAAGAACTTTGCCTTTTATTGGATCCTCAAAGCGGGTCACATGGTAAGGACGGCAAATGTCGTGTAAAATGAGAAATATTGTGGATGCATAATGATGTAGTAAATTGATATTCCTGAATTTTTTATTTTATTTTTTTTAAAGCTGGTGACTGAAATAAAGCGATTATAAAAATGACTAATATTTTTAACAAAATGTCATCTGTCCACAGATTCCTTCAGATCAGGGACCTATGGCCTTGCAGATGCTGAAAATGATCACCCAGCAGGCCTGATCCCCACCCCACCCCCCCCCCTTACACAAGCTGGCGTGGCTCTGACAATCACAATGATCACATGACTTTTATTATTATTTTTTATCTCACTTCCTGTTAAACCAAACTCAGAAACTCAGATGATTATAACACACTGTGTAACATTTAGCCCTAAGCAATAAAGATACATTGCTGTTTTGTAAAGCCTGTCACAGCTCGTCTTTGCCTGGACAAACCTCTATGTGGTGTCACATGACAGTTGTACACGATTGTGCAAAAGTCTTGAGCCACTTTATATTTGAGTAGCATAATGGGTGCAGTGTATATAAGGCAAAAACAGTTTGCACAGTTTTGACAAGATTGGGGAAAAAATATGCTAATTCTATGCCTGTCAAACTGTTCTTTGGCATTTTTCATAGATTAAATGAGAGAAATGGGAACAATTTTTAATTTTTTTGTGACAAGCTGCTACTGCCTAAGAATACCATTTTAAAAATGGTTCTTCGCCAAGCTGTCTAATGTGCAGACAATACTCATTCCTTGAATTTGGTGGTGTGTGTTTTTGTTTTGTTTAAGCCAAAGAGATTAATTAATAAATTACAAGACACTCTGGATCCTTGGAAGCAAACTAGAGAAATGAGGTGGCTCAAGGCTCAAGGCACAGTACTGTATAAATTTCAAACCTTAAATGACATACACAACCACAACTTAGGTAATTGTTTACCTTTTGATATTAAAAATGAACTTCCATTGTCATGCAAACAATTGTCAGCATGTAGTTACCAAAAACCTGTATTACAAGCATTTATCCGATGGATCATAGTAATAACACAAAAAATGGATACTGTATAACCTGTATAATTGTCTGGGTGGGATGGACAGACTTTAGCATTAGCCACATTAGCAGCAAAGCTCAGGGGATGCACTAGAAATGAAATGGTCAGCTTTTCCCCAAAACTTTAGTTAACCACATAAAATGATCAGAAATGTCATTCCCATCACCCTCAGGTGCACTATGACTGAACGCTAATTAGCAAATGTTAGCCCTGTAACATGTAGCACTACCTGTGAAACTTTGGTATGTTAGCATGCTAGCATTAGCATTTTACAGCTTAAGATAAGAAATGCCTTTATTAAACCAAACCCAGTCCAACCAAACCCACAAGTCCTTGGCTGTAAAATGTAAAAAAAAAAAAAAAAAAAAAAAAAAGCTTAGCTAATAAAGCTGTTAGCGTGGCTGCACACTTGATCTTGTTCACACACAACATTTAGACTGTAATCCATATTCAAAGACATAAAACAGTATGAGATTAAAGTGCAGCTTTCATTTGTTTAGAAATGAAATAACTTTGCATAACTGCCTTCACCAAAATGCACCTGCATTTGCAAGCCGATGTAAAATGTGTGACTTGAAAGTAGGCGTGTGAATGTGTGAGTACAGAAGGCCCAGACAGCAGTGGCTATTTGGCACAAATATGGATCACATATGCAGTTTGCTGTGGGTTACATTTTGCCTGGCCTCATGGCGCCGACTCAGAGAGAGTCGAGCTGCCTCAGGTCTACAATGTCTGATTTATAAACCACTATGTAACTAAAGTTTAGACTTTCAGCTTTAATTCAAGGGGTTTAACCAAAGTATTATGTTACCTGGTTAGGAATTACAAACATTTTTATGCATGCTAATTGGAAAATTGACTACAAAGCAGTTTCATGGCCAGGTGAGGTCTGTTCCTTCATTATTCTGTGATAAATTAAGCAGATCAAAGGTTGGAGTTAACTCCAAGTGCTGTAACCTTTCATAGGCTGAAAGGGCTAAATAAAATATGACCTTCAGTCATCCAGTTTTCTTGTTGAACCTTCTTGTTAAATAAACATTAACAAACAGATATTAAACTGACAAAGCCTAATATGAAATACTGTATACATTAGAATACTGGGTAAGGCCTCAAAGCAGTCTCAGTTCAAATTTAACAAGACATTAGTTTCTCCTTCATGCGGATGATTGCTGATTACATCACTGATGCACATTAATCCTGGGGAAAGCGAATAAAGGAATTTCCTCAAGAAGCAGTCTGGCCCTTTGAGATCCACTGAGATGAGATTTCTGCTGAAATAAGAGTCCGAGTAGTGACATTCTTTGGTCGCTTCCAGTTTTGTGACTTTCAGATATAAAGGTAGACAACTGTTGTGGGCAGTCGGCAGCAGATACAACGAGGATGAGCATTTTCAAACCTCTAAATGTTGACATTGCTTCATTGTCGTCATAGCAACAGTCCTAGCGTGAGAGTAACGGAGCTGCAGCTCGTTAGTCTTTGTGTAAAACTCATTTTGTGACATCATCTGTGTAGCTCAGGCTTCTTCTTCCCCAGTGGCTCTCTGGGACTCGGAAGCCCATCTTGCTCACTGGCTCCACCACCAGCTCCAGCAGGCCGGGAGGTTCTGGCACTCTCAGCTCCGTCACCCTGAATAGATTGGAATACGACCGGCCCACCAGAACCGGCTGACCCGGGGGGATGCTGGGATGAGGTCCTCTCAGCCGTCGCCAGTACACCTTGAAGTGACGTACAAGGCTGGCAGGGTAGTCCCAGCGCAGAGTGGCGTTGAGGAGCAGGTGGGTATTAGGCTCTGGAGAGGTCCCAGCACCATGCAGCCACACCACATCATCAATGCACAGGCCCTGAATCCTGTCTGAGGGCACCTGCAGACTGGCTACATCTAAGACCTGGTAGAAAGAGACAATAAAAGTGGAAGAATCAGGATCAGGTTACAATTTTGATTATTACTCAAAGAAAATTCGTAACGCTTGCTGCTGATATTAAGACAGTCAAAAAACAAAACCTGAACTATATTTGATCAGAAAAATGATCTAAACAACTTGTTGAGAGCTGGAAATACTTTGAACTACATTTTCACTCCTGTGTAGGCATCAGCTGGCATCACCTGAACAGTGACAGTAGACCCCTGGTCTAAAACGATGCACTCATAAACCCATCCAGTGAGCATATCCTTATAGGTGCCTTCTTTTCAAACCAATAACCTGTAGCTTGCCTGTAGCTGTGCAGCTAATAACTAAAATGTGCACCAGAATATAACTCCTACACAAGCCCACTTGTGGTTGTGAGCTCCAGCTTCCATTGGAATCTCTGACAGCAGACACTTCAGGGAATACACTGAGCAGAACTTGTTCCCACTGTCTCACCAGGAGTTCTCCCACTCTGCAGCTGAAAGGCATGTCCTCAGCCTGTCCGGTCCGCTCGATCTTCACACAAACTTCTCGAAGAATGCAGCCATGAAGCTCCAGCTGTGAACACCTGCTCATAATATTGCAAATGCAAAAGAAATGTAATTTTAACTCTATGGAGAAATTTAAATCCATTTAACTGTAAAACTCAAGTGTTAGTGCGCGCCATACCTGACGGTCCAGCCGTTTGGATTCAAGTTTCCACATAGCTGAGTGAACTGGTTCACTAACTGGTGCCCATTATCCAGGACTTTAGGGGACACACTGGTAACTGCAGACACATTAAAAAAAACAAGAGCAGCTGAAGCTGTGATTTCAAAAGGTGGATGTGGATCTAAAGTTTTGAGGATCTAAAACCTGGTTCTTGTATGAGACCCAGTGACTTTGAAGGATCCATTTTATGCTGTCGAACACAATTTTCTTTTGCAGGTCTACTAGAAGAGGCTCACACTCTAATGTTCAAAAAACACATTATTTCTTCTATCCTGCACATTGTTGCAACACCTCTTTCCACCGTCTCTTCATTTTACCTCCCATCTCTTTAAGAAATCAAGAATCGAGGCGTCAGAAGCCAAAAATCCGTCTCTGACTCTGATTTAAGCAAGGTGCTGCCTGAGTAGAGCATCTATTAGCTATTCTCACAATATTGTTGGAACTGGGCATCACACGGACGGTTTAATGTTAAAGTAGACTGCTTATTGCAGTTGCATTTCAACATTAATCTCTGACCAGTAAGCACCAGGTTGCAGTTAAACGAAATGAAGGCAGATTTTCATCCTTGCCACAAACTAGCTGTTTGAAGGCAATGCCAGTGTGTTCCATAATGACACAGATGGGTGGTGGAAAACAGACCTGGACTACAAACAGCTCCTGGAGTGACCGCCTGAGGTTCAGTCCCCACAGACTCCCATGTTGGAATGCCCAAATGTGCAGCATTAAAAAGCATGTTTATAACCTGCTACAAAAACAGTTTTGGCCTCTGAATTCTTTCCTCCTTCGTAACAGCTGTATATGGTGGGTGAACCTTTTCATGACTCATCCATCTGGATGCTGGTGAGGCTTAAAATTAGTGGTTTGATTGACAGGTGTGCTGACGCAGGCAGTCGTAGCCGTTAGCGCTCCGTTAGGCTTCCCTTCCACGAACTCAAAACACTGAACTGGTCCTCTCCAAAGTATAAAGCATGTCTACGCGTTGCTTCCGTATAGTTTATCGATGCAGCTTGGCGACCGAGCCTGCTTGCGACCCATTCTTTCACAGATGTTGGCAGAAGCAGTCTGCATGCCCAGGTGCTTGATTTTATGCACCTGTGGCCATGGACGTGACTGGAACACCTGAAACTGCCATTTCCTATAAAGAAACTCAATAATGTGACAGTTTGCAACAACAACCGACAGCCTTGCAAGCTTAATTTCACAGGCTGAGAAATGATCTGCCGACTTCACACATGCAAATCAGCCTGCTTTCAGTTTCTAATCAGTCTGCCCCTTAGAAATGCTCTCAGATGTAATGTAAACCAAACCAAAGCAGTCTGAAATAAGCAGTGATCCTCTGTGCTCAGACTTAATGGTGGTAATGCAAGACCTTTTTTTTTTTTCTAGGTTCCTTAAGAAACTCACGTTCGACTTCCTGTACATCAATATACGTGCACTGACTGGCATTGGCTGTCATCAGCTCCAAAGACACTGCAATCCCAGCAGACGCCTTGTAGATGAAGCTCACCAGCGTACTGGACGCCAGCGGTACATGGATGGAGAAGATCCTGACACAAGGAAACAGTGGGAATACTATGCATGAGCTGGGGAATGCAATTCTGGAATGATGGGTAGAAAGTAGGCTAAAATAAAGGCTAAACCACACAAACCAACACACTTGGCACAAACTGGAGTGGTGTGACTTGCGGGGATGAGTCCGTCCAGCAGCAACGAGCAGCTTCCATTCCAGGCGTCCTCCGGGCAGCCAGAGCTCCTCAGCCAGCCCTGACCCTCCAGAGCCTGCTGGTAGTACAGAGGCTGAATCTCCTGGGCGGTCAGGTTGAACCAGCTTCTATTTGTCTCATGCTGCATACACAAAAAGCAAGCAAAAAATATTTATTCTGCACACTTTACCGAATAAACAATGTTAGCTTCCATTCCAAACTCCACACAGCAAGGCCCTGAGCAGATGCCCCGAGCAGGACCTAACTGCTGTGAGGCAACAGTGCTAACCACTGCACCACCGTACTGCCCACGTTAAAGTTCATGACCACACAACTAGAAAAAGACTGAACAGATATGGCTTGTTTGGAAGAGCTGTAGGAGAAAGAGTCTTCTCTCTGAAAAGAACCTGGCAGCAAAATTGCATCTGAACAAACCACAAGACTTCTGGAATAATGTTCTTTGGACAAGCAAGACCAAAGTACATATCCTTATATGTAAAACCTTATAATTGACAGGGATGCACTTTCTTGACTGTACATACTGTTACCCATACAACAGAGAATGCTCCTATTACACGAGAAAGTCCTGTGAGCCAAAAGCTCAGGCTTCAGACAGTTTTTTCTACTCTTAGTATGATGATGATGTCAGTGAGAGCGAACATCCTGAATACGGTCCTCTCAGTCACAAAGCTCTGTGACTGAGAGGCCCGCCCACCTGCTGTTCAAACCTTTTGTTTGCATATTTCAGACTGAAAAATGCACGAATCGATGGGCTGCACCGATTCAATTCATTTCACAACAATCAGACGACCCCCTTATGAGCAAGCACTTGGCAAAAAACTGTCTTTTAACAGGAAGAAACGGCCGGCAGAACCAGGCTCAGGGAGGGGTAGCCATCTGCCCCAGCCGGTTGGGGGTGAGGGGGGGGGAGACAGGACAAAAGACACACTGTGGAGGAGAGCCAGAGATTAATAATAACTAATGATTAAATGCAGAGTGGGGTAT
>JAVDPK010001965.1:159404-193187 GCA_034780415.1 Cichlasoma orientale
TTTACAACTACTCTTTCAAGGATTTTGGAGAGGAAAGGAAGGTTGGAGATTGGCCTATAATTAGCTAAGACAGCTGGATCAGTGATGGCTTTTTAAGTAGCGGTTTAATTACAGCCACCTTGAAGGCCTGCGGCACGTTGCCCATTAATAGAAACAGAGTGATCGTCTGTGTAGCAGCCATAAAAACAGCTGGCCTAATTCTCTAAATACTCAGTGCCTGTTTTATAACCTATTTTAGAAGAGGATAAACAGGAGTATCCTTCATGAAAGGAAAGGAAAAGATAAAACCTCTGTTCTCAAAAACAATCAATTTAACTGACAAATGATACAAATCACCGTGTAAGTTGCTGCTGGGGTTCATGTGGGAGGTGAAAATGGCAGAGCAACCCAGACGTTTTTAAGCAGCAGAGATATGCACATTACTACTTATTTGTAAGTGATGGTAAAGAGTCACCTGTACTCAGTCCAGAAACAACAGTCTGCCACTGTGAACACAACATTAAACCTATACAAGCACCTGAAAACACAACATGATAACATCATTTCTACACTATCTATGACGCTAGCACAAAGTTAGCAGACCCCTAGACCAAGAGGGATGCTGATGTGGACCCTAGCCAAGCAGATAAAGCTTGATTGGGGTTGAGGTAAGGAGGTAAGTAAATAAGGAAGGAAGGAAGGAAATGAAACAGCCTGTAGAATCATACCTTTTTCTAGCTGTACTCATTCCTACAGTAGATTCACTGTAGTCAGCTTTGTGGTAAAACTTAAATGTGCTACTAAAAGAAAGCTCTTCTGTATGTTCTCCCTCTAAAAAATACATTTATGCAAATATGTATGCGCAAAAGAAAGTTCAGTGTTATACTGTTAATTGGCATTTATAAAGGGAATGTTGAGGAATAATGCAAAGGTAATGTAACAAGTAGTGTAACAAATAAGTAAGTATTACTTCAGTACCTGTCCATGCCAGTAGACAGTCTTGCCAAAGCCCTGGCAGAAGGAGGAGACAAAGGGGAGAAGTGAGACTACTCGGTGGATGTACAGGTAGTCTGACAAAAGAGCCCAGAACCTGCACACAGGACAGACCATCTCAGTCTTTACACTGACCAACACGCCACACATCCATTTTTCCACAGACTGTATGTAAAAGATGGATGTTGCTTACAGTGCTCAAAAGTGATGCAGCAGAGCCTTAACCTGGCATTCTTTCTAGTAGCCACCAAGGGCTGACTCCTCTGGCTCAGCTCCCTTCTCCTATCCCTCACATTTCTGGTGCCTTCATGGGCTCAGTTTGTAGCTCCGGGTCTCACCCAACATAACATGATGCTCTTTTTGTAATAATGGATCTCATAATTAGAGACAGAAGTCCAAAAGAAAGCTAAAGCACAGTATGCTGCCAGTCACTAGCCTGTGAGCACACAGTTTCAGGTGTCACAGCCAGAGCCGCAGCTTGCTCGTCACATCTGGTTTCACAACAGCAGGACAGCGACGGCCAGACGCTCAGCTTAAGGCTTCAGGACAGGCTTCGCACAGGGTGCCTTCACGGTGGCTACATCTATCTTTAATTACAGTCTATGATTTTTCACACACTAAATGTTGCACCAGTCTCACTTGTCCTGATTCTTGCGGAATTCGCTCTTATCGCCGTGACTCTCATACACCCAGCCAGGAGCAAAGATGGCCGCAGAGAAGTTGTGCTTCCGAATGACCTCCAGTGCCTGCGGACAACCAAAATCAGACACTGCACAGCACCAGTGATCCACTTCCTCACAAACAGGCAAGCGCGGCTCACAGTCCCTTACCTTGTTTGTTTCAAACATTCCTCCCACCACCTCTCCTCGGGCAAACACGTCCACTCCGACATAGATGTCGGCCTGGCGGCCTTGGACCCCGGCGTAGTTCTCCATCTCCTTCAGATTCTCCTCCTTCCAGTTGTAGTTGGTGAAGAAACCATCGCAAGCATCAAAAAACATCCTGGCACGGCGAGATTGAAATGGCTAAATCAGCGTTTGGGAGGAAACGACTGAAAGTCTTTGTTTCTGAACATCACGGAAACATTTGCTCCTTTCATCTACCTGTTGGACTGGTTGAGTTCATTCTGCCATTTTAGCTGTCCACTGTCAATTACACTGTCGTACCACAGCACGAGGCTGCCGGGCACTCGCTCATGCATCTGGTCTGTGAGATAGCGCAGGAACAGGGGCGCATTCTGCACCGCAGCCTCCTGCAGGAACATCACACAGGTTACAGGTGGTGTGACGACGTGACATGCAGTCTGTTCACTTCTTTCAAAAGTCAAGCACAAATGATGAATTTGGTTCTGCTCGAGCACTCAAAGCACTTTATACTACATGTCTTCATTCACGTAAACATTTATACAAGAGCTGTTTGCTACATCGAAGTGCTTTCTCTCTAAAACTCGTGCTCAGTAATATTAGATAATATCTAAAAGCAGCTGCCAGCACTGCATTTCAGGGAAAACAGTAAAACTTGCAGCCACATACTGCGTATAAAAGATGGCGATAGCTTCCCAGTATGATGGCCAACTACTCGTTTCAAAAAGAAGCTCTGTTGTGTAGAAGTATACGTGAAAACGGCCCCTCGGCTCCGTCGCTCTATGACTTCATGGAGCCATGAGTTTATAGTCTCAATCACTTCTTTGAAGTATTTTTTTTAAACATTATTTTTTGGGGCTTTTTGCCTTCAATAGGCAGACAGTGAAGAGTGCACAGGGAAGCAGGGAAAGAGTGCCGTGGAAGGGGCCGCGGGTTGGAGTCGAACCAGGACCACTGTATGTAGCATTGTGGCTAAGGTCGCCCGATCACCCCGTCAGGTGAACTGGCACCTGAAGTGTTCCTGTTGTAAATTATGGAGTCCGCCCCTGACTGATGGCATGAATTGGGTAGCGCTCCTCCCCTGACTGCTGCCCAATCCAATCAATGCCATCCCAAGCCACGGTTCTCCGGCGGAAAAGGGCAGAGCGCCCACGCCGAGTCCGGGGCGAATCGCTGCTCAAGTGGAAGAGTTTAAATACAACAGGGTCCTGTTCATGAGTGAGGGGAGAGTGGAGCGCAGGATGGACAGACAGTGTGGCGTCAGCAGCGGTGTGGACGCTGTGCCAGGCTGTTGTGGTGCAAAGCGCAGCTGTGCATTTACCAGTTGATCTGTGTTTCTACCTTTACCGATGGCCACAGACTAACGACCAAAACAATGAGATGATGTATACGGGCAGCAGAAATGAAGAGTGGCTGGGCTCTCCCTTAGAAATAGGGCGAGGAGCTCTTCAGGAGGGATTCGGAGTACAGATGCTGCTCTTCCATATCTAAGCGAGCCAGCTGAGGGCATTCAGGCATCTAGGATGCCTCGTGGGTGAGATGTTTTGGGCATGTCCCACTGGGAGGAGGCCCCTCTGTAGACACAGAACATGCTGGAGATCATATCTTTTGGCTGTCTCTCCCTGGATGAGCTGAAAGACACGCCCTGTGGCCGGCGGGGGACGGATTAAAAAATGGCTGTAATTCCTCAACAGTTAATGTTAAATCCCTTGAATTAAAGCTCAATCGCATCATGATTGTTTGAGCTAAAAATCCACTGTGGTGATGCACAGAGGCTACACACTCACACAAAAAGTTTAATTGTGCAAAATCCTGTGGACCTCAGTGTAAGTCTGCACAGCGGGCTGTGCTGTGATAAGAGGTCAGCACAGAAGCTTTACTCACACTGAGGACGTTCTCTATGTTAACGAGCCAGCCGTCAAAGCCATAGCAGTGGCTGATCTGAACAAGCTTATCAGCCACTGCCCGGTACGACTCCTCATCTTTCAGGAAGGCCTCACACACGGCGGCTCCGTCAGTCCACTCTGTGATAAAAGTCCCTGTGGGCCAATCACAGCACGAGGTTTCATTTTTCAGAGAAAGCACGAAGACAAGAAAAGAACAAATTCTACTGAATTTAGGATATCCAACATTTGAAATTGAAAACAGCAGTTCGGAGATACTAAACTGGCTCTGCTTCAGGTTTTTTAGACTTTCTGCTCACCAATAACGATGACGCCGTGTTTGTGTGCAGCATTGGTCCACACGGCAGGAGGAATGGTTACCAGGCGGTGTGAGAAGTAGTTAAAAATATCTATGTGCTGCCAGTGGTAGAAAGCATACGGAGCCTCTGCATTTGTGCCCTGAACAAACCTTAACAGAGGAAACAGAAGAAAGCGTGACATGAGACACAAGTGCATGGGTGTGAATGTAGGTACACAATAAACAGGAGGAGAGTGGGCTATGGACCCACACCAGTGAAGTCTTACAGCAGATATGGGATGTTCTGTGGGTAAGGTGTTTATCATTTACAGCACATGCTGTTGGTTCTAAGTTCCCTGTGGAAACAGCTACACACCCAGCAGCTTGAACACAAGGTGGAAAAAGTTCAAAACTTCAACTGATACAAGCTGGGCGCCAACATCAGGGAACAACTGTGTCCAGGTCTGCCATATTTTGCTCTTTGAAAGAAAGAGACAACGTGGAAGAAGAATGAGGAAGAGCTGCGCTTACTGACAAACATAAAGTGTGTCTTGAGTTTGTTAATATCTCTGTTGACGGGTCACAGTGTTTCTCTGAGAAAGTCCAAAGGTCAGCTCTTCTTCTAAAAAATGTCAGAAAATAGCAGCGACCCCACAACAACCCTCACAGAGGAGCTTTAGTTGTGGGCAGCGGCGGGCTCGGCCCACCCAAACGAGCTGCCATTCATTTGCCTGTTTTCTGACTGGCTGCACTGAGACAGAAGCTGCGACTGTCTGTCGATCAGTTTGTCCCCTGGATGTGCGTGATGGTGTTGAATCCTGATTCTTGTGTACTCTTGCACTGAATGAGCAGTTGTCGTACAGCAGTCCTTCCCCATGGGAGCGCTTTCAGTGGCGGCCTGCCCATCGCGTGTGGCCACAACGTTTCCTGGTGGCCTAAGGGTCGTTTTTGGCCTGTTGGGTATTGAACTGATGCATTGACGAGCCACTCTGCCACCCTCTCATACAAACTGTCCACTCTTGCCACACACTTTGTTCCAGTCAGACACACTAAACACAGACACTGAGCCTGTTTGGACTGTTTATGTTCCGTTATCACAGGGAAGTGGTTACAAATTCGATACATTAACCGAGGGTTTGTTAATCCGGCTGTGTGTGCGATGACACATAGCTTTAAGATGAAGTGGCATTTGCCATTATGAAGGGGTTTAACACGTAATACAAGCTGAAAGTCACACAGCTGCAGCCGAAGCAGCAGTGTGTGTGTGTGTGTATAAAAGTGCTGTGCAGCAGCCTAATATTCAAATAACCGTGTCTCTGTGACTGAAGCACCTCAGTAAAGTGCTGTATTAATAAAGTCTATGTAAAGCCAGGAAGGAACGCTGATAAGACTCTGATAATAAACTTATTATGCCCATCAAGAAGACACAAAGATGAGACTATAATTACAGTTTTATATTCCAGCAAGTTAACTAAATATAGGAATTTCCCTAAGACAACAATTTTAGCAGTATCTTTACCTCAGTGGTGTTAAACGGTTTCATAAGCTCAGCAAGTACAAGCTTTGGGGGCTCTGTTTTATCACTATATTAAAGTCTGTCAGCAAGATTACCCATAATTAACCTGGCTGAATTTCATGGTTTGAAGAGGTGGGGCATATCAAAGAAAGAACATACTACATTTTGCCATGCATCTGAGTCACTTCTTTAAAATCCAGAACTAGCGAATTGGAAAACAACACACTCACTCCCTCCATACCTGTCATCCAGGTAGCCGCCCATCATGTCATGAGACACTAAGGTCCGTCGTAGACAACGGTCCAGAGGAGGCTCCCGAAGTGCCAAAGGGACTGCTGCCACACCGAAGGGGTTCGCCTCACTTCTTTTCCACGACAACAGCTCATCCATCGTAAGAAGACCGCAGCTGATTGGTTCAGTCGTGTCAGCATCATAATGTTTTTCTTGAGGACGACAAGAAACAGCATGAGGATGTACGAGATCCCGGCTACAGCTCAGATCACTTCAGACCTGTAACCTCACCTGGTAGCGGTGACGGCGTATACTTGATGACCTCACAAATAACGGAGTCCATGGGTTGATCCAAGCAAGATTCCAACCTGATTTAAGGATAAAAAGGGAGATGAGATTCATTTTATTATTTTTTTTTTAGTTTAAACTGCAGTGATTTTATTCCCAAAAAGTTCCCCGGCATTAAAAATGTTGCAGATGAAAAAACAGAAGTGGCCCAAACACTGATCTGAACTCTCTAAAGTCTGAATCACTGAGATAACTCATACATCAAGAAGCCCTCAAATCCAGAATGTGGATCAGATCAGTTTCACTTCTAAACCATATTTAAGCACGAAAAGATGCTTTCAGTGACTGAACAGAAAAATCCCGTCCGCTGCCAGCGCTGGCCCTCAGCTGCCTCCTGGCAGCAGCATCTTTAGGTGGCACGAAGCCCCGGAAGCACAAGATCTAGAACGCATAATTAGCAGGTCTCAGTGGATCTTAATGGGTGCACATGAGCCTTAGGGACTTTATTCACCACATCAAAGCAAATGCTAAATAAGAACCAGAAATAAGAAATGCTAAAAATCATAATAAATATAAAGCAGCACCTTCTGCGATTGGCGTGATTATGGTGAGAACTTAGTTCTCTGAGATGTTTAGTAGGTGCATCTATGGTGTGAATCTGATCATGCTAGGTCACATCATTCTTGAGTTACTGTGTTCACAAGATTTTCAGAAAAACTTGACCTCTGACCTTGACTCAATTATGGCAAAAATTTTAATCAGGTCATCCAGGGGTCACCTGCCATCTTTCGTGCAAATTGGGAATAAATTAAACTGGTCGTTTTTCTGTAATATTGTTAATGAACAGACAGACAAACATACCAGAAACAATACCCCCCCCCCCCCTCTCCAGGGCCGGGGTAAAAAAAACTTCCATAAAGTGCTACTTTAAAATGACTAATGCTTCATAACTTTGGGGTAATTAGGCTTTGGGCACCACAGGGCATTTATTACAACTGCAGTGCAGCCTTTTTTTTCCCTGCAAATCTTCCTATAATTATTATAGTGTGTGTACGTATGTCTGTTTCTTAAAGATAGATTACACTCCGCTGCAGACACAGACCCGACGCCCAAGTAGTCATTCCTGTTATACTTGGATGTCTGCACATGCGCCTGGGGAGCAGTTGGTGCATTATAAAGTAAATTCTCTGCAGACAAGTCTGCATGGTCACAGAAAACAGGCAGGCACGCAGACGTCCGCGCGGACCCTCGTGCTAACTGTCTGATGATGAAATTTACATCACTGGGACCCGAGCGGAACCTAGCGGACTGAAAACATTTGGGTTTGACATTTAAAAAAAAAAAAAAAAAAATCAATTAGACAAAAGATCAACATCTCAGCTTTTATTTCCAGGTATTTACATCTGGATCTGAAGCACAGTTTAGAAGATAGCCCCTTTTGTCAGAACCCACCC
The DNA here is from genome assembly GCA_034780415.1 of Cichlasoma orientale. Classification (NCBI taxonomy): domain Eukaryota; kingdom Metazoa; phylum Chordata; class Actinopteri; order Cichliformes; family Cichlidae; genus Cichlasoma; species Cichlasoma orientale. The sequence continues at coordinate 166,910 of JAVDPK010001965.1, forward strand.
GTTTCTATTGTGAGCAAAGGGACTGGAAGTGAATGAGACTATTTAGTGAATATTTAGCTTTGCTTGCAATAGCTGCAACAAGCCTGTGCCCCTTTGACATCACCGATGCTGTTCCAGGCTTTCACCACAGCCTTTCAGTTGTCAGTTGTTTTTTTTTTTTGGGGGGGGGGGGTTACCCCCTTGAGTCTCCTGTTTAGTAGGTAAAATGCACGCTCTGACATGCAAATCAACTCTAACTTTTATGTAATGTGTTTTTTCTGGAGTTTTGGTTGATATTCTGTCTCTTTCCATTAAAATTAAACAACTATAAAAATTAGACTCTTCATTTCTTTGTAATTGAGCAAACTTACAAATTCAGCAGGGGATCAAATAATAATTTCCTCCGCTGTACACGTCTGCGTTCTAATAAATGAGCAAAGTAAACAGACGCTGTGGGCCTCTCTGTAGGGCGGCTTTTTGCCTGTTGAATTAATGATGGCTGAGATCCCTTAAGTGTCTCGTCATGAACCCAAGTCGCCTAAATAGAACGGAGCCTTTTATGTTTTCAGTTACATACAGTATGCTTTTTCAGCAAACACGAGTATGCTAAAGAAAAAGTGTATTATGAAGTAAGAAACACTGCCTTGTTGACCTATGCATACAAATATCTCTAATGAATGATATCAAGCCATTGTGAGCCAGAAAGCACACTGCCATCATAAGGCAGATGCTACAACCAGTTTTTGGCAAAGTGATTTTTATATATGCTTTTAAAAAAAAGTCTCCTTTTCAAGAAAGACCTGGCCAAGAAGGCAGAAAAAATTGTAACAAATATAACATAACACTTCTATAAAGATATTTTAAGTGGCAAAAGGGGCAGGACTGATTATAATGTAGATCACATAAGGATACTTGGAAAAGAGGTCATTTTTTTATTTATATATCTATAATCCCTTCATAAATTATATTGAATACAGCCTATTTACCAAAATTAAACAAGGATACTAGACGTAAGGAAAATACAAACATTACTTTTTGGCAGATGATCACTTTTAGGCCTAGTGAAAAGTAATGAGAAGCCTCTCCTGAGTAGCGTACAGTGACCGGCGGCCTTGAATTTTGTACCTTTTCGCTGCGACGCCATCATTCTCCTCTCCGTCCTCTATTTTCCTTCGTAAAGGGAGCTTGAGTCCTTCACTACCCGACGCCATTTCATTGAATTTCGTACAGAAAGTAATGAAGTGTCAAACTATCCTAAGAAAAAGGAAGCGGACGTTCAACCAGCGACGACGACGTCATACAATTTCCGACTTGAATCATTCAAAATAAAAGCGCAATTTTCACAAACGAAAACGACAAAACTCGATAACAACGAAACAGTTTCAGATAACGTGATAAAAAAAAAAAAAGAAACTCTTGCTGGTTCATCATTTTTGATGTCACTATGCTACACTGTGCTGATGTACGAAAGAATATAGGCGTCAAAATCCAGCTGAAAGAAAACGCTGCATTAAAAGCAGTTTTCATCAGCAAAACAGCTGGTAAAGAATTGATCCTATAATTTTTAAGAATTTTTGCGACACGTGGTCAACATTAAATTGATGCCTAATCAGTAAAGTTTTATGTTGAAGTGTGTGTGTGTGTTTTTAAATAAACTGCTACTGACGACGCTTGTAATAATGTTATACTGCAGGTGGCTGTAGTTATTTATTTTCTAATGTTTATTTCCTGAGAGTTTGCGCAGTTTACTGCCCATGAGAAGATGGACATCGGCCAGCTGGACAAAAGAACATATCTTTTGTTTATGTGCAGGACCAGATTCATTCGCTTTGCAAAGATTAGTGCCTAACAGAAAACCACAGGCGCAACAACAAAGGGCGCCGAGAAAATACACATGGCGGACACGGATCAGGCGAAACCCCACGCTCTTAAAACGTGTTCATTATTTACATTTAATTTTCTTTTAATTCTATTTTCGGGTTTTGTACTGCATAAGAATGTTTAAACTGTGTCGTTCTTTAAGAACAATTCAAAGTGAAGAAAGTGCTAAGGCTGCAGGTGTGGTTGGGCCGGTTACCGATAGTGGTATCTGTGGTAGCTCTACACCAACACGGTATCTGTTTAGCGTCCTCCCCGCGTCACCCAGCAGGGAAGTGATGTCAGGCACGTCCAGCGGAGCTGCTGAACAGGGTCCTCAGAGAGAGCAGACAAGGCAGCCAGAGGAAGAAGACTGAATCCGGATCCTGAAAGTAACCTACTCTAAATCCGTTTTCATCCGTGGAGAATTAAAGTATATCGGCGCAGAAAACACCAGGAGCAGAAAGTACAAAGACTAACCTTTCCAGCGACCATCGTATTGTCGCATTATGAGGTTAGGAATACTTTAAAACAAGAGGCGAAAGATTGTGAGTCTCGACTTCATCCGGCGACAGCGTACAGAAGAGCCAGTCCTTCGCTTGAACAGAGCTTTTGCGTTGGATGGTTTCGTCTGTCGTGCTTTTAAACAAGTCCGAGCTCTAAACCTGACCATTTTTTGCCTGTTTCGGAGCTAGCGAGCGTGCTTGCTAGCCGACTGAAGCTTGCTTACCATGGAGTTGAGAGTGGGTAACCGATACAGACTGGGCAGGAAAATTGGAAGTGGATCTTTTGGAGACATCTACCTCGGTAAGTTATTGTCGGAGAACACTTCTGTAGTGTTTCCAGTGGCCTCGACATGATAAAGGAATCTTTAACAGATACCCATCTGCTTATTCGGGGTTTCCTAAACGGCCTCATAATCAATCAGCTGTTCTGTGTTTAGTCCTAAATGTTAGCTACCGAGCTATCAGTCTGTGTAACAAAACAGCTAGCAGCGACATTCTCTACCATAAAATACTTCATAGGAAACGATATCCTTCATTGTTTTTGACTTTGGGAACACGCTGTCTGTTTTAAGAATGAATTAATGTACAAATGAACCGTCTTAACGATAAGAATGGACACTGTCGGCTGCTATGTAGCTAAATCTCGATTGCAAAAAGCTAGCTAATATATAGGTTCCCAGCCTTAGCTCTCCTGGAAGCAGCAGTAGTCTGGGAACAGAACAGCAGATCAGGCCAGAGCCTTTCCACTTAAGCCCCTGAGCTGGTAACTGATATCCAGCTTTTATTTACTTACTCTAAAGATCCACCTCTAAACACAACAGACCGGTTTCATTTCCTCCTGTGTTCATAAATGTAAAATAAATACTACTTTAGTCTTACTGAGAGGTGAGTGCTGAATAACCCTGTAGATTATATCATTACATTACCTAGAAACTTTTTCAAAAGTAACAAAGTTGTTAAACCTGTTGGGATGTTTGTATATTAGGACTGTATTTGATTAAAAGAGGCTCCATGGGCTGCTGAGAGCCAGCAGAGGTAACTTTGGCATCAGTATAGTGTTGGTTCTTTGGCTTAAGGAACATGTTCAAATCATTTTTCATCTGAACAGACTGTGTGGACTCATATGGGCTGTTAGTGATGATGTAATTTGTTGTGAGATGGGTGAAGTTGATAGTGGCAGAGGGAAGGGCGTCGTATTTGAGCTCTGCATCTGGGGTATAAACATAAATATGGAAAAAAAAAAAAACCTTCTCTAACACAAAGCTCGATTGGCTTCTGTAATGTGTGGCCATGTTGGCGGTTTTTGGCATCAGCAGTTGAGAACAGCTGATCACATTTTTGAAGTTAAAACTTAGTCATCTGAACAACAATAGAGAGGAGGTATTGTTAATTCATGAGCCTTTTCCCGCTGATTGTGGGCTAATCATTGTATCACTGACAGCGATCTGATCAACCAGGAGAGAGAATAAGTTTAAGGTTTGCATTTACTCAGGAAGCAGTCTGTGAAATCATCAGTCAAAATTAGAATTGTGCTTTACTGTGGTTGTATTGTACTATAAAAGATTAAAGTGAAGTAGAAGTGTTTTATGCTCTCGGGGGAGGTGGTCAGTATTTCAGGCTATGCAGCCTGTCTCCACTAAAATACACTGCAGTCAGTTCAATCAGGCCGAATTTCGTGCATTCCAGCGAGGCCAGCAAAATGTTCAATGTTCAAGTTTACCTTTCCTGCTTTTCCTTGTTGTCTTATTTTTTTATTTTTTTTTGTATGTGTGTGTGTACTGCTGCAGTGGTGGCGTTCATGTTAAACATGGCCAAAGTTTGAAATGATAAACTATATAAAAGTAATCCCTGTAATTTGATCCTTTCCATTATAAAGGAGTTATACTATAAAAACAAACTTGAGACAAATCTATAAAAACGTCTGTTACTTGTGTCCTTTGCTCTCAGTCAAGGTAGAACAAAACACACCCTGAAACCAAGCTGCTGCTTACTTAATAGTTTGGTCATACTTTAGTTTGACGTAAAAGGCTAAAGGAAGTTTGATTAGTCAGTCAGTGAGCCCAGCTTCCTGCTGGGACAAGCCTGTGCTCATAGTTTGCTTTTTAGCCAGCCTTCTTGCTTTGTCAGGTTTTCCTTTGGGAAATGCCAAATAACAACTCTCTAATCTGTAAAGATTTGGTGTTTTGAGGAGTGTTGTCATACACGGTCCATCAGGCTGTCTTTTGCAATATAATGTTGATTACTGTGTTCTCTGTGATATCAGAAATCATACACGGTTGACAGCAGGTTAAACAATGCTTAGATTCAGACTCATAAATGCATTTATCTTCAAAGTGCAAAGTTTGAAACACAGGAAAGCGAAAGTTCGTTAATGTATCAGCTGGATCCAGATTGCTTTCCATGTGACCTGTTGTTTAGACTGATGGTGAGATCTGCCAGCTGCTTACATAATCACTTTGTGGTTTTGTCTCTCCCTCCCTTCCTCTTTTCCCCTCTGATTGGTTGGCGGATAATGTGATGTAACATAGTTAATCAGCCAGAACAGTGCGTGGTTCTTTGAAATCACCCACCCCGCAGAGGCATTTTTGCAAGTCTTGGAGCAAGAATTTGTGCTTTAAGTGAATTATTTAATCAAACAAGCCAAACACATTTAGAGAAGTAAAATCTTCAAGAAGTAAATAACTTCTAAAATGTCTGTCTAGAGAACGTGAAAGTTCGACAGTTTAGGGAACTGGATTTCACAGTCATTCCCACAGTAATGCTCCCACGCAGTGTGTGAACACAGCGCCTGTTAATAACGCTGACTGTGTGTGAGCAGCTTGGCTGAGCAGTGGATTGTACTCATGTTGTGCGAGAGATTGGTTGTTGTTAGCAGAAGTTGAGGTCAGCTTTTGGAGCAAAGCCTCGTACTCTGTGTGCTGTGACTGGATGCAAATGTGGACCGTCAAATATTCAGATTAAAGTGGTAGAATAACTTTTTGCATTTGAGAGGGTTGTCACGACAAATTGTTGGTTATGCACACAAGCAGTTAGTCAAGGCCTGAGTCATGTTGCGTTTCCAAAGGTCTCCTGCGTTATCTGCTGGGTGATGTGCATGCTGAAACAAGATATAAAAATCCGGAAGTGGCCTCCACATTGTCCAAACTCCTTTACCTGGAAAGGTTTTCCTCTCGTCACAGCATGGCATCAAACCACAATACTTGTTTGGTATCGCCTGAAAAGTACTCTTCAATTACTGCGAGTATCAAAAGCTTGCACTGAGTACCTGGGCAGACATGTCTTAGTCTTAGATCTGAGTTCTGTGGCCAGTTACAGACTTTAATTTGGGTAAAGTTCTTTTAAGTCTATTTGTTGTATGATCATTTTAATCAACAATTTAGAAATTATACTCATTGGCCTTCTTGTGGAGAGTTATTTAAAGTGAATGTTTTTATGCTCATTTTCAGCTCAATATTTTTATTCTTTGAAGCTGCTGGAGTTGTCTGCATAGTTCACATTTCAAAATAGTACTTGTACATACACTCACGTCATTCGTGCCTATGATTAATATCAGGATCATCTTTTGTAACAATAGTATCTTTGCTGTTACCAATGCAAAGTACTTATATAGCCAGCTCTGCCTTTCTTATCAGTGAGTTGGAGCAGCGCGATCGTGGCAGCCACGCTAGTCGCCATCTTCCACGTGTAGTTTTTGTGCATGTAAGGTTAGACTAGATACTTGTAGCCGTATGCTGCCGCCTTCAGTTCTGGAAGAATTGCTGTCTCGGTCCATACACGGCATACGGTACCATACGGTTTCCAGAATTTTGTTATCAAATGGTACCACAAGGTGACATCTCTATCCCGTATTACTCATGGTTAATGTGTAACTGTAGGGAGATTACCACACCCCTTGACCCAGAGACACATTACTAAACACCTTCATACCTGCTTAGTATGAAGTTGATGGATTGATGGATTGATGTAAAATTAAGCATTGATGTATTTATTTTGCACCAGAATATGGATAGTTGTAACAGTAGGAGTATCAGTATCAATAAAATCCTGACGATGGCCGGTTCCTCAGTGCTCACAGTTCCAAGCTGCTACTTATCATCTTTATTAATGGGACAACTTTCTGATTATCGTTTGCAGAGGCAGAGAGTGGCAGAAGGGATGTCACTGATAGATTTGTAGGTTTGTAAATCCTGTATCACAAAGCTGCCTGGCTTCCTGGCACTTGTGTAGCACTTTCTCAGCTTTTGATTTTTTTGAAAAGCTTCCAGTAGTGTGTGCAAAAAAAAGGGATGGGCCTGGTTATGTAAGGAAAACTAACAGCGAGGTTGCTATAAGGCTACCACAATAACAAAACTTCAAGACATGCTCAGAACTATTGTTGGCAGCGAGTCAGTCTTCAAACTGTTGACGTGTTTGGTTGCTGCCCATCTGCTGTGCCGTGGTGACAGTAGCTATAATGATACTGTCTCATACAGCTCAGAAACTCTGGAGTTGAGCAGTCGTGAGGTTTTTTGCTAATGGTCTCACAGGGTTCACACAGTAATATATATATTTTTCTGATCAGAGAGCATTTTAGTGCAGCATTAGCTGCTCAGCCCCGAATCCTTTCTTTTCACACTGAAAAGCCCTGTGGTTGAGAAATTGCTCCATATTTGGTCACCCTCTGTGTGAGAGGCCAGCTCAGATTTCACACGCTATACTTCTGCATTATTTCATTATTGCTGGTTTGTCTAGTTTTACCTGAATCGTGCTGTCAGTGTCTCTGTGAATTACTATCAGCTAAATTGCTGTGCTCGCTTTCATTGCATTTAATCATTAGTTATTATTAATCTGTCTCTCTTCCACAGAGTGTCTTTTGTCCTGTCTCTCTCCCCTCACCCCCAACCGGTCACAGCAGATGGCTGCCCCTCCCTGAGCCTGGTTCTGCTGGAGGGTTCTTCCTGTTAAAAGGGAGTTTTTCCTTCCCACTGTCAGTGCTTGCTCATAGGGGGTTGTGTTGATTGTTGGGTTTTCCCTGTAACTATTGTAGGGTCTTTACCTTACAATATAAAGCACCTTGAGGTGACCGTTGTGATTTGGCGCTGTATAAATAAACCCGATTTGAATTGAATCCTAGTGGTCTGTGATCTACTTCTAATGCATTCTGGCAATAAACAGCTTTAAAGTTTAATACAGAATTTTGGTTTTATTCTTATTTAATCACAGCACAGGTTTGTGCTCTGGTCTCTTTGTGTCATCAATATTTGCATCTTTAGAGTCCTAGTAGTCTGCCTTTGTTTGTGAACCAGTGTGGAGGGACGTGTCTGAACATGTTCCACAAACAACACTGCACTTGATGGAAACGCACACCACCATACATACACAATGTTTTGCCACTAACACACACATTCATGCCCCCAGTCTCGCCTCTAAGATGTGGTAGGGAGAAGGGGGTTGGAGGGACTACATTCTCTAGGAAATCTGTCCAGGCAAATCACATTCCTATGATGCAAGCGAGGAGACACCGCAGTCAAACAGGCTGATTATCTCCATAAAGAGGCTTTGCAGCCTTTTCTTTCTGGTTGCATTTGATTTGCAAGCGATTTATTGATTGATTGGCCAAGCACATACTGGATTAGTCATTTTGAGTGACGTGTCTGCAGTAGACTAGCTATTGCCAAATTGTCACTCATTTATTGCAAGGCTGTGTTTTATTTTCAGTGAGTAAACAGACTTTACATAACTGTCACATTCATTTTAGCATGGCGAGAAATGCCTTGATATAAAATGACTTATAATCTGTTTATTAGACCTACAATCATGTCACAGCCTACCAGTAAATAATAGATTAGTCCATGTTCATGGACTACTTTTATAATTAACAGTTTCAGGCAACTTGAGGCCAAAATTGCAAATATTAATAGGTTATTGTGCTGTGGCGTTTCATAAAGATGTGTTTATTTGGATTTTCATGGATCCCTGTGCCCTGTAGTCTTCCTGGGATCCACATATAAAGCTAATACGTGCATACAAATATTCACACATTAGATCCAATTATATTACAGCAGATGACACACAAATGAGCACAAATTACAGCATTTCAGTGGGGTGTGTACCTGAAAGGCATAACTAGTAGATGTTGTTGGCATAATTGATGCGCTATCATTATGATGTCTGCTGTGTAACACAAGTCTGTATCTGTTATAATACAATACTTATGCATTGGATAATGTATACCTGAAGGAGACATGTGACAATCCAAATGTAAATAATAAAATCTAGCGTGTGAGTTTTAAACAAGGAGGGAAAACTGATACAATTTCATTGTTAGAGGAACTGAAAAAAATCTGAATAAACTTTACTCCAAATTTGTGTTGGTGAGAAAAAGTGACACTGACGACTGCAACGTCGGTTCTAATACTGTGTTTTTGTACTGAACTTGATAGGATTTGAAAGAAAATACAGAAAATTCTGTGGATGCAGACAATAACCATGTGATTGGGGTAAACTGACCCTTTAAAGTAACTCCCTTGAACTGTTTGGATATGGCTTTGGACTGCCAGTAAATCAATGTAATCTAATTTAGCTGCATAGATGAGAAGCAGCAGAGTTACATTATGTCGGCTCGAGCTGTTGTTTTCCTGCAGGCTCTTCTTCACCCTGTTTGTACAGTTCTGTGTTTTATAAACTTCAACCGGTCACGGTCCTGGATGTCCCGCCCTCATGAGTGCTGCTCGTTCCACCCAGATGACATCATACAGAGAAGTCTGTGATGCTCCACTGGTGCTAATGTTGGCTTGTGCAGTTGAACTGTTCCTTTTATGAGGTCCTGTATGCGTGAGAGAGAGTGTAATGAGATTGCATAACGTGGTGTCCAGTTGCTGTGTTTATGTGGAGGAAACTGGCTTCCATGATTGTGTTTAGGAAGAAAGCAGCGCTTTCCCCAAATCTTCTGCTCTGTGAAAGGGGTGACATCTAAATATAAGGACAGTTGTGAGGAATATAGGCTCCAGATGCAAGGAGATACATGAAGGAAGAGCAGGGTACGTCCAGTGCACACCGTTGGCTGGTTTATCTTCCACTTTGGCTGCACTTGCTGTGTTAACGGCCATTGATATTTCCTTGTGTACCCAAGCAGGTCCTCTTAACTTGATCCACCAGCCAACAAGCGGTTTAGGTTCTGTGACACATTGATAAAGCAAATCTGTAAATTACATCAACACAGCACAAGAACTGCTGCTATTAAAGTGGTGAACAACATTATTGACGCAAAAAAAAACCTGTGCTCTTCTTACGCCGCCCCTGTTTCATCAAATGATCTGTATAAGGAGCTGAAATTGTCAGAACTGGTTTCGATGGGGGAGTTTGGGTCCATTTTAATGGAGTGAGAGAATAGCTCTTTTGGTCAGTGACTGCTTTTAATGTCGCTCGTGTAATGATCTGTTATTGCATACTTCTGCTTCCCTCTTTGTAGGTGTCTTTTAAAAGAGAGGTTTTAATCTCAATGAGACCTGCAGAAACAATGGATATTAATAAAAATTACATTGATTTTAATCAAGTGATTTGAATGACCATGGCATAGAGATAGGTTGGACTTTTACATGACAGTAATATTCCTTTGACTGTGTCCAGTATTACAATGTCCATAGTTCATGTTGCTGATTAGATACTGTTGGGTTTTATAAATGAAATGTACTGTATTGAGTGTGTAATGTGTCTCCATGCAGCTAACCCCTCTGCTGTCTTTGCCTAGGTACTGATATCTCTGTTGGAGAGGAGGTTGCCATCAAATTGGAATGTGTGAAGACCAAACACCCACAGCTCCACATAGAGAGCAAAATCTACAAGATGATGCAGGGTGGAGGTAATGTGTACTATAACACCATTTACACACAGTCTGTTGAAGGTGCTTTTATAAACTCCTCATCAATATACATACAAATCAGTTCCTTTCTGTGTTCCCTCTGACACTAATATCTGACAGTAATTCTTTGTAAGAACAAATTTAGCCTAGGTAGTGTTTTCCCTGGAAAATATAACATAATTGCTTATAAGGCTAACAAGACCGAAGTTACTTAACTTGCTCCAGGAGACTGGTTCTGCAGCTCCACAGTGTGTTGAGGTGAGCACCGTCTCCTTCCCCACCAGAGACGTGATGTTCCAACCAATCTGTCAAAGCAGCCTGGTACCTAAAACCTGCTTCAAGAGGTGCGGGCAGCTAATCTCTGTATAAGCGGGCCGACCAGATAGATGCTAATATCTTAGCTGCTGCTTCACTACTTTTACTGTGACCAAACAGTAAAGAGTGACAAAAGATAACTACATGTGAGTAGAGCCGTGTATAAGATAGGCAGTTGTTTACTTCATTAAAGCTGAAAAGCTGTTTCCTACATCAGTGACTCATGAGCAGCGTTTTGGAAAAACACAAATAACACCTCTTTCCTGTCTTATTAAATTAGGCAACTGGTTACAGACAGATTTTCATCAAAGCTGGACAAAAAGTGTATAGGGTCAGTCTACGAAGTACACCACTGGAAAAAATACAGACACTACAAAAATAGTCAAATTACACAGTATCGTGCCGCCGAAAACACCTAACGCAGTACTTGTGTCCTGTTGCTATGCAAGAAAGCAAAGAGTTTGAAAAATAAAAACTATTTGCATTTAGTTTGCATTTTTGGGGGGGGGGGGGATATTTACTCTTACTGTGTGAATAGACTTTTTGTCAGGTGTATTATTGGTTTAAAAATAAAACCTTGTGCAGAGACAGATCACTGAAGTAAATAAGCTTGGTGCCAGCACGAGTACTTCTGTTAATATATTTTAGTCTGAACCAAAGTGGTCTAGCTAACCGGCGTATAGCTTGACTACTAGCATCAGTGAAAGGACCTCATGCCATCATAAAGGTACCAAGAGCAAGGGAACAGAACATGTGGCTCTCAAACGTGCTCACAAGCTTACAGCATGAGAGGCAAGAAAGAACTTGTTGCTGTGAGTGAGTAAGGCCAAACAAAATGCCTTTGGTTAGGGGAACAGACTTTAAGGTACAGGTGCGAATAAGGTTTTATTTTATAGTAATAAAAAAGTGGGTAGGGTTTTTGCATGTCTGAACTTATATTCTGTTCTGCTTGCCACTGCCAGAGGGGTGAGCATGAACCTTTTCAATGACAGAACAGTGTCCTTGATGCTGGCTTAATCCCGTTGATCTCTGACATGTTTACAGTTGTGCAGAACGAACCGATACAGCGTTTGCTCTCCTCGGCGCGCGTGCTGTGGGTCCACCATTTCACTGCCACGCCTAGGTGTTTCATGCGCGACGTGATTGGCTAGAATCGACCTATCAGAAAATGTGTTTCATTTCATTTCTCAATGCGTGTCTCCACCAGCTAATGACTTTTCAGTGTGAGGCCGCGTAATTCTGACGGGGGAAAAGCGAAGAATATTAGGTTTGCACACAGGAGGCAAACGGCACAGTGAAGCGTGCTTGTTGTGTAACAAATAAACACAGTCTGGTGTAAAATAGACACAATTGATATGTTTTTTGTTTTTTTTTTAAATTTCTTTCAAAAAAAATATGAAAGGTCAGGGGTTTGGGCATTAGTTGGTCAGGTGACTGTAACCAAAGGTATTAGTTTGTTTGGCCGCTGCTGGGCAAAGGAAAAAATATCAGGAAATGTTTCTTTAACTGTCTTTTAATTGTGCCGCTAGCTTGTTGTTGGAAACTGACCTTTTCTTATCCCCCTCACACACTGTAAAGGTTTGTTTGCATCACTGTCCTGCTGTGCCTCATACTGCCCTGTTAGCTACTCAAACTCTGTGATGAAATCCAAATTTTGAAATGTAGTTTTCCTTTGGTGGCTAATGAATTCAATTTGTCCATATTAGTGAGTTCTGCCTTTACAGCTGTAAACTTGGACCGCTCATTTAGTAGAGACAGTGTGTCTGTCAGCACAGCTATGTCCCCACATGCATTTGTATTTTTGTTCCAGCATAGTTGGATTTATTAGGGCACAGTAGCTGAGTTAGACTGTGGGATGTATTTGTGTTTGTGTATATATATAAATAGCGGATGGTGTGTATGCTGCTGAGTACTAGCATTTTGTTGCTGCTTGCCTGTAGAAGGAAATGCCAGATGGCCTATTCGCCTTGGCAGGGTCAGTTACCAGTTCTTACTAAACCAGCTGGCCTCTGCGTATGGGGGCAAGAGCCGAGCCATGTTTATTATCTGTAGCTGCCCCAGACAGGTTTGTTTCAGGAAGGGCTTTTGTTTTTGAATCCGGGAAGGGTAAATGTGTTGCTCATTGGCTGTGTTTACTTTTATTTAAAGTCACCTGCTTGCTTGGAAAAACCTGTTTATGACAGAAATATGATAAGTGTGTACGTGCAGGGCGGCAATCCTGCTCACTCAAAAACCTTAAAATGTACAAGCTTGTCTGTAATATGATCCCCTGAAAAGGGAAATGACATTGCTCAAGTGCACAGTGTGAGTACCTGACGTCATTTCCAAATGTGCACACTCTGCCATCAATTGTGATGGTTCCTGTTGATCAGACTTGCACACTTCTGGGCCTCTCTAGGCTCATGCACATGCTACCCAGAACATTTTCCTAACCAGTGCACATGTGAAAAACCAGACTAGAAATCTTACTTATGGAGAGAAATCTGTCTTCAGGAGAAAGCGTCTAATTCTAATCCCTTTAGTTTAGCTAGGTGAATGCTACGTAATCAGAACTAGTTTGCCCACAGTCCTCTCTCAAGCACTGAAACAGGCGACATCCTGCTTTAACTGGTTTGTTTTCTCTCTTTTATCATGACCACTAGCTCATAAAGCATATTGACAAACATGTCATCGTGAGCAGTTATGTTTTCCTCTGGTATCCTCCTGTGTATTTGAAGTATAATCATGGAAAGCAATGGATGACTGGCTTTTTGTTTTTACTGGTACAGAAATAAATGTTTATTGAAAAAGATTATATAAAAACAAAGCAAAAAAATATAACTTCAGTACCAAAATGATTCGAGTAACTCAAATAATTGGATTATAAAAAAATCCTTTACAGAAATTTTTTCTTTGTTGCTTCGTTTAAACTCTGTAGCCCGCAGGTGTCACCGTGTAAGCACGACCGTTTCACCCACACTAGCAGCTAAAAACAGACCTGCAGTAGAAACACATTTAGGAGCAGTCTGAATACAGTAAAGTATTGCAACATTAAGTGCATGCGGCCCCCGGTTTTTCAAGAAAAGGACTGTAACAGCAGCCCCGATGATGCTGATGTCAGTTTAACGTGGACCTGTCTGCGCACACACGGCGAAGTGCAAAGAGGCGGAGCCATTAACGAGGCGGTGAGCTCAGGTGGCGTGAAAGAAAACATTTTTCTGGCGTCCAAAACAGCAGCACTTGTTCCTGTAATCACCATTTAAACCTTTACTGGGAAACATCTGGAGGTCCTTCATAAAACCACCTGATCAGCAAGCTCCAGTGTGAAGAACAGTGAACTTTGTAGCTGCTCCGTCCACCGCGGTTTGTTTTACACAGCGAAAAATCGACAGTAAAGCTACAGCAGTTCCCCTCAGCTACCCGGGTGGCTCAGTGGTAGAGCAGGCGACCACATGCATATGGCGCGTTGTGGTGCGGGCGGCACAGGTTCGAGTCCCGGTTGTTGTTGCCGATTTGCCAGCATGTCTTTCCCCCATTTCCTGTCTCTCTCCACTTAATCCAAAAAGCCGCTGTGGCCAAAAACAGGGAGGATCTTGGTCTGATATGATGCTTAAATCAGGCTGACAGCAGCCGTCCTGCTTCATATGGCTGTGAAACCTGCAGCAAGCAAGTCTAAAGGGGCCATGGGGTGTACTAGACCATATTTATTTCAAGGCTATAGTAAAATTATTTTGTAGATTTAGATTAATATAAAAGAAAATATTTAAAAAAAAAAGTTTGTTTTGATTTTTTTTTTTTTGAGGGATTTTTGTAGGTTAATTATTAATTATGAACATGTACCCCCATCAGAACATTTGTTTTCTGCAGCAGGAAATGTTGCATCAAAGCACATTTCCTGCTTTATTTTTCTTAATTGCAGCCACTGCATGCTCCTTTTAAAGGCTTACAGACACACACACACACTCATTCACTAACACACACACATTTACTTGAAGACAGAGTTCTTGGTTCTCGCTGAACTCCCAATAAATGCAGTCAAGCCAAAATGTAAAAGTAACCTTGTGTTTCCTACACTTCTTCCAGTGGGTATTCCAACAATAAAATGGTGCGGCGCTGAGGGCGACTACAATGTGATGGTGATGGAGCTGCTGGGTCCCAGTCTGGAGGACTTGTTCAACTTCTGCTCTCGCAAGTTCAGCCTCAAGACAGTCCTGCTGCTGGCTGACCAGATGGTGAGATCCCAAGAAGAAGAAAAAGAATATATGCTGGTCCTACAGCTGATGTTAATGATACATGGCACACAGTGCATACAGTAGAGCAGGGTACTCTAGTGCATGTCTCATGTCTTTACTGACTTTAAATGTCTACCTTCAGTGAAGCTCCTGTAATGTCCATGCCACTCTGTTAATATCTGGCTACCACTCTTCCTTCTAGATCAGCCGAATTGAATACATCCACTCAAAGAACTTCATCCACAGAGACGTAAAGCCAGACAACTTCCTGATGGGCCTGGGTAAGAAGGGAAACCTCGTCTACATCATTGATTTTGGCCTGGCCAAGAAATATCGCGATGCACGCACACACCAGCACATCCCCTACCGCGAGAACAAGAACCTGACAGGCACCGCCCGCTACGCCTCCATCAACACACATCTGGGCATCGGTAAGATCAACCTCCATAAAGCTGGTGACTGATGAATCAGTCCAGACTGCTGATCCTGACTGACCCACCTCTCTCTGCATTTACAGAGCAGTCCAGACGGGATGACCTGGAGTCACTGGGATACGTCCTTATGTACTTCAACCTGGGTTCTCTGCCTTGGCAAGGCCTTAAAGCTGCCACCAAGAGGCAGAAATACGAACGCATCAGTGAGAAAAAAATGTCCACACCCATTGAGGTCCTCTGCAAAGGCTACCCATGTAGGTTCTAGTGCTCACGTGTACCTGTGAACGTTTTAGCCCCACCTCTGCTTTGTCACTAATTTCTTTACAAACCTCTTTGCCCCCCAAAGCGGAGTTTGCCACCTACCTGAACTTCTGCCGCTCTCTGCGGTTCGACGATAAGCCCGACTACTCGTACCTGCGCCAGCTCTTCAGGAACCTCTTCCACAGACAGGGATTCTCCTACGACTATGTCTTTGACTGGAACATGCTGAAATTTGTAAGTTGTATCTCCACATCTAAGGAATTTATTTGCCCTCTAAAGTAAATTACTTTGTGCTTCTTACTTACTTTATGTAGGTGCTTTCAGTGTAAGGCTGTGCTAGAAACAAACACTCAAGTCAAACTTCCCAAGAACTGGGTGATGTGTGCTTTCAGTACAACTGGAACAGTAGCATTCTTTATGAAATGAACACAGCTATAAACATGTTGTGTAACAACAAAATAACCTCAACCTAAAGATGCACAGTTTAATGGCCTTTTGTGAACTGTACAGATACAGTGCATCATCGTTCTGCCTGTTATCATTTTCATACAGATTTCATACACATTTTTTGTCGTTGAAAGTCTGCAGCTGTCTGAAAGGTTAACAAACCTCACCTGTCTTGTGTGCCAGGGCGCCAACAGAGCCGCGGAGGATGCAGAGCGGGAGCGTCGGGAGCGGGAAGAGAGGATGAGGCACGGCAGGAACCCCGGGGCTAGAGGCATGGCCTCGGCCGCAGGAAGACCCAGAGCGCCTCAGGATGTCGCAGCCCCCTCTCCACTCAACCCTTCCTCACAAACAGGTCGGCACACATTTAATGTGTTTTAAATGAGCTCTGTAGGGTGCTGCTGTTAACTGCTTTGGCTTTGCTACCCATCGGCTGTAATATTTAAGCCCACCTTGCACCTTTTTTGCCTTTCAGGTATGGAAAAGGAGAGAAAGGTGAGCATGCGCCTTCACCGGGGAGCCCCCGTCAACATCTCTTCGTCAGACCTGACGGGACGCCAGGAAACATCTCGCATGTCCTCACAGGTAACACAAACCACGGCGCGTGAACCGTGCTTCACAAATGTGTTCAAAATCCACAGGAAACATCTGTTTGCAGCCACATTTCCTGGGGCTGGACCCTATGCCAGGTGACTCTGGCTGAGTGGCAGGCTGCACCCTGTGCAGGTTGGCAGTCCGTGAAACACTGTCATTGGAAACATTCAATTAAATGGCAGGATATTAGGACTGCATGTTGGTTAATAATAAGAACTTCAAAACAGGAAGCATGTATTACGAGAGAGCCTGCAGTGTTTGAGCTGATGCAGACGGCAGGCCAAAGAATTTCCTGTTTTGCTTGTAGCAAATGTTTGTTCCCTTTGTGTCTCATCTCAACGTGACTTAGTGACATGAAACTAAAAGCAGAAGCTAATCACAAGAAGCACTCTGTGATCAATAACTGTGCTTGGTGTCAGATTTTGGCACACTTCAGGTTCCTGATGTGTCAGATGTGTCATTGCACGGCCGTATGGCAAGCAATCCAACTTTTTAAAATAGAGAGTAATATAATTAAAAATGTTGTTTTTTCCCTGAAACACACGCAGTTCTTTCCAGTTAGTGAAAGAGGTGTAAAGGCAGAGTGGAGCTGACGCCTCTGCACACAGGATCTGTGTGAGGGAGCAGAGCTAATCCATGGTTTAAGGCTTCATTAGGTCCTTTGTTCTCTTCTTTGCATGGACCTCCACTCCCCCCATAGGCCAAAGAGGGGAACTGCTGAATAGATTCAGAGAATCAGATTTTCCTCAGTCTCCTTCAGCCAACAGTGTGTTCTGGCTTTAAGAAGCTCTCGTTTGCCATGAATGTGTTTGAATGTGGTGCTTTTTCAGGTGCAGATTTATAATATAGCAACATTATGAGATTAGCTGATTTTATCAGGCTTTTTCGGTCATTGGAGCGTTGATAGGAAATGTGGGAGGAGCAGAGTAAGTATATTCAGCATAGGTCAAAATGAGTAACGATGAAAACAACTGAAGGCATCTTTTTTTGGCTCGTTCTGATTTGTGCTCGTGCCATTAAAGTGCAGCTCATGAATAACTCACATCCCGTTGAATAATTTAAGTCACTTGCATGTGTTCGTTTGCATAGCTCTGGTTACATATTTACTGGTATTCCTATTGAAGGCCTGTCTTAGCATTTGGCCTGAATAATGTTAAGAAGTGGAGAACACTGACCAAGACTTCAGCAACACTAATTGGCAATGACACAGTCAACAAATTGAATGCAAAACTTAAGGCGTTAAATTTGCATGTTGTCGTTGCCAATTCGATTCATTTTTTGAAATCAGTTTTTAAACCTCTGATTGTTTTAAAGTCACAATGTCGACCTCCCGCAAGAGCACATCATCTTCTGCTGTTTAGTTAGCAACTGGAAAGGTAATAAATAATCTTCAGAATCAGAATGATGACTAGAAATAAAATGGCATGTCTAAGAAAGATCTTAAATACAAAATTCCATGATGCTTGCTTATGTTGCTTACCTGGGGAACACCTGGCACCAGGAGGCAGTGTGATGCTTTGGGTAATGTTTGCTTGGAAACTTTGGGTCCTGCCACCCATGTGGATGTTTCTTTGACATGTGCTACCTAACTGAGTGTTGTCGCAGACCATGTACACCCTTTCATGGAAACGGTGTTCCCTGATGGCCTCTTTCAGCGGGATAATGCTCCCTGCACAATAGCTCAGGAATGGTTTGAGGAGCACAACAAGTTTGAGCATGGTGACATAAGTTTAAAAAGTCAAATTTACTTGTAACTGTAGCTCTGTGGAGCATTCACACAGTGCTCGTTAAATGCAACTTTTGTTTATTTAGAACAAAAACAAAGGAGAAGTATTTCCAAGGACAACCAGTGGAGGCCGGTGATTTGTCCTTAGGTAGGCATGCAGCTCGTTTATGCTTCTGGCTGGCTGCTGATTGGTCAGTTTGTACCTGCTGCACGGGCTTCTTCAGCGCACACAAGAGCGTATTCACAGAAATATAAGCGAGACTCTCCAAAGAAAAGTGTCTGCTAAAGTAGCCCATAGACTTTAGCAGAATGAGGGGAGGAGAAACTGTTAACTCTGCAAATACACAGACTTTCAAATCCCACCGACACACAACATCTCCTCACCGTCTTGTTTTGTGATGATGATGGCTCACATTCATTTCAGAAGGTGCACGTGTGCAAGCATGGTCTGCACGTGTGGACGTAAGAGAGGAATGCAGCTAGTGTGCTGTCACCTGTTGGCTTCTGGGCATTTTGAAGTCTGCACTGTAAAGTTTTGGCTGCAGTTTGGAGTCAGAAGTTATCAGCTAACACTGTCAAGCTTGTTTAGCAGGCTGGACTGAAACTGTGCAGTTGTAATGCAAAGATACCTG
Organism: Cichlasoma orientale; assembly: GCA_034780415.1. Lineage (NCBI taxonomy): Eukaryota > Metazoa > Chordata > Actinopteri > Cichliformes > Cichlidae > Cichlasoma > Cichlasoma orientale. The sequence continues at coordinate 185,709 of JAVDPK010001965.1, forward strand.
CTAATTAGTGTTAAGAAATTAATAAAATCCTATATTGTAATTCACCAAAACTGGAGTATAAACATCTTGGATAGCCCACGCAGCAGGAAGGTACTGTCTGTCACATAATTCCATGAAATGCTTCAAAAGGCTCCAACAGCAAAACCACAATTTCCACTTTAGTGACTCAATTTAGTGCAAGTGAGGCTCTGTGCTACAGCTCCCCCTGTTGGCACTAATCAAGCCAGTCACATCCCTAACTTTAAGGATTACCAGCATCCAGCTGCACTGGTTATTGGAACACAATCTCCTTTTGTTGAACTGTTTTGTACACGGCTGTAAACATGTTGGACATTTAACACGAGTGTTGGGATTGGCTCACTCTCTCTCTCTGTGAGAGGCTTTATTTTCAGCCCAGAGGCTGCTGCTTGGTTACATGTAGTAATGGCTGCATCAAACTGTGGTGACACATCTAACATCAACTGAATAATAGTTTTAATTTAATGCATATTTGATTAAAAAAAAACAAAAACAACTATTGGTGTTCATTGTGACCCCAAATTGTGTGCTGGCGTCCTCTAGCGTCGGGTGTTGGTGCTGAGCGAGGCTGCTGGCTGTGCTGGCTCATGTGACCTCTGCAGGTCCTGAAATGCTGAACTGATCTGCTGCCTGCTCTTTGACGTCTTTGTGACAGTGACATTGTTTTTCCCTCCGCTTCTTTCAGGCTCTGTCCCGGGCCACACCCAGCGGCCTCCAGTCTGCAGCCCCTCGGTGAAACCCCATCCACCTGTGCACCATGGAGGCCTCAACATGCACCACTTGCAGCCACGCACTCACACAGACCCACGCACACACACACATGAACAAGGACTCTTCAGATGACACGGAGGACTTACCAACCAGTGCACAACTATCTGGCTGCGCTCCTGTTCGCTTGACAGAAGAAGAGGCGCACAGCCAGACGTGTGTGTGAGTGTGTGTGTGTGTGTGTGTGTGTGTGTGTGTGTGTGAGTGAGACAAGAGGAGAGAGAGAGAGATGGGCAGGTGGAGTACAGTTTGGTTGCCTTAACAACAATTCTGTCAAAGTAGCAGCCGCAGCATCTCTTCTTTTTCTCCGTGGGAAGATTTGGAAACGCCCCTCCTCCTCCTGCCTCCTCCTCACTGTTGATGAAGCCATGGATTCACTTCTCTCTGGCGTCACCTTCATTTTTTCCTCCCAACTTTTGATTTTACTTATTTTTAATCATTAAAAATTCTACTACACCAGCTGTTCAGACTTGAGAGAGAATGACGAGTCTGCTAGCTGTCGAAAGTAACCTGTGGGATTTATTAAAACTACCAGAGACACGTGATCCATCATGGCAGTGTTGAAGAACAGTGCCTAAACTCTATTTTTGTGTCCTGAAAGACTCTTTAAATCCCACAAGTGGACATTTTTGTTTTATTTTGTATTTTAGGTGTTTGAGGTTTAACTTTACAGTTACAGTAACGGGATTTAATTGTTCTCTTTGCAATGATCCCATGGTATGAGTAGTTTGTTTTGTTTTTTTTGTCTTTGTCCACCTCAGGTGCGTTGCAACCAGGACGTTGTAGTAACATACAACATACAGCACATATAGTTTGTCTTCAGGTCTGTGGCTGCGGTGGGAAAAGCTGTGAATGAAACGATGATCTGGTCGGGAGGCTGGTGTGTGCGCACTGAATGGATGAGACATTGTTTTTAAGCTCAGTGCATAGTGATGTGGTTTTCGTGTGTTTGTGTGGTTCTGTCTTAGGGTTATCTTAGGGTTATACAAGCTTAAAATGGGTGTGGGATAAACATGTTGAGGGTTTTTTGTTTTTTTAACTCCTTTGCCTCCTCAACCTCCTTCTAGACCATCTGTCCATCTGCTTCCAAAGATTTTTTTTGTTTTTGTTTCAAGCATTTTTTTTTATTTTTTATTTTTTTTGACGGCTTTCTTCGTTAACCTCAATAAACACTCATGGATGATTTCAACCAAAATTCACAGGATGTTGCAGCCTGCTTGTCTCCATGTGTGTCTCTAGCAGAAGCCACAGAAATGAGTCCCACAAGAGCTTAAATAGTGAGTTTCAGTGAACTCACGGTCAGAATCCCGCCAAAACTGCAGCATACAAGCATAACAAAGGATTCGTTACATTGTGGCAAAGGCCATTTGGTTTCACAGTTTTTAGGGGGAGAACTACTAAAACCGAAAACATTCTTTCACCTTCAAAGCAGTTTTCATACACGCGCTGCAGCCCTGAACATTTCTAGACGCCACCCAGCAGAGATCACACATCAGCCGCTCTTTAACCTCCCAGCTCTCCGGCTCAGTCCGCGCGGTGTCGATCTGTAGCTAATATTCCGGTGTTTTCCCCACCAGCGAGTGGACGTTGTTGTTCTGCTTCCGGAACGCTCCTGGTCAGCTCCCTCGCCTAAACCAAACTGAACATTTCCAGAAGTCTGCAAGCATCTTGAGCAGACTTTCCCGCTGTGTGTTACATCGTCGCGAAGGCGACTGCAAGTTTTAAGCGTTCATCTTTAAATCTGTTTTTGCAAGTGCCACAACTTTATGGGAGCTGAAGACTAAATTACTGACTGGGCTTACCTTTTTAAAAAGGTAGATTCTGGGAATGCTCCCTCCTCGAGCTGGGATGGATTCTGCCAATAGAAAGCTAAAAAAAAATGGCGTAACTCCTCAGATGTTATGGCCTCAGTTGTACCTTCTTGGAAAACAGGTGGTATTTGAGGCTGCGTTATTTTTTCCCCCCGCTGTTTAAAATTCTACCGTGCGACCTATGTTGCAATGACTTCTAAAAGTAGCTGGCATAGATGGAGCTTGAGTTTAAAAACAGAAACCCAGGTGTAATAGAACCAGTAGAGATGATTAGTTTAAGTCTGATGCTGACCCCCCGTCAGAGGGTTTGGCAAATGATGTGAAAGTTTGTGTAGGAAACGGACAGGAGTGGTTTAAGATCACCAATGAACAAGAAGCAAGCGTTATCTTAATAAAAAAAAAGTGTGTGTTTTTTTTGGGGGGGGTGTCTCGGCTGAGTCTTGTGGTACTAAAAGTGGCTCCTCTGACTCGATCTCAATCATGCACATTTTAAAGTAGAAAACTGTCCACTGTACACTGATTGCAAAGTAATGTAGGCCAATTTCTGTAGTTAAAGGGGGAAGGGGTTGTTGTGGTAATTTGTACTTGTTTGCTCTGTTGTTGTGTATAGATTGTACCTACTCTGTCTACCGGGTCCACACGAACCACTGTACGGTTTTGGACAATGGCGACGGCGTATGGATGGAATGGGAACGCCTCACTCCATTAGACTTCCTGCTACGGCAGTTTTTCTTTTTTGATATCCTTCACCTGTGGGCTTGAAAATCAAAAAAGTGATGCATTAACTTGTTTGTTCCACTGATGGCTATAATAAATGCAAGTACAATTTACATGGGATGAGTTTTGCAGTCTGCTTCACGCAGCTCTCTTATTTTTTTTTGTCAGTTTTGCTTTTAACTGTTGGAGATGGTTCCTCATGTCCCGAACTGCATCTTTCTGTGGAGTCATGGGAGATCATGTCTTTTCACTCCCACCTCAAAACCTTTGCTCCTCATTTGTAATGCCACTGTATTTGTGTATTTTAAAATTGTTTAAATAAATTAAGTACTTGTATGTGGGTTTTTATTTTATCTTTGGACGGAAGTGAGCATGATTTTATTGTAATACAATATAATATAAAGTTTGTGTACACAGAAATAGATGATGATGGGCCTCCAAAATACACCAAAACAGAGAAGCCCAATAATAATACTGGATTGGGCAGAGCGGGCCTCTATTAAATTTACATATTTGAAGTTTTACAGAGCAGCACGGTGGCGTGGTGCCTCACAGCTAGGATGACCTCTAGAAGGTCTAGGGTTTGATTCCACCTGCCAATCAGAGCCCGGGCCTCTCTGTGTGGAGTCTGCATGTTCTCCCTGTGTCTGCGTGGGTTTCCTCCCACAGTCCAAAGACATGCAGTTACTGGGGTCAGGTTAATTGGTCATTCTAAATTGCCCATAGGTGTGAATGGTCATCTGTGTCTCTGTGTTAGCCCTGCAACAGGCTGGAGACCTGTACAGGTGTACCCTGCCGCTCGCCTTATGTCAGCTGGGATTGGCTCCAGCCCCCCCGTGACTCTGAAAATGATAAGTGGAAGAGACTGGCTGGATTTACAGATCTGTGGAGGTCCTGAATCCCAAATAAAGGCGCTGATCATTTTGTCTAAAGAGACAAAAAAATGTTTTGGTAAAAAAAAGTAACAGCAGTGCCTGAAAAAGATTCAGAACGTTCATTTTGACATTTCTTTCCTGTCAAAGAGAAGCAGATTGTTCCATCTACAAAAAAAATGTGACTTTAATTTAGTCAGAAGAAGGGCAAAATTAGCTGAAAGACATGGAAACGTGTCCTATTAACACCAAGATATGTGAACCCAGAACAGGCGAGGTTAAAGTGCAAACCGACTTGTTGGAGTTGCAGAGCTGCTGTATTTATGGGGAAACATTTGCTCCTTTGGAGGTTTATTTTACACTGCTCAAAGAAATGAACACTCTGACATCAGATCTCAGTGGGGAAATAAATCATGCATACAGATGAAGGATGGTGTCCTGGGGGATCTCTTCCCAGATCTGGAGCAGGACATCACTGGGCTCCTGGACACTGGGCATTGTTGTGCACCGGGAGGAACCAGGACCCACTGCACCAGCATAGGGTCTGACAGTGGCTCCAAGGATTTCATCCTGATACCTGATGGCAGTCAGGGTGCTGTTACCTAGCCTGTAGAGGTCTGTGCGTCCCTCCATGGATATGCCTCCCCAGACCATCGCTGACCCACCACCAAACCGGTCATCCTGAACGATGTTACAGGCAGCACAACGTTCTCCACGGCTCCTCCAGACCCTTTCACATCTGCCACACGTGCTCAGGGTGACCCTGCTTTTGTGACAGCCTGGAGTTAGGTGTTACGGTGCTTAGAGATAAGTTTTTAAAAATGGGACAAGACGCTATAAAATCTAAAATATTTCACTTCAGTTAATAAGCACAATAGATCACCTGCAATTACACTGTACACAAAGCATGCAGGGAAAATATTTAAACTCTGAAACTGTTTTAGCTTCGGTGTCATTAAGTAACTCTGCAGTCCAATTCACAAACATGTAATGTAGCCTTGTTACCGAGTAAAGCAAACTATATATAAATGGAAATTATGCTGTGAAAGATAAAAATGAGTCTCCTCTGACCGATGGATGGACCTACAGTTGCACCAATGACACGATGAAACCAGTCGGCGGTGCTGTCAGACAGTTTCCGTGCCGCTGCACAGCCATGACAGTTACACAACACGTCACGCAGCTGCTCCCTGCAGACCGCGCAGCAGAGGTTAAGGCATCCGGGACGAGCGCGGCTGCGGCCGTGAAAACTCGTAAAGCAGTGATAAAGCAAACCAAGCTGGAAAAACACAGAGGTGGTTTTTGGAGCATGGTGTTATGTGTTAAGGAAACTGCTGAGCATGCTCTTAAAACATGTGCTCATTCATTATCAGCCAGGGGAAATGGAGTGCCATCCTATGGGAATTAGAGGGTGGGGAGGTGAGACGCATGAGTCTGACACGCACACATGCTCCCTGTCTAGGGGTAAAGTGGGGCGGGGGGATCGTTGACGCCATCAAGCCACAGTCTCCAGCCTCCAGCAACAGCGCTGCAGTTTGTTTATTCCCCCATTATTAACACTCTGCCAGTCAGAGCATTGCAGGAGAGAGTCAGAGCAAACCTGCACACCTTCAGGTGCACAATCATTTCCTCTGTGTCTTCTCTGCACATAACCACAGACGGCAGAAACACAGGAATAGTGTCTTAGAAAATAAAAAGCGTTCCAGGTGGGTGGCTAACGGAGAAAAGGCACAAGGGAATTTCCCAGCTCCACAAATACAGGGATGGTGATGTGTGGAAGCCAGTGTGGAGCTGAGGTGGGGACCAAGCAACAGCTGATGGTAATTCAGGAAGACACCTGTCAATCAAGCAAACACGCCCAAAGCATGAGACTCATAAATCCTTAAATAATGTCTTTATTTATGATTCCATGCTGCGTAAAAGCTTTTCTAACACTTCTAACATGCTTTGTCCTCTCCTCATCTTTCCCGTCACCTTCTGGGAAACCTTCATTGTCAGTGCTCTCTTCACTTCCAGACTGCTCCAGTATCTGCCACACACACAGACCCACCACCAGACCGAAGCATGCAGGAGCCTCCTATTATCCTCCTAACCTGCTTAAGGTCTAATAGAGTTTTCACCCTTTCTGCTGCTACAGCAGAGGTCAAACCAGATCACGCCGTACTAATTGTAAATAATGTAATTTCAGAAAATGTGTCCAAACCTTTTTATGTTTATCAAACTGTTACCCTAAAATTTGCAGTACCTTGGTGGAGCAGGTCTAACAGTAGTGTGCTAAAAACGGATTAGATTAAATCTAATCCGGTCGTGGTCCCTCCCTGACCTCTTAGGCGCTGACCCGCCTTCCGTCCGCTGCATCTTTCTGTCATCTCTGTGTCAGACTTATCTGTGACTGCTCCTGTCAGTCCTGTATTAACTTACCTGAACCTGCAACCTGCACAGTGAGCGTTTACCTGCCTTGTGGTAACTGGACCCGATCCTGTGAAGAAACCGAGTCGTGAAATCTTCTTTTGCGTCCTGCATTGAGCCTTTAGAACAAACTGTGACAGGTCCTTTGGTATCAAGCAAATAAAACTTAGAGATGTCATATATGGCGGTCTAATGGTTTTGTGAATATTCTGTGTGATTTAGTAATCCATGAAAACCCCTCCCTGAATCAGCACCTTCTTGTGGTGGAGGGGGTTGGGTGCCCGAATGAGCCTAAGAATTATGTTGTCAGGGGGCAGTTTGCCCCCCGGTAGGGTCTCCCAAGGCAAACTGGTCCTAGGTGTAGGGCCAGGCTGAGTACAGTTCATTAGACCTTTATGGAAAAGTCAACACTGGACTTACCAGGCCCAGTTTGGGGTTACTGGGTCCCTACCCTGGAAACAGTCCCGGGGTTTGTTGGCGAGCGTCTTGTGGTTGGGCCTGGCCATGCTCAGCCCAAATGAGCTACATGGACCGGCCCTCTGGTGGACTCACCATCTGCAGAAAGGGCTATTTTGGGCTTTTAGGTTCTAGTTATTCAAAATGTGTTGGCATGGTTCACTCCTTCAACACTATCAGGTTCACAAGTCTCCCCCTCCTCAGGGTCTGGGGGCTAAACCCTCTGAGTGAGCTTCCTCCTGTGAGACGTCTGGAAGCTCCAAAAAGGGAATAAAATCAGACTTAAAGCCAACAGGATGAACAATGATATCAATCTGCAAAATAAACAAAGTTTCCCCAACACAAGCAACAGAGTTCAAACACACACACACACACACACACACACACACACACACACACACACACACACACACACACACACACACACA
>JAVDPK010001966.1:0-18306 GCA_034780415.1 Cichlasoma orientale
AGGAGAAGGATTTTAAATTCTATTCTGGATTTAACAGGGAGCCAATGAAGAGAAGCCAATATGGGAGAAATCTGCTCACCAAACATCATAAATTCTTGAGTCTTTTATATGAGTCATCTATAGTGCATCTAACATTTCCCATAATACAGCTAACAGCATCTAACTCTCCCTGCCCTCACGCCTACATGAGCTAACGCAGGCTTGCTACAACGAATTTAAATTCCCGCAGTGCAACCACAGTTAAGTTGTTTTCAAGGGCTGAGCTGTCCTGCTTAGAGTGCCATATAAAGCTACATCATCCATCCTCTTTCCTCTCTGCTTTCATGCTAACATTCCATTTTTCTTCTCAGAAAATGGGCAGTCACTCACTTCGTCAGTCAACAGTCTCTTTATATAAAATCACTGCAGATTGCCGCTTTCAGATAAAAAAGAGGTTTGGCCAACTCTCTCGCTGTGGAGGCCGTTCGCATATCGTTTTCAGCCACTTGTTGGCATCTGCATAATGTGTGCCTCTGAAACTGGGGCCCTTCAGCATGCTCCACAGCTTCATTTACAGACACATCAACGGCAGACATTTTTTGTCTAATGTTATAAGAATGAAATAGGCATGTGCTGGTTGAATTGTCGGCGTAATATGTGTCGTATAACTGATATATATATATATTTGCTTTCTGCAGAACCAGGAGCCTGTGTTTTCCAAAGATGGCAACAGATTCTTCCTCACAGTGCCGGTCAAACAAGGAGGTCGTGGCGAGTTTCATCACATCGCCATGTTCACGACACAGGTGGATGCTGAATTCATAACAACTCTTAAAGTGATAAAGTGTGTGCCCACAGTTCAGACTCCCTTTGGATCCTTTGGCAGTGGGGTATCACACAACATGTTATAACTTTTCATTTTTCTAACACTAAGGCGTGCATGTGTAAAGGAATGTATTGTAACCCAAACTGCTCTTTAAAGTTGGTTAAAGAGAGCCCCACGTAAACCTCATTAAGTGTAAGATATAAAAGGTCCAAATGGCCCACAGTCTGATAAAGCTGAGACATGCAGCTGCCACCCCTCCAGCATCCTCATGTGGAACCTGTAGCATAAATACTGTGTCTGAAAAACTTCATCATTTTATGCTGAAGTGTTGAGATTGAGCTTCTTGTCAAGATCGCAGCTAAGGTCGCCCTTATTTGTGACGCTGCTGTTGAGTTGTTAATTTAAGCGTTGATGTAATCGCACAAAATCCAGGAGGAAGAGCCTGCTCCCGTCAGCACAGATATTTAAAGTTTCCCCATGCGCATCTACAGATTCACAAGCTCTGCGCAGGATTTCAGTGATGTTAGCAGAAATAAACAGTCAGTTTTTTTTTAACTCCCTCAGATTGTTTTCCAATTATGGGAACTCATTCTGCAATGTAAGAATTCATGCAGTATTAGTTTTTGGAGAAATAAATCTGCGGCTGAGCCTGTTCGCTCTGTAATGGATTTGTCAGGTCTGATAAATGTTCTAAAATTAAAATAAGCTATTTGGGCAAAACAAGAAAATATAACGCAAGACTTTTATATTCAAAAAAAGAAACTATTTATTTTACCAAATATCAAAACAGCCTTTATGACGTTCGTTTATGATTAATCTGTTTGCTGGTCTGCCATGTCCTGGATGGGGTTAGGGTCAGTTAAAGGCCACACAGCCAGAGTGTTTTGTGGCTTTATGACACTGTGGCAGAACAGAATCCAGCTCTCTCGAGGAGATACAGCAGACTGACTGTGTTATGGGTCTGCCCCAAGGTTTTCTCTCTCTTGGACATCCCAGAAATCCCTCAGATAGGAGGCATCCAGGAGGCATCCTAGTCATATGTCTAAGCCAATTAACTCCTTTCAGTGTGGAGTGCAGCAGCTCTACTCTGACCTCCCCTTCGGAGCGAGTTCATTTCTCCACATACCCGTAGGTCTTGGCCACAGGCAGACGTAGTGTTGTAGTAAACTGACAGCCTTGCCTTCATGTGCAAATCTTTCTTTACCAGCACAGACTGGTGCAGTGATCAAATCACTGCAGGGGCTGCACTAAGCCAATCTTCTGGTAACTTTAAGTGCCTAGTGACCTAATGAGTGAGAAAAAGTGAAAATCATGTCAAAAAGGATTCTTTCAGTCCCGACTTACAGCTTATGGACACAGGTGAGGTTAGGAGCAAGCACTGAACACGCATTTCACCTTTTATCCTCAACTCTCCGTTCACCAAAGCAAAGCAGTGCAGCCAGCAAAAGTGCTACTCAGCTTGTTGTGGGATCATCCAGAATTAATAAAAACATTCATGGGGAAGGGCTGCCCCCTTCTCAGACACCTGCCTACCAGAAACGAGAGTCCAGGTGTGCAGACAGCTGGACTGATTAGAAGAGAAGCAGATCTGTTTTATTCGATAACTGAAAAACAAGGCCAAAGGGCCTTTAGATTCGAACAGTGGGAAACAGACATGGACGTTTTTAATAGATCTCCACCCTCCACAACAATTCAGCACCAGCAGAAGCCTCACTCTGCGCCCACACGAGCCGACTCCTGGCTGGCAGTAAAGATGCAGCTTTTTGCTTTTTCTATTTAACATGGTTTTCTTTGACTTTTTAATTTAAACTGTGATTTTTATTTTTTAGTACTTTCCACTCATCAATGCTTGCAGGAGGTAAAGAGTGGTAATTGATTTTTAAAGGCCAGTTTTGTACCTAACTTTGCTCAACAATTTAGTTACCAGATATTCTATAACCCTCTGAATAATGAAAGCTGTTCTGGCTCGAGCCAGAAAAACCTGGCACCACCTATGGTCTGAGCAAATGTTTTTCTTGAGGACAGTCCAACAGTCTCCCATGTTAAAGTCTGACACTCTGCACAGCCAATCATCCACCTGGCCTTCTCCCTGAAGGTGCATTTAGACTGAACACAGACTCTCCCCGGTCTCTGTTGTTTTGCCACAAACAAACAATGTACTGTCTGGCATCTTTGCAGCAGTCCTGTGTGAATGGAGTCTTCCTGTGTGTTTGCACACTCAACTTTTTCTTGCTTTACATTTATTCAGTCATGAAGTCTCTGGACAAAAAATAAATAACGAGAATCAAACCTATATCAGATTTATATGTTTCCTCAGCTCAGGCCCGGTCTGGGCAAACACATGTAGAGTTCATGGTTGTTAACGAAGTACATGGGTTAGCATTTGTTCCTGCAAACACCTCCATCTATATATGACATTGGAATGTCATTCAGACTGGAGAAGTGTAGTCAGATGGGAAGGGAAGTAGTCAGAACTGAGGGGATTGCACTACCAGAAGTCAACATTGCAGACACTGAGGAAAGCTACCAAAACCTTGGAATCCCAAAGGCAAAGCTGAATGGGAAGAACAAGATCCGGGCTATCAACACCTACGCCCTGCCAGTCATCAGATACCCTGCCAGTCATGGATAATAAGCTGGCCAAAGGAGGAGATAGAAGCCACTGACATCAAGACAAGAAATCTCCTTACCATGCATGGAAGGTTTCACCCCAAATCCAGCACCCTGAGACTGTACGCTAAGCGGAAGGAAGGAGGCCGAGGACTAGTGAGTGTCAGAACCACTATGCTAGATAAAACAAAGATCCATGAGTACATCAGGAAGATGGCCACAAAGGATCTGGTGCTTAGTGAGTACCTCAGTCAGCAGAAAGCCAAGAAAAAAGATGAGCAAGAACAGCAATCATCATGGAAGGACAGGCCTCGGCACGGCATGTACCACCAGCAGATAGAAGAAGTATCTGATATGGAAAAATCCCACCAATGGCTGGACAAAGATGGACTGACAGACAGCACAGAGGCACTACTCATGGCAGCACAGGAACAAGCTGTAAGCAAAAGATTGATAGAGGCTGGGGTCTACCACACAATGCAAGACCCCAGGTGCAGGCTGTGCAGAGATGCCCCTGAGACAATCCAGCACATAACAGCAGGGTGCAAGATGCTAGCAGGCAGGACATACATGGAACACCATAACCAAGTGGCTGGCATAGTATACAGGAACATCTGTGCCGAGTATGATCTGGAAGTCCTGAGGTCAAAATGGGATACGCCCCCAAGGGGGGCCGAGAATAACAGAGCTAAGATCCTGTGGGACCATACATATATATATATAAAATCTCGAGTGAGGCTGTGCGGCAGGCAGCGTTGGACTCAAACAAATGACACAAGAGACTGAACTGAACTTAAAGGAGCTTTAATGCTGAATTTTTATATAATCTCAAAAACACAAAATACATAAATCCCAGAGTCAAGGCAGAGCTGGAGACGACAACTCAGGGCCCAGGAGACCAGAGAGGAAATCACAAAAACTCACACAGCTTGTAGGCAACAATGACAACAACATGACAAAGGACAGGGGAAAATGCAGGCAATATATGCACACATGAAGTAACGAGACAAGAGGAAACAGCTGGGAAGGACAGGTGGACTGAATGACACTAACGAGACACGGGAAGTAAAACTGAACACAGGGAACAGGAGACTGTCAAAATAAAACAGGAAGAGACCAAACATGATACAAACGCAGACACAACACGGGACATACAGCTACATATTGAGCACACGAGACAAGGGACGATGACACAGATGGACACTGGAACACAGAGACGCCGGGAAGACGAGAAGAACAAAGAGAGAGGAATGAAATACAATAACAATAACTAATAACAGAATTCAGAAAACTATAACTAAGAAGCTAAACTGTAAGCCAACTTGGAAACACAGCAGAAATACAACAGAAATAGAGCCTCATGGAAAAAACACAAAACACTGGGCAAACAGCCCAGGACCATGACATATATATATATATTTAACCTGCTTAGTATGGATGTGGTCTAACCACAACAAAACCAAAGTGATGGATCCATGTGGAGAGAGAAAAATGAACCGAGTCCAATCAGCGCCTTCAAGTGAGGATGTGAGGATGCGAGGACATGCACGTTTCCTCCCTCTGAGTTCCTCTGTTTCGCTCCTTGAGTTGGAAAGATCCTCTGTGAAGCTGGAGAGAGAAGGATTTCCAGGTGACCGCAGAAGAGCAGACAGGAGGGAACCGATTCTAGCATAACAAGAAGGACCCGCAGTCTTGCAGGCAGACCCTGTGAATGAACCCCACCCACCAGAGAGCAGTCTGAACTTTAGGTCACACAGCAGCTACAGTAAAACTTGCCTTCAGCTCGAGCACACAGGCTTCACATTTTAATAACATAATGCTACTTTAATATTTACACATTTACTGACATATCCTGTAGGTTATCATTATGTTATTTAATGTCCAATATTCTTGTTTTTCTGGTATGGACACTTGTAAATATGGAGTATATGACTGACACCTGAGCTTGCTGATGGAGTCAAATGATGCTCTGTTTGCTCATCTTGTGTTTTCTTCAGTTCAGAGCCGATCAAAATGAAGTCCGGCATCTAACATCGGGAAACTGGGAGGTGACCAAGATCATTTCCTACGATGAAGACACCGATAACCTGTGAGTCTGACCACAGAACTGCAAACTTTACTGGCCTCAGTGAGTTCTTTTGGTCCCTTATCAACAAAGCTAGAAATGTAGCGCTTAGCTTTGAAACACAAATTTAAAAAAAGTTGTCCAGATCTCCTTCCTCCAAATAAGGAAGCATCTCCAGAATTATACTGAGTGAAAAAGTCGTTCATTTATTTGCTCACAGCTTGCTGCAGGTCCGTCCTTTCTGGCATAAAACAAAAGTCACCCTCTCACCTCAAACTGGTTCAGAATGCAGCGGCTTTGTGTTAGCAGACAACTTGATTTGGAGATTTTACTGATCACCTTTGAAGCACGTGTGGGTCCGGACTCATATGAGCCAGTTTGCTCCTCTGGTGGAGCCGCGGTCGCACCAAAGTCGAGGCTCAAATTAAAGGTGACCGCTCGGCTTTGGCCTGATGGAGAAGATTGTTTGGTCATCACAGTTAGTTCAGTAGTCTTGTTTATTATTTGTGTTGCCTTGCTTTTACTCTTTTAGTGCTGTTTATGATATATTGTCATCATCTGTTTTACACCCCCCCCCCACAGAGAAAAAAAATCTGTCTGTTTAATATTTTCAGTGGAAATACAGAAATCTTTTTGTTTTTCCAGTTCTGTCCTCTTCCTGTCACCTTTAAAAGGATGGAGAGCTTTTATTTTTCTGTGACCTATAATTCCTGCATAAGTATTTGAATAATATTTTTGTATGTTAATTTTTTTGTTTTCATATCTTTGGTATGCTGCTACTTGCTCAGAATATTAAGGAATTAATTAGAAGAACAAAAAATAATAATAAAATGGAAAATAATATAACTTAAAAAGGTCACTTATTTTCTGCTTTTTGGAATTTTCTGTTTCTTACTATAATTGTAACGTTTGTGCTTCTGGGTGATTGTTCTATTTCAATTCTCTGCCAAATTAGACTCAAGCTTTCCTTCTCGCTCACATTTTAATTATGATTGCTGCGGCAGACTTTTTTTTTGCTGCCCTTTCGCTCTCATTTCTGCTGCTTTTGTGATTTTTCCCTTTAGCGAGAGGCGCCTCTGTAAACGTTCTCACGCCTCTCAAACAGAAGGGCGAAGCTTTGCGCCTCCTTTTCATCATTCCTCTCATCGCAGAGTCGCCGATCGTGGCTTCCGGCGTCGTCGTGTTTTTGCCGAGTCTGCGACCACAAACGCGTGATAATCCCACACGACTGAGTCCGGCTCAGCTGATCTAATTCCGTTGTGTTTTTCAAGGATTGAATGACACAGATCAGAGTTGCTGGGATTAGCTGATCCTGGATCACTGTGCTCACCTTAGATCTCGTTACAGAGAGAAAGGGCCCCGGCAGAGAGCACAGCAAGAGCTGAGACGATAACAAATAAGAGCTCCTTGGTTCACGCGTGTGTTTTTCTAATTAAATGTATGAATTTTTGCTTAAACAAAGAAAACAGAGATAACGAGCTTCTGTGTTTAATTTAGCGTGTCTATTTGCACTAATTATCTTTTATGTTCTCTAATAGTTATTTTCTCAGCACTGAGGGTTCACCACGGAGACGGCAGCTTTTCAGGTTTGCATCATTATTATTATTAATTCATTAATTTAAAAAAATGATTCAAAATCCTTCAAAGTTTTATCAGAGGATGTCAGGGGATTCTTATTATTAGTGAATATGCTCACATGATGATAATGCTGGTATTATTACCTCAACAGATGCATGCAAAAAGCTTTTCCCACCTTATTCCAAGACTGATATATTGTTGCATTTTTGGAGCCAGCAGAGATTATTCTGAAATAATCTACACATTATTTGTCCAACTACTGGTTAAGTATAAAAATGTCCTTTGCGTAGAGGTGTAAACTGCGCCAGGCTGCGACTGGGCAGCTGATACGCTTCAGCTGGATGTTTTGTTGCTTTGCTCTCTGCAGAGGAATTATGATTAAAAAAAAAAAGATAATGTAATGCGACCTTTATTTTCTTCTCTCCTCAGTGTTAAAACTGTGGGTCTGTTCCCTCGACGGTGTTTAACCTGTGAGCTAAATAAAGCCCACTGCCTGTACTTCGAAGCTGACATCAGCCCCACGAACCAGCACGTTATCCTGCACTGTAAAGGTAGGCCGCCTCACTTTAAAGCTCCTCTAGTGCGCCTGCTGCGAAGCACCCAGGCTGTCACTGTCTCTTTGGCTTCCATAAAGTGACAGATTTCTTAGTGAGCAGGGTCTAATTATGAAAAATTATATTATAAAATGGTTCAGGGATTTGACTTTGAGGTTCAAATGTGGGCGCGATTTAAAAAAAACCACAACAGTCTGGTGCAGCAGCAGTCTGCTTCCACCCACGCCGTTCTTATCGGAGTTTTTAGATCAAGGAATGAAGTTAACCTCTTAAATACCAGCAGGCCACCAGCGATGCACGCAGCAGTTAAGGTTAAGTTAACAGCCCCGTCTTTTTATGAAATATTCGCCTTTTTGGCATTCCCAAATGAGGGGAAAAAGCTGTATTAAAGAAGAACTGCAACAGCAAAATGCAAATATGAGACTTGTTTTGAAAAACAATATTTTCTTGGTTCAGAAAATCTCCTTGTTTAGCATGTGGCTAAAATCCAACCAAACGCTAAATGTGTTCACAGTAGACCTGAGCTGCAGGTCCAGCATAGACAGGCTTTCTCCACCTTAACCCCATCATGACGTGTGTGTGCCTGCGTATGTGTGTGTGTGTACATGGGTGCGCGCGCGCTCACATAAAAGAGGCATTTGAAGTGTCGTTTCGTTCTGCTTCTGCACAAAGTGGACATATTGAGTGCATTGCATTCCAAATCCAATCAGAGACATTATGAGACAAACAGGTGATGAATAAAGGATATGATAAACACAACAGGCCATAGCAACACTGTTGCTACAAAGAAGCCAGGAAAGCAATGCTGCAGAAAATCAAACATAAGTAAATATGTTTGTTTTGATGCTCTGATGTGACGACTGCATATTAGAGCTCTGACACTTTAAACAGGGCTGTCCCAAACCCTGATGATGCAGATCAAAGCAAAATACATTTCATTGGTTGAATATTCTTGCTCATAAATAAAGCACCAATAGACTGATTGTTCTAATCTGTGTTTTATCAACACTTCTGTGACTTAAAGCCAGATGAGCATAAAAGCATCATTTATGCATTTTCCCCCCACCTGAAGATAAACATGCAGATTCCTGTGATGATGTGACACACAGTTTGTGTAACTTTAAAGATTACACATATGTATAAATTACTTTAATTTTACAGTAATGAAAAGAACAGATTTTTTTTTTTTTTTTAAAGTGGTTTTAAGGGAAACTCTGAAGCCAACCAGCTCCAGACCAGGTCACATGTTCAGCCTTCATCGTGACACTGAAAAATCTGGCTTTAAGCTCGACGCCCCTCACTAACCCTTTAATCTCATTTCATAGCTCACCTCTGGAGGATGTCAGGAGGATGTTACACTGCGTCCCTGCTCCTTTAAAATGACTTTTTCTCCCAGCTGAAACCCTCTGCTCTTACAGTTCCAAAAACGTGCCCCAGACCAGCGCAGCAGCAGCATTAGCAACAACGCAAGAAACAAGGAATATAAACTTCTATCACTCGGTTGCCCGGGCTGAGGAGCCTCAGAACCTTCTGTCCATGAAGTATTTACAGTTTTGATGATCTTCAGTCTAACACAACTGCAGGTGGTCGCTGGTTTTAAAAAATTAAACTGGGATTAAGTTCTGTTTTATGCTCCTAATTTATCAGCATCCATTTATTCATCTGGCACATGTCTGCGTTTGCTTGTCATAATCTGTCACCCTCCAAGTGTTTAGTTTAAATGAATCTCTCATCAGTTTGAAATGAGAGTCATAAAATGAATAATTAGCCACTACATTGTGTATAATCGCTCTTAGGGAGTATTATCGGGCCACAAGTAGATTATTTAATGAGGGGTAACTCATATTGTTTGTGGTTTCAATTTATTTTGAGCAGCTGAGAGCTCTTCATGTGCAGAAGCATTTGGGTTTTGGCGTGATGATATATTGGTCAATAACTGCGCTCCCTTTCCCAAAAGCAATAAAAATTATGGAGAAAGCTTGTTGTCTTTCGAGGGCCGAGTTCACGTAATCCTAACAAGCTTCTTCTCACACCTGCTTTCATCGGGAGCGGCGCCGGCCTCTTAAAACCGCTCATAAAATGATCCGATTGGTTTACTGTTTCCCAGCAGCTACAAGCACAAAATGAAGCCGTTTCTCTGCGTAACGCGAGGAATTCAGAGATCGCAGCGAGCGTTCAGTGCAGCACACCTGCCATCCTATTAACCTCTGACAGTGGTTTGCAGAAGGGCGTTTAAAAGAACGGACTTAATTTGATAGTCTGGGGCTATTAGGGAGGCAGCTCGAGTGACCTTTAACCCCTAATTGATTTATGAAAACTTAGGGAAGGTGACAAGCCCACACTGGCCTTTTGGAGCATTTTTAAGAGAGCCTCTTTACATTCATAAAATACCATTTAATATAATGTAATGATAATTGGACAAACAGGGGGAAATGTCTGCAGCTGTGACAACAGAGCTGCTGGATTTTACTTAGAAGCTCCTTTTTCTTTTTTTTTTCCAGGTCCTGGAGCGCCTTCTGTGATCCTACACACTCTCAATAATTCAAGTAAGTTTATTTTTATCACACACTTCAGAAAAAGAAACTCAGTGTTCTGTGAATAAGGCAAAAAAAAAAAGTCAACATTTCAAACACAATGGGCCTCCTGCAAGAATCATGCACGTTATTTTCCTTTGACGAGCAACTGACGGGTTTCATCTGAATCTGTGTTCGTGGGACCAACTGCTGTAATCTGAATCGAGTATTACAGAAGAATTTCCTGAACTAAAATAACCACAAAGTTTCATGGAAGACTTCCCTGAGATGAGTTCTCTGTTTGCCACAGTTATCATTCAGCTCAGAGCTGCTGCCAAACTGTCGCTGACCGCTGTGTGCAACAAAAACCATTTTCACTGGTTTAGGCATTCCGCTGCGCATTAATGCTAATCTTGAAATCAGCCAATCACAAGGCAGCAACTCTGGCATGGAGACGTGGTCGAGACGACCCGCTGAAGTTCAAACCGAGCATCAGAACGGGACAGTTCTAGCAGGTTAAACCGTTTGCGTTTGATTGCAAGTGTCTAAAGAGGATCACGTGAGACTGGGAATATTGCACATGTTAATTTGACTAACTAAAATATTGTAACATTCAGGCGTTAACACATTAATAGCTGTATTTTGACAGAATTAGGTTGGATAACAGCGCCTATCGAGAGCGGTCAGAGAAAGAAGCATGAATGTCGCTGTGTGTGCACTGCTGAGAAAAGATGGGGAGAGATGCTTTCACTGTTTCACTGTGATCTATATGCAGAAATGTGACTAAAAGCCTCAAACACTTGAACCCACGGCTCCTGTAAAAAAGGAAAACAATATGTGTCTTTGTATAGATCTCCTCCCTCCCTCCCTGCAGTGCTTTAAGTTCAGTTCAGCTTTTTCTCAATCAATTTCCAGTATTATTGCAGAGCAGGAATATGTGGGGCTTGGCTTGAAACACTCAGAGTGAGGACTAAGTAAAGAGCAGCAGGACAGAGACGAGGTTTTGGCGCTGCTCTCGCAGCTTTGAGCCATCCGTCAGTGCCCGTTACGCACTTGTTCTGGTAACGTCTCCCCTCGCACTCCAAATAAGTAATCACTCCTAGCAGCAACTATAAACAAGACATGGTTTTCTTTGTTAAATTTCCTGTAAATTTCTTGCCTTTAGTGACTAACTACGTCATGTTTCTGTGATTCGTCACCTGGGGAAAGCAATAATGGAGCAGAGGACATAAGCAACGTGTTAGCAATCTGTACGCGTTTATAAATTAGGTGGCAATCTTTGCCAGTCTGTCTGAGACTGATTGCAGTCAGTCTGAGTCCGAAGTGGTTACCCAATGGTTGTGGGTGCTGGATGCTCAACCTGTGAGTGACCAGTTAGTTAACGGTACTTGCAATTGGGCCCAGACAGCAAAAAAAAAAAATCACTGCAATCACTCGCCAACCACCAACCACCGGTTTTCCTGGTGGCACCGAGGTTGCCGTCCTATTTTCGCTCTAGTGTGACCGAGGCCTGCGGGACCACGCAACCAGGTATATTTGGGGAGCGTAAAAATCCAGAATTTCTTCCTTCTATGTTGGCATGAATATGGACATATGTCTCACACACACACAGACACGGACACACACACACGTGCTTTTTCTTGTTATCCATGAACGTATGTGTCCTCTTCCACGAAAAAAAAGTTAACAGCTGTGCTGCAGAAAAAGCAATTTGCACAGGGTTATTAGGACGGGGCCTCCATCCACAGCTGGGAACTCAAGGCCTCTAGCGGTTTCATAATGAGACGTCTATTGATTTTGGGTTTTCTATTAGAAATGCTGGATGAATTCCATTTCATTTAGCTGCTGTTCAGATGGCTTGAATGAAAAAATGGCCAAATCAGAGAGTCACTGTTCATTACATGTGGAGGAAATAGTGGGGCTCCTGTTTTTGAGGCCAGAAGCTGCTGTGTGCAGAATGCCTTTAAGAAATGGAACTTTTTGAATGTGTTTTTTTTCTGTGCTCATCCAAGTTTAGTACCAGCACCAGTGGCTGCATTATTGTAGTTTGAGTTTAGGGTCAGTGTCCCTTTTGTTTCCTTCCTCGAGTCTCAATCTGCTTCAAAAGCAAAGTGAGACTATTTCAGCAACGATCCGCTGGAATCAGATCTTATCTGTTTTACCTACACTTTCCATCTCATCTCATTATATCACTGCCTCGCAACACAGTCTTTACGGGTCGTTTGCATGCAGCTGCACACTGATTATTGACAGCAGTTTTTAAACTCTTTCATCCTTTAAACACGTTGCCCTCATTTTTACAGATTACTACATCCTTGAGAACAACTCTTTGCTGAAGGCAGCCTTGAAGTACAAAAGGATCCAGCTGACAGACTTCAGAACTGTTCCAATGGAGCATTTTGGTGAGGAAGTGTAGGTTTCTGTGGTGCTGCTGGAACTCACAGATGAACTGTAGTGCATCGACTTTTCTTTCGTTTCCTGTTACAGATCTACCTTTGAAGATTTCGTACCCACCAGACTTCTCTGATTCCCGACACTACGGGCTCCTGTTGGTCGTGTATGTATCACATGTGCTTTCTTCTGTATCTCACAGTCCTTGGTTGACTAACAGAAAATGTATGAATATTTAATGCATTAGATTCCAGGTGTAATCACACCCCTGACCGTAATTTGCACGTAGAGTAACTGGGGTCGTGTTCAGTCAATCACAGCATACCATGTGATTGACTCTTCTTCACATCCATTTGAATAAGCAACCAATAAAAGAATAAAAGCAAAAATAAACACTGAAGGGTAGAAGTGCCAGGCTGATAGAGTTGGTGATAGTAAAAGGATGAAGAGGATGTAGGACCTATGGATTCTTTGACACCCACCGAGGTACAACACAAATGCTACGGCAAGGGGGGAGCCAGGATGGACAGGTCAGGAGGGCGATATCATCATCCCCACACTCCGAGATTGGGTACCAACCCCCAGTAACGACTGGTTTGTTGAATGCCAGAGGAGCTGACCTGAAAGAGAAGATCACAGCTAAGCTGGAAACCTGTAACCCCCCCCCGTGGCCAATTACCAAGACAGTGAAGTACTGTAGTAAGATTCAGTTCAATTCAATTTTATTTCTATAGTGCGAAATCATAACAAACAGTTGCTTCAAGGTGCTTTATATTGCAACGTTAAAACCATACAATTACAGAGAAAACCCAACAGACTAAATGACCCCCTATGAGCAAACGCTTGGCGATGAAGCGACAAAGATCCTCGAGTACATCAGGAAGAAGGCCACAACTGATCACGTGCTTAGTGAGTACCTCAGGCAGCAGAAACCCGAGAAAGAAGAGGAGGAAGAACAGGAATCATGGAAGGACAGGCCTCTACATGGCATGTACCACCGGCAGATGGAAGAAGTGGCTGATAAACAAAAAGTGTTTAATAAGAATAAGACTGTTTTCTTTGAACTGAGTAGAACTGCCGAATATTTCATTGTACTTTTTTTATAATGACAGTAAAGATTCTGATTGAGTATATCAGACAGAGGAGGTTCTTATAGAGTCATTTCAGAGCCTAAAGAGAAGGCGGCCTTAAATGGAGACAAGTTAAAACTGAATGACTGCACTGAGGCCCAGAATGAGATAAATAAGGATTATTTTGAGCCATTTAAGAGCTACTAAAAACTAAACTTGGTTCACACTGGCTCACATGTTGCTTTATGACCATAAACTGTTGTAATTTTGAATCAACCCTGAATATTAACTGGTGGAGTTTTAAGGTTTTTGTCTTTTTAACAGGCCTAGTATTCTCTCTTTAAAGATTTCAGTCTTTAGAAGGAACCAGCAGTCTTAGAGGACATTTTGTAAAATCAAAGCAGATTAGTCAGACTTCTTACGTGACTTTTGAGAGTCAAACAAATTAGCAGAAATGCTAAACTTGAACCAATACTCTGAAATTAATTTGATGGCTCCCTTAAGTTTGTTATTAGGCACTTTAGGACCAAAGAGTTCTTGTGACCTCCTGAGGGTCGCCGCCCGCTGAGGTGCAGTGGAACGCGATCAAGGATGATTGTGGTGCGAGCGGTGTGTTTGTAGTTTGGGTTTCAGGCCTCGTTGGAAAGGCGGGGTTTCTGCCAGCAAACTGACCAGCCCTCGGATGGTTGGGGTAGTTGCAATTTGCAGTTGATTAATGTAGTGCTATCCAACCACCAACCACTATAACACGATGATGGTTTTTGACGTGTCTTGTAATCCGATTTCCTCCTTATTTTCTCTCCACATTGCTTAGCTGTGTGCTGACAGTCAAAGTAACAAACAGACTAAAGTTTTTGTTTTTTCTTCTTGCAAATCAAAAAAAATCAAGTGAAACTTTTGTTTTTTTTTAAAGAATATACAAAAAATAAGGAATTTCCTTCTAGAGTTATGAGAGCGATGCAGTTCAACGCTGTGTGAAATGTCAGATTTTAACACAGTGTTTGTCCTTTGTTCAGTGACAGCGCCCCCGGAGGTCAGGCTGTGAGTGACTGCTTCTCTCTCAGCTGGGACTCGGTCCTGGTCAGTGCTGACAACATCATCGTGGCCCGCCTGGACGGGCGGGGCAGCGGCTTCCAGGGTCAGAGGATCCTACACGAGGTCCACCAGAGACTGGGAACCGTTGATGTTCAGGACCAGATTGCCGCAGTGGAGTAGGTTATCACATTCACTTTATTTTGCTTTCAACCATCTTTTACTTTGAGATAACAAATTCAAATATGTGCAAATCCCCCGAACAAGAGCTTTGCAACTCAGTTTGGAATTTAAAGCAGAGTACCATCCTCTCATTATTTGATCTGAATATATCTACACTGCTGTGTCTAATTTAAGTCTAGGAAATTGTTCTCAAGTCAAAAATAAAGAAAGAAAATCCTTTAAAGAATAAAAGTTCCAGATAAACTCCGTTTGGTATAATATAGACTTAAATTAGACACAGTAGTGCAGACATTCTCAGATCAAATCGTGAGAGGTTCTGGAGGATGTGGTTTAGGAGCTGCCAGGTCAGATACGTGGATACAACAACATTTTAAAGCAGCACACACCAGACATATAATCTATAATAACTACAGGATACTTGATTCAATCAAAAATCTTAGCCTGCTGCAACTTTCTTACAGAACAAAAGAACAATACCTTCTGTAGATGAATCAATATTAAATTAGATAAGTAAAAGAGCTCATACCTTTTATTTTCTGAACACGTTAACATGCACACACCAAACCCTCTGTCGCTGGGCAAGGCAGTATTTGATGATATTTGTACAGTGAGTTGCAACAGTAAGTTTTGTGTGGAGTTTAAATTCTCTGCTCGTTCATTCTCTAAAGAATAAAACGAGTCCGTTCAGCCTCTCGGTCCCACTGAAGCCCTTAAAGTTTATAGACTCTGAGCTTAATTAACATTTCAGAGTCACAGCAGGGAGAGTCAGGGACAGCAAGGACGTGGTGCATACCTCAGTGAAGGTAACAGATCCTAATCTCCATTAGCATTTTAGCAGAGTGAGCATGCACTTTTTGGTCATGCAACTTTATGACGGGTTTTTATTTATGCAAGTTTTGCATTGAAAGTGTTGATGGAGAAGAAGAGCAGAGGTCAGCGGGAGATTCACTGTGTCACATGATGGGGTGCTGTGGTGCTGCATGAGGAAGTCAGGAGTGGCATGTGAGGGTGGTGCAGGACATGCACGAGGACAGCGAGACAGTGGTGAGGTGTGCGGTAGGAGTGGCAGGTGGGTTCCCCTTCTTCTTTCCAGTGGTGATGGACAGGCTGACAGGTGAGTTCAGGCAGGAGTCTCCGTGGACTGTGATGTTTGCAGACAGCAATTGATCTGTAGTGACAGCAGGGAGCAGGTGGAGAGGTGGAGGTATGCTCTGGAGCAAAGAGGAATGAAGTCAATAGAATCAAGACAGAATGCATGTGTGTGGATGAGAGGGAGACAGGTGGGAATGTGAAGATGTGATGAACCGAGGTGGTACAGGCAGATGAGTTTAAATACCTGAGGTCAACCATTCAAAGCAACAGAGAAAAGAGAGGTGAAGAAGGGGGTGCAGGTAGGGTGGAGTGGGTGGAGACGAGTGTCAGGGATGAGTGTGATTTTTGGTGTGACTTCTGTCTCGGTGCCAATTCAGACTTTAGATGTATTCAGTGGATTTTTTTAAACCTTATTTAAGCAGGAGAGAGGACTCCTGGGATTTAAAACCACGTGCTTTAACGTGGCCGTCATATTATGATGGTGCTGACATGTTTCCTCGTGTGTGTTCATGGAGGCAGGAGATGTATCCAAGCATGAAATCATTAGAACTTAGATTCTTGGCTCCTCCTGTGCAAATAAAAAGTCCTGTTGGTCATGTAGCGCGTGTGTGTGTGTGTGTGTGTGTGTGTGTGTGTGTGTGTGTGTGTGTGTGTGTGTGTGTGTGTGTGTGTGTGTGTCTCCAGATACATGATGAAGTTTCCATACATTGACCGGACACGGATAGCAGTGTTTGGAAAGGTGAGCCTTCCTTCTTCCTCCAGTTTGCTAAATTAAATTTGTGGAAGCCGGAATATTAAAAAATGCTGTTTACTTCAGTTGCTGAAATTATGAAGTGTCAAGAAGCTACTTAGTAAAATTTCTACTGAGTGACTCCGATGATTGAATCCGAGTTCATTTCTACACTCGATGGATTTCAGCAATTAGAGATGAATAAATGTTTGTGTTTGCTCACTTAGGGATACGGAGCCTACATAACATTAATGATGCTCAAGTCTACTGACAGCCTGTTCAAATGCGCGTGTGCGATGTCACCAGTGACCGACTGGAAACTCTATGGTGAGTAAATTCACGTTTATATCATATAAAGATACGTTTTTATATAACTGGCAAGGCAAGTATGAGGGAAGACTGTTTGTGTGGAGGAAAACTAAAGATTTAGTATTTGGATTTCCAGCAGAGTGTGACCCACTGTGGGAGATTAGTAAAAATACTGTGGTGGACTTTCCTGTGAACTTTTCTCCTCTAATGCTTTCAGACAATTTCTGTGCTTGTGTTGTTCCACAACAATAACATGAAGGACAAAAATAGATATTGATTATATGTGCAGGATTACATACACTACCATCCTTCATTTTTATTTGGCTTGAATATCCTAGCTACACAGAATGTCCTGTGTTGCCTTATACCGCTGCACAGTGCTGCAGGTAACATGGAGAACATGTTCTGTTCTGGTTCAGTGACCCGAGTATTTCATTGTCTTTGTCTTTACGTCTGCTCCCTTGTCTTCCTCACTTTGGGAATTGCTCTTCCTCACGTGTCACATATGCCTTAACTTCATGGGTGCATTCGAATACTCAGCATTGCTCAGGCAGGTTCTGCTGTGGCAGTAAGAGCTGTTCCAATTCCCTAAATGCAAAGGAAGGTGCTTCACTGCTTCCTTTTTTACCTCCTTTACTAGAGGAGGTAAAAAAGGAAGGTACGCTGCACCATCCTTTATGAAAGAAGAGGAGATAATGCTATCCCAGAATGCACCATCCAGCCATTCATCAGATTCATACTGATATGTGTATATAAATGTTAATATTATGCTGCTGTAATAAAAGGCTTCTAGTCCAGGTGTTGTTTTGCGTGTCTTGGTGTGGTCAGATTCTCCTTCACACTTTTGCTTGACCTCATGATGTTTTCCATCGAGGTCAAGCAAAAGTGAAAGGGAACAGGAGATAGGAGGTAATATCCCATGTCTGTCTCCTCTCCACCTGTTTCTGATGTCCTTACCTTGTGGTTGCCCCGCCCTCTTTCTCATTTAGCATTTATCATCGCCATATTGCTTCAACTCCTTGATTCGGTAGAACTCTGGTCATTTTCCTAAGCATGAATTATCATCTCAGGTGTAACAACTTCGACTCATCTCTACAACCAAAAACCAAACAGCATTTTTAATGCACTCACTGTCTGAACGTTTTGGTCAATGACAGCTGAAACTCACCTGTTTCCTCTCGATGAAGAAGCTAAAAAAAAGGCGCAGCTCACATCCCGCTACAACTGATGATTGACAGACTATTTAACCAATTAAAGTGAACAGCGGGCAGGACCTAAAAAAATGAACCTCTATTAACAGTCCCAACCGGTCGCAGCAGATGACTGCCCCTCCCTGAGCCTGGTTCTGCTGGAGGTTTCTTCCTGTTAAAAGGG
>JAVDPK010001966.1:18406-77266 GCA_034780415.1 Cichlasoma orientale
CAAAGCGCCTTGAGGCGACTGTTTGTTGTGAATTGGCGCTATACAAATAAAGTTGAATTGAATTGAATTGAATTAATAAACTGAAGAAATCTAAATCTTTTTCTTTAATCTTCTCCTTTAGCCTGTTTGACCTGTTTACTCCTGAAATGAAATCTCTGAGATGAATCTGCCTCTCAGCTTTAGATCTTTGTAAGTGTGCTCTGCAGTGATGAGATGGCACAGAAGACTTTTTCACCAACACAAGCTGTTATTTCCTCTCTGCTGAAAGTGTTTCATTTGGGCCCAGAATGACAGGATCTCCACTTTGTGCAGGTACTTAGCTGCAGCTGAAGCACCGTGTGCTAGTGGCACTGTTAAGAATGTCTCACTTCTCATTTGCACAGCATCAGCGTTCTCTGAGCGATACCTCGGCATGCCATTACGGGATGACAGCAGATATCAGGTGTGTGTTTACTGCCTCCACGAGCATGTTTCCTGTTGATCTTTGAAAGTGTTAACATCAGTGACACACCTACAGTTAAGCTCCTGCAGTTACTGAACGCCGCTGCTATCAAAGTCAGAGGCAGCGATGCTTTGCTTTTCTTGTTCTTTTTTTTTTAATGCTCTGCAGGATTTTGTCACTCATCTGTCTTTGGTTACAGTGAGCTCCGGTGTTTCAGATCACATGCCGAAGTTTTTTTTATTTTCAAGCTGCAGTAGTGAGACTGTCGCTCTCAGGCCTCTTGATGTTCAGCTATCAGATGTGCTTTTGTCCCAGTGTGACGGGAAAGAGGCAGTGAGGAAGAACGAAACTGTTTTTTTTGTTTTTTTTTACAAGCACAAACAACGAATCTGACCCTAAAAAATATTTCACTGCTTCTGCTGCGCAGCAGCTTCCCATTCTTCTCATAATTTATACAATCTGTGATATTCCAAGCATGGAAAATGATGTCTGTGGAAGATAGTTTATCACTTAAAGATCTCTAATTAATTTGAATGACTCTGTCTGTGTGTGTCCGCATGTAGAATGTAATTTAGTACAGTGCCATTCATCTGATCACATTCTGCGTCTTGTTTTATTTTTGTTTCTCGATGCCAGTTAGCATATCTATCAGTTCATTATCTCCCCGCTCTTTCTCGCAGTTTTCCAGCGTGCTGCAGAATGTTCAGGCTCTTAGGGAGCAGACGCTGATGCTGGTGCACGGCACAGCAGATGGTAAGTGGAAAAATAAATCGTAGATAAAAATGAAAATACGGTATCTGCGGTGCATCACTGCTGAGCACAAAGAAGCATGCAATCCTGGAAGGTAATGAGGCAAATGCTTTTTAATCAAAAGATAAATGGAAAAGTGGGTTATCTAAATTGATGCTGGGATTTCCAGAGGAAAACATTCCCTGATTAACCATGCATGTCGGATTTGTTGAGGCATTTCTGTTCTCCCGGAATCTGATTGTCTATTCTTTCTCTCGGTTAGGATTCGGGCTGAATCTTGCTGACATTTTTCTCTTTCTCCCTCCCAGCCAATATCCACTTTCAGCACACTGCTGAGCTCGTCAAGAACCTCGTGAAAGTTGGAGCGAACTACTCAATGCAGGTGTGTAAGGCAGAGATGGCATTACCAGGTTTTCAGACTGCAACAATGATCTAAATGTATTTTTTGTGTATGCAACACATAATGTGTGTGCAGGCGCTGTAAATAATAGATTTAAATGCCCTAAAAGTTTCATAATGTGTTGAATTAGCCCAGCCTCACTGAGATCAGACCTGAATGTGCACCAAAGGGTTCGAGAGGCAACACCGGGGGGGGTAAAAGAAGTGAAAGAGCCAACAGGAAGTCATAAACTGTAGCACCGTGTATTGATTTGGTGCGCTCTCAAACGGCGTCATCAGGAAGCAGAGCAGGTCATTTAAAAACTGTGATTGCCAAAATTTGCCCCAAGGCCAACTCACCATGCTCAGCTGTAAATGGAGCAGTCCTGCATACAGATGCATGAGTCACATATTACTATCTCACATTTCTGTTATGAATAAAATAAACTGCATGGCTCGAATATTTTTTTAAGCACACGTTAATTTTCACTATTATTTATAGAAGCTTCTTAATTTAAAACAAAAAAAAGAGAGAAAAAAAATTACCGGCAGAAAATTACACTTTCTGTTTTTAAACAGATTTCTTTCATTTTTTTTCTCCTCTCTCTAATCAGTTTATTCTGTCTTTCAGTGTAATGATGGCCTCCCTCATGCTGACATTTCTTTGGATATCATATTTAAAATGTGATCAAATGTGGCCGTTCAGCACTTTCTGACTGAACTACAGATGTTATGTCTGCTTCATTTGCCATGAAACAATGAGGGAACAGACCACCTGGCCAGTGGCCATGAAACTGCTGGTCAGTCAATTGTCCAATTACTTTTGAGCCTCTGAAAATGGAGGCATGTGTATAAGAATGGCCGCAGTTGACAGGAGCACTGAGGCGTAGTATCGTTTACAGTTGTCAGTTGACTGGAATAAAGTGTGGTGGAGCTGAGAGTTAAGTTGCCTTTGGCGTCATGTGACGCTTCTTAATGAGAACACGTTTGTATGAAATAAACTAATATGACAACATTTCACACTGAGAGCACTGCAGTTACATGATGTCCATTTTAACCAGTACATTACCAGAAATCCCTGAGTGCCAAGATTATATTAGGTTCAGGTTCAATTTTAATTATATAGCGCCAAACCACAACCACAGATGCCTCAGGGGGCTTTATATTGTAAGGTAAAGACCTTACAATAATTACAGAGAAAACTACAAGCAAGCACTTGGCGACAGTGGGTAGGAAAGCCTCCCTTTTAATAGGGAGAAACCTCCAGCACAACCAGGCCCAGGGAGGGGCAGCCATCTGCTGCAATCGGTTGGGGGTGAAGGGAGGGAGACAGGACAAAAGACACGCTGTGGATGAGAGCCAGAGATTAATAGTAACTAATGATTAAATGCAGAGTGGGGGTATAAACACAGAGAGAGTGAAAAGAGGACTGAGAAATACCCAGTGCATCATGGGATAACTGAGGCCCAGCGTGAGGAGACACACAGACCCTCTTCAGCCAATCAGGAGCAGAAGACGCCCTCATCTGCGTGCTGCAGAGGACGCATCGCCACCTGGACTCCTCGGATGCGACTGTAAGGATTATATTTTTAACTTCACGAGTGGCTTCAACACATTCCAGCCACAGCTACTCAGAGAGAAGATGAGGATGATGCCGGTAGAGTCAGCCCTGGTCGCCTGGACCATGGACTACTTAACCTGCAGGTCACAGTATGTTCACCTAAGGAACTGTGTCTCCGGCAAGCTGCTGACTAATACAGGGGCTCCACAAGGGAATGTCCTGTCCCCTTCCTCTGACTTCCGGTTCAGCTCCTACATCTGCTAAAATTTGGAGAATGAAAGGATCTGCTCATGATCCCAAACACATGAGCTCATCTGTGAAACACAGTGGAGGTGATGTCATAGCTTGGGCTTGCATGGCTTCTTTTGGAATGGGCTCATTAATCTTCATTGATGATGTCACCATGATGACAGCAGTGCAATGAACTCAGAAGGATACAGAAACATTTTCAAGAAATATGCAACCAGACTGATTGGGAGATCCTTCATCGAGCAGCAAGATGATGACCCAAAACACACTGCAGAAACTACACAGGACTTCATCAGGGGCAGGAAGTGGAGGGTTTTAGACTGGCCTAGTCAATCTCCAGACTTAAACCCTACAGAGCATTTTACCTGCTAAAGAGGAGACTGAAGGGAGTAAATATTAAATCGTATTCACATCAATCTATTTTAAGTTGATCTGTTGCAATATTTTTGGGTGGCTTCAGACAAAAGGTGCTATCTTCAGAACTTTGGATCAGATCCAGATAAATAAAAGCTGAGATGTTGATCTTTTGTCTCATTGATTTTTATTTTTAATTTTTATATCAAACCCAAATGTTTTCAGTCTACGGCAAAAATAAAGGGATCGGCCTCACGGTTCCAATGCTTCTGGAGGGGGATTGTATATATTCACTGAAAGGTCAATAACTTTGTCTTCCCTCTGTGTGGTGCTAAGCTAGCAGTCTACACTCTGCTCTGTAGCTTAAAAATAGTTTCCTGCTCCTAGAAACAAATGAAAGGAATGAAAGCTAAAAGACACAAAAAGGCTCCACAGACCTGAGATGAGTTCAGAGCAGAAAGCTCAGCTTTCGCGCTTCACTCTGAAAGCTATTTTTCATGTCTTTTACCCACCAGATCTACCCAGATGAGGGACATTTCCTGTCTCAGCAGAGTCGCCAGCACCTCTATGCCACGCTGACCGGTTTCTACAGGGAGTGTCTGAAGGAGGAGTTGCTACCGCTGCCCGATGAAGAGGAGGAAGAGGAGGAGTAGGCAAGGGGCTTTGGGGGTCAGACCTTTGGCAGAGCTTGAAGAATTTTGCTAAAATCCGTCAAGGCCTTTCGTGTTTGGACCAAGTGTTTAGCAGAAATAGACACTGGGGTAGAGCTGCTGATGCTCCCAAGGTGTGTGTGTGTGTGTGTGTGCGTGTGTGTGTGTGTATGAGCACTCCAGTGTGTGTCTGTGTATGTATAAATGTGATGAAAAAGATAGCTAAAGGACACGACAAGTGACACTCGCATTGCCGGGACTTGAGGCGCGAACTGCCGTCTAGCATAAAGTCATTTCAATTTCGGGACGCTCAGTTTCTCGGCAAAGCACACAGAAGATCTTCTGCAGGCTCTCCGGGCTGCAGTCATCCACACTTAACCAAGTGCATGGTTCTTTTCTCCCTCTGCCTTTCAGCTTCACTCATTTTTGCCATGCCGGTCTCCTCTGTGGTACCGTATCACTTTGGAAGACAGGAACACAGATATACACCTTTGATCTCACCTCTCTTTTGGTTGTTGTATCGTTGCACAAGGAAATGCTCCAGTCATCTGCAAAAATGTTTAGTCACGCAAGCTCACTGCAACCCGAGCAGATCCTGAATAAGTGCAATTTCCTGCTGAAACCCATCGCCCACCCTGAATGGAAACAGTCTTTAGAGGTCACACTTTATTGTACAGCGGTCTTGTGTAGACATGTACAATGCCTTATGAGGTTCAACATACTGTAATATTATCTGCTGGCAGTGGTAGTCACGCATTAGCGGTGTCATGTAAACCTATGTCAACTCAGGTCCTCGAGACACAGCATTGCAATCAGCTTAGAAACTCTTAAGTTCGGGATGAAGATAACAGATTTATAGGCCATATAGTAGTTTCAGCTTCACACCACACTGAAAAAGTTCTCCATCTTAAAATGTGATTTGAATCTTAAATCGAGTTGCACAACTTTAAGAAGGTGTGAGATCATTTTCCAGTGCATCGACACCAGATTAAAGAACCATTTCACCTATTTTTGGACACTAAATGACATTAAGAAACGGTGGGAAATAATTCAAAATGGCTGAACTAAGATGGGGAATTTTACAGTGTCAGTAAGGTGTTTGCATGTCTACAGGGAATGTGTCAAGTGTTGCCACATTTTGTACAGTACAATACAGCAGAGTGTGTACATAAATATATTTTTAAGATGTCAGATCTCATAGAAGGTTTAGTCTATGGGGATGGATTGATTTGACCTGGATGTCTTGTACTTTCATTTCTTTTCTGTTTTCCTTTAAGCTGTTGATTTTCTTCCGAGGATGGATTTTGTAATGCTTGTTCTCGTTCTTTTTGCTGTTTTCAAAAGGGAAAGGGCAGGGTTGAGGTTTTGGGGTTATTGTGATTGTCCTCTAGTGATGATTATAAATAATAATAAAAAAAAAAACAGTGAAAAACTTTGAGTCATTCTGGTGAACAGAACACAAATGACGGCAGAGAAGCAAATAGCCACATTCGTTTGCAGGACTGAACACTCGGATCTAAAGTTTCATTTGTTTTTTACCTTGGCAGTCACATTAAAGAGAAGGAGTCATCTGTCATGGCCGTGGGATGCCTGCATTAATGATTTAGCAGGCAGGAGCTTCTTATTTAGAGTCAAACATACTTGCATCAACACTGCATGTCTGTGTGCATTAATCACTGCCTGCACTTACAGGCCTGAATGGCCAAGCAGATGTTAATTTTCAAATCTTTAAGAGCCAGAGTTGGGAGGTGTTTATCAGCTTGTCTCATTGCCAAATGTGTAACAGCTCTGATGGTTTACAGCACAAAACAAATTGTTCTATTTTAAGGACGGATGCATCAACATGGCAGCCTAGCCAAATGGAAAATGTGAAAGGGTCTATTTTCTAACACCAACTGTGATCAGCAGGTGTTAAACAATCACAAACTGTATTCCCTCTTATTATTGTGAAAGTCCTGTTAGTGTAATCTTAAATGTATTATTCACGTGCTTTAACCAAAGCACATTCTCTGCTGAATCACCTGTATTCACATTATTCACTTATTCTGGTTTTAGGAATTTGCTAGCTTAGCACAGCTATTAGCTTAGCTCTTAGCCTCCTTTAGCAGTAATGGTACTTGTAATAAATGTAGCCTGTTTGTAACTCTAGAGGCCAGGCGCACGGAATTGGAGACTCGGCTCCGCACCCTCAGAAATCCTGAGGCTAGCCAGGCCCCTGCAGTCGGTCCGAACTAAGGTAGCTTAGCCGCCGTTGGCTCCCCCCAGCAGATCCTGAGCAGCTGGGAAAGCAGGCCAGCTGGGTGACTGTGAGGAGGAAGTGTAGTCCTAAACAGAAGCCCCCGGTACACCACCAACCTGTTTACGTCTCTGACCGGTTTTCCCCACTCAGCGTAACAACCGCCGAGGAACAAACTCTGGTTATTGGCGACTCTGTTTTGAGGAACGTGAAGCTAGCGACACCAGCGACCATAGTCAAATGTCTTCCAGGGGCCAGAGCAGGCGACATTCATGGAAATTTGAAACTGCTGGTTAAGGCTAAATGTTAGTCACAATCCATACACATACATGAATGTGTGCATGAATAGCCCTGTGATAAACTGGTAACCTGTCCAGGGTCTACTTGCCTCTTGGGCTATGACAGCTGGGAATGAATGAATGATATGTTTTAACCCTCCTGAAATCCTGAATTGGACAGGCAGTTAAGAACAGTGATGGATGCATGGTACCACAGGGGGCCACAGGCCAGTGTTCTCCTAGTGTCGGTCCCAAGCCCGGATAAATGGGGAGGGTCGTGACAGAAAGTGCATTCAGCATAATGTCTTTGCCAAATCAAATCCGTGGATCATAAAGACAGATTTCCACATGGAATCAGTCAAGGCTGGTGGAAATGATGCTACTGTTGGGCAAAGACAACGGGGGGCAGTGAGAGAGAAGGGTGTGGTGAGCGAGGACATGCAGAGGGTTAGTGTGACAGAGCAGGATGCTAGGGATAAGGTGAGATGGAGGCAGATGATGGGAGCAGCAGAAATAAGTAGAGGAAAGAACATTAAAGCATTTTTAATTTTTTTGCATGTGGCTAAATGACCACCAAATTCTTGGCCTAACCCTAAACAAGTAACAGAAGTGAAACATGCACCATCTGGTACTGCTCATTTCAGTTTGAAGGTTGCTTTCCTCAGACATCTTGAGCTTGAGAAAACAATCTGATCCATCTAGAGCCTATCCCAGCTGTCATAAGGCGAGAGGCGGGGTGCACCCTGTGCAGGTCGCCAGCCTGTCGCAGAACAATGTGATCATCAATTTAATTTGTGTAGCATGTCACATTATATGATCCTCTAAAAGTTCCCAGTGAACATCAAATTGTATTTTACTTGAATTCCCCTTCCTAGCACATAGTAGTCCAACACTTTGAGAGGTATATTTATTGGCTAAAGATTTTAAATATTAGGTATTTTAGGTTGATTTGAGCCTAAATCAGACCAGCGGGAAACAGTCTCTGCAGGATGGTGTGATAGCCCTGCTGGTTAACTTCTGCCTTGAATTCTGAATAAATCTCCAAGAGTCTCACCTGCAATGCTTTTGGTCTCATTCAGTATTTTTTTCTTTGCAGGATTTTGTCAATGAAGGCCAGATTTACACACTTCTCCCACGGCTAATGTTAAAATATGTCTGCTAATAAAAATTTATATTGATTCTAATTGGATGCAGCTGATTTCTGAATCTGGTGCTTCTTTTTGGAAACATCACTCTTCTTTTCCAAAGGCGACGCTCAGGAGAGCCAGTTTCACCACTGACTAGCTAGCTCGCTTCATGTCTGAAAGTAACAATGAATTAATGTTTATCTTTACTTAGTTGAGCGGTTGTTGCGCAGCAGCTGACACCAACACTACACAACTGAAACAAATAGAAAACCTGGACTGTTACGGAGACACTCTACTCATCAGATTCTAATCTGCATGATGTTTGCTACACCAACCACATCCTGACAGCTTCATATAACCCACAGATGCAAAACAGCCATCGATGATGTCACATGGCTCTGTATTACTGAAGCAAAAGAGAGCACTTCACTAACCTCTATTGTAGTGGTTGCATTAGAGTGCCCTCGGAGCTTCATATCTTCACTGCTCAGAAAAATTAAAGGAGCACTTTTTAATCAGATTTTAGCATCAAGTCAATCAAACTTCCGGGATATTGATGTGGCCAGTAAGTAGCAGAGCGGGGTGTTAATCAGTTTCAGCTGCTTTGGTAGCTGATCGGGATGAAATCCTTGGACCCAGTATCAGACCCTACACTGGTGCAGTGGGTCCTGGGCTCCTCCTGGGATATGACGATGCCCGGCCTCATGTGGCCTGGCATTGACTCGCCCCCACGCTCACCTTACCTAAATCCTATAGAACACCT
Organism: Cichlasoma orientale; assembly: GCA_034780415.1. Classification (NCBI taxonomy): domain Eukaryota; kingdom Metazoa; phylum Chordata; class Actinopteri; order Cichliformes; family Cichlidae; genus Cichlasoma; species Cichlasoma orientale. The sequence goes on from JAVDPK010001966.1 coordinate 27,195, forward strand.
CTGGGACATTATGTTTCGGTTCACCTGACACAGCCAGGTTGGTCATTAGGAGCCCCGATGTTGTCAAGCATGAGGAGGCCACACAAACTACTGAGCCCCATTTTGAGCTGCTGCAGTGAAATTTTGGCGAAATCTTCCAGCCTGCTGCATCATTTTTTGACTTCGATTTTTGGGGTGTCTTTGAATTCAGCCTCTGTAGGTTGATCATTTTCATTTCCATCAAACGATGTGGCATCCTGTCATTCCTCACACATTACCCAGTCCATATCAGTACACATATCCAGCATTATTTTTTTTTCCCTTTTGAGATCTGATGTTTTCAAAGTGTCCCTTTAATTTATCCGAGCCGCGTATTTGCAGTGTCAACACTTTTAAATCAAGATAAATTATTAATGCGACACGCACATCCAGAAATGTCAAGTTTGACCATTTATTTGAGCGTACAAATGTTTCAAAGTGTACAAATGTCACCTACAGAGGGCATAATATATGATATGGTATACATGAAATGCAGTTTGTCAGGCAAGTGCAGAAGTGTGAGCAGCTGTGGTAAAAAATCAGTGTGCTCCTCCAGGAAGGACGCAGTATTTATTACAGGAGTGTCACTGTGGCCAAAGCGCAGCGCACAACACAGACTGCTTATCTTACACACGAACTTTCTCCAGTTTAATTCCTTTTCACATTTTTTGGGATATTAAACACCTTCTGAAACGGTAATGACTCATTCATCTGTTACTAAAAACATAGATGTGTTAATTGTATTGTTCTGCAACGATTTCCATGAAGTTTAACATATACCTGTGTCCGAATGGCAGATTTCTCTTAAACAGATATGCACGAGTTCCTTCTAACAAAGGAAAGAAATACAGAACACAACAAGAACAAAAACTCACAGTAGCGTCCTCTTTCAAACTGTCACATTAAAGGTTTTCTCTACCTGATTTAAAAAGCATGGTTTTTTTTTAATCATATGGCTACTTTTAAAGACGCGGACGCTCTCACTCTCCGTAACCCCCGCACGCTCTCTGTTTCACACCGTAATGTGATGTTTATTTTATTGCTATGCTGGCGCTAAGCTCAGAAAATAACGATGACTATAATGAGGTAAAGGCACCTGCGGGAACGGTTCGGTGATGCGATCTGATAACGATGCTGTGATTTGGTGGAATATTCATACTGTATGAATTCACAGTAATTACAGCAAAAATACAAAAAAATACAAGTTTCCTTGATTCCCTGACATTTGTATGCAATACATGGTACAAACAGTCAAAACAGAAACTCTTACTTTAAGATTTTAATGCCGCCGTCTTCTGTTTTTCCTCACATCCTTGGGATCGCCGTGCTAAATTTCTTTGCATCCCGGCAAATAGAGGGGCCTGTCTTACATACTATAGGCCTGTAGGGGTTTCCTAATCTTTTTTAGCAGACAGCAGCTGTTTGGGGAAACAGCCTCTCATTGTTGGCTCATGGCAGCAGTGGCTCCTGTGCACTCCGCACATAAGCGTGCGCTCACGTGGAGCTAATCATCTTCTTTGGTGACAATATACGCCTCCTCAAAGCAGCGCCGGAAAAAGTTCAGCACTGAGCTTAGAAAGTAGTACTGGCTCTTTACTGAGATAATGTTGTGTCCGTCATCTGGGAATATCTAGGCAGGAGGAAATGGAAAGGAGAGTCATTATTTCTTCTTAATAGGAAATTCACATGTATTTATAGTCTCAGTGAAATGAACAGTGGCACAATTAAAGGCTGAAGGAACACAAACAGCTGACGGTTCGTGACACTCTTACTCACCAAATCTGCAAATTTCATACAGGCTATGCTGCTTTAGCCAGCCTGCAGTTACTGCCTATCTGCAAGCAGTAACCCACCTCCACCGAGCTCCTTCTGCCGTGCTGTGTCTGATGATCCAGTGTTGCTGACTTCACTCAGAGACATTATCAAAGAAACATTGTGGGTCGCTTAACATCCACCATGTCACGAGTGCCCCCATCTAAGGTTAGGGTTGGGTCCCAGGGAGGTGCCACAACACGGTTATGCCACCAAATTTAATTTACTTTAGTCCTGACTGAGATAACATTCATTCCATAACAATGGATATGCCAAGGGTAAATGACCAGTAGGCTCATCTACTAAATATGTTGGATGCATGAGCAAACTTCTGAGCAGCTGTGAGAACCATTGTGGTCTGAAGCATCTCTGAAACATAGAGGATTGTGGGGGTGCTCGCAGTTAGCGGTGGCGAGCGTCAGCTGACAGTGATGAAAGGAAGGAAAAAGGATGAAAGGATGAAATGGTAACAGGATGCTCTGCCACAAGTCTGATCTGCAGCTTAAAGGATCTCCTGCTAACATCGTGTTGCCAGATAGCGCAGGGCACCTTCAGAGGTCTTGTAAAGTCTAGGGACTGGCAACTCAAAGTACCAACACGCATATTAGGCAGTGGGTCATAATGTACTGACTCATCATTGTATACCTGTCCTGTTCTTAGAATTGTGTAGTTACAGTGGCTTTGTATAGCATATGTATCAAGAAGAGTGAGAGTTCAGGGTGGGCTGCAGAGATAACAAACACACCCCCAGTGATGCCTCATGCTCACCATGATCACCATTCTGCATCAGCCTGAATACAACATGCAGATACAGTGACTAAACAGAACCGCTCCAATGCATATGAAAGAATGGAGACACACTGACTGTAAAGAATACCACTATGTATATTAAACATGACACATCACCACCATATACCATATTTTAGAGGAACGGGGCCCTGATGTGTTTGATGAGGGACACGCATGCACGGAAGGTGATGGTATACACATTCATCTACTGACTGAGAGCCGGCAGAAATGAGAGAAAGTCGAGTTGTAACATGAGCGTACACAAAGTTCCCCTTTCAGTGTGACCGCCCAAAAAGATCAAAAGAGAAGAAATGATAATATTAACTCATAATTCTTACTTTTACAGTGGGGGCACTCGAATGCAGCACATTATTGATTTAACAAAAGGCTCTGAGCTGCACCATGAAGTGAGATTAATGGGCTAACGAGATATGCTGAGCTTAAAGTCAGAGTTTTTATTTTCAGTAACAGGGCTGTCTTTTTGCTTTGCTAAATCACTGCAGTAACTCACGCTGAATACATAACCGCGTGTGCAGCAGCGGGTTCTAAGTGCGATACAGAGTATCTGTTTTTTACACACGACCTGTTGAGCCGTACCTGACTAACACCACTGCAGACAGCTGTGCGGTGAAGCTGCAGCAGTGTCGTGCACGTCACAGAGGAATTTGAATGCATTCAGTCGGCGATGCAGGAAATATGTTTTAATGTTGGTATCGATCTGCTGCTGCTGCACCAGTTCGCACTGCTGGAACTCCACATTTGTTGGCTATTTATCAACAGGAATATTCACTCATCATTTCACTTTGATCTGGCCTCATATTAACATGATTTCCACATCTCCATCATCAGACTGTAAGGCTGCGTCGGACTGTGTCAGACCTAAATGCGCTGAAGCTTTTTTTAATGCATCTGTTTTAAAGTTTCATACCTTTAATGTGCAGCTGGCACTCTTACTGCACTCATTTATGTCTAATTGGTAAAATTCATATTGTCACTTATAAATTCACAGGATTAATGATTTTCTTTAACACCAGGTTTGGATGTTGCTGTTATATTTTTTTTAATTCTTCTTTGGTCTCTGTTGCTAGTTTCTTTGATGATGTCTGTGAGTGAAGTAGGCAGCACTGGATCCAATGATGTCACATACTTCCTTTTATGTAAGTGCACACAGAGCCTGAAGCAGAAACTCTGAGTAAACAAAGATCGCTGATAACCACCACTCAGGTTTTGCCTAGCCAGCTAATGCAAAAGAAAATCAGGCTGGGGGGAGATCCAGCCCCCGCTGCACAGGCACGAGTGCAAGGAGGCATGGCAGGACTTCTACTGAATGCTCTAAAAACAGCTGCTGCACTGATAGTAGTCCAGGGCTGTACGAGGAGATGATCTTGAGGGTAAAACAAGCTGCATTTAAATCGGGTGATGCTTTACGTTTTTATCTACATGTTCTCAGAAATCTTGTAAAATCTCACTGACAAAACAGGTTCTTTGTTATTTTTTCCATTTTTTTTCCATCACCACCAACTGTTTGGAAAATGATTCACGTAAACGTTGCCTAGCACCTGCTCACACAAGCAGCTGTCCTCAAACATTACCTTAACTGCCTGATTTAGTAACTAAAGCATCACATATCTGACCTGCTGCTTCCTGATATGGGCACACAGACGGCACTTTAACCTTTAAACAATAAGAAGGCTGCCTGTTAAACTCATGAACAAAGCACGCCGATGGCAGGAGTCACCTGGAGAGTGTAGTTAACATTTGACGCAGACAGCAGTTTGACCAACTCAGCAGAATGCTGGAAGTGAACAGTGGCTGTAAAAAGAACAGAGAGTTACAATGAAAATTCACAATACAGTAACTTTGCCCAACGGCCTGTCAGTCCATTACGCACAGCATCGTTAGGAACTCAATGAAATGAAAGAAAGTTAATTGTCAGCCTAACAAATGCAAAGGAACAGATACAAACTGCACATTTGTTTCATGTTAAATGTGCTGAAAACACTTCTGTCAATATCTACTTATTCATATTTAATTGGACGGCGAACCCTACTTAATTATATAGCCGCTTTATCATGTGCATCTATTCCCATGCTCACCGTCTGCCGTGCCGTGGATAATAAGAAAGTTCAGTGGACTTGCAGGTCCTGTGATGTTGCTGAGCAGACTGGAAATCTGCGGGAGACAGTGAACAGTCACCACCCACTGACAGAATCAGAAACAGTTTAACTGCACAGGATTTAGATCTAATAAACCAGCTCATAATGCCACGGCCATTAGCACAAAACTTTGGTTAGAAAATGAGAAACTGCGTCTTCAAGCAGCATCAGTTCCCACTTATAAATATTTATAGAGAATTCTATCAGCTGCAGCCAAACACAGATGGAAGTGTCAGCAAGCGAGGGTGAATGTACTGCAGTAACAAAACTGTCAAGTGACTGAGCATCTGAGATCAAAGCTTCCAGTAATGAGTTTTAATTTTGCGCCGCCATCAGCAGAACTTTGTACTTTGCTGATCTTAAGCAGAAACTTTGATTGCGACGGTGAGAGGAGTTCGGTGCTGCAGTGTTGGAAATCAAACGCTGCTGCAACAAAAGTTTCCAGTTTTCTGGTTCACCCCCGAAAATAAAATGTAACATATTTTTCCTTTGGTGCCTGTGCTGTTATTTATCCATGTGGACTGTTTTGGTTTTCCAGTTTTAAATTTATCGGGCATAATTTAGAAAAGCACACACCTGTGTGTGTAAGAGCCCATAATTCACACTGCATGGCAGAACATAACCTGAAACCAGCGAGTCCACAGAACTCACTGTGGACTCTGCACTGTGATGAGGCATGGACCAAAGCAGGGGTACAGAAACAGAGGGAAAACTTTGAGTGTTCTGGGAGCGCAGCGGCCTCAGTAACTGCAAAATGAATGTGCGAAACCACCAGGACTCTTCACAGAGACACCAGCACAGCTGTTAGTACAAAAACATAAGTGATAGCAGCAATAAGGTTCAGACACTGCTAATGAGATTTTATTTGTTTATTTGCACTTTGTGCACCAAACGCTGAGAGCCCTCCAGGTCCATTATATTCAAGAGACTGTATCCTGGTAAATGTTTCAGCACTGGTTTGAGAAGTCATCTTTTTTCCCTCTAATTTGTTATAGCCAATGGCTGCACATAAAATTATAATGCAAATGAACCTCATCCACTGCCGGAGAAGAAACTAGTTAAAAAGTGAATTCTAGCACAAAAAAAGTTCAACAAACCTTTTTTTATTTAACAGAAATTGGAAAAGCTCAGCGATAATACCTTTTAAAATTCTCCACATCAGTCGTCTATGATGGCAAAGTGAAAGTTTTGCAAGCAAAGCTCGTGAGTATTCAGTCCTTTTGTTGTAGCAAATTCTGGTGAAAACTTGATTGTGACAAATTAAAATTATTGGCTGTAATTTATAAAAAACACACACCTGTGTTTGTAAAGCCCATAATTCACACTGCATGGCAAGGACACAACCTGAAGCCAGTAAGTCCAAGAGACTCACTGTAGACTTCACATGTGGTGAGGCATGGAGCAAGGGAAGGGTTAAAACCATATCCAGGGGGAGCACAGTGACCTCCACAGGGACAGCAGTCCAACCAAAGCGAGTCACCAAGCAGTGTGCATCCAGCTGCACAGTTATGAGCCATGTTTCTAGCACCGTCCAGTGTTGTCCTTCACTGCAACTCTTACTTATTCAGTATGACATATTGTTAGTTTAATCTACTGTTTAATGGCATTAATATAATTTATACAGTTTATAATTACAGGATGGCTGAAAGTCGAACAGGCAGTCAGAGGGATGTAACAGTTATTATGTGTTCAGATCATCGTGTTGGAAAAAAAATGATAAGGAAGTGACACGGCCAGCCACCACCAGCCTTTAGCTGCAGATATGAGGTTCTGTTTACATATTTGTTTATTCATTGTATTTATTTTTACTTATTAGATATTACCACCCTCTATAGTCTGGATAACTTTTCTCTCAGTTTGAGCTGTTTTTGATGCTCTGCTGTGATTGGCTGGGCTATTTAGAAGATATCTCACACTGAAGCATTGTCGACCAGCCTGGCATTAAAGACTGTGTCAGGCCGGGTCTGAACATGCTTCATTCAATCATGGTAACAATGTTTCTCCAGTTTTGCCAGCTGTATTGTCCTGTTATGTCATTCTGTCCAAGTCATCTGATTCCTGATTCCAAAGTCTTTATGGAGCAAGTCTCATTGCACAGCAACCATCTGCAAATACCTCCAGGAAGTTATATTAAAACATTATCTAAATTAAATTTTATTTCACCAGGACATAAAAACTGCATGTTCAGAAACACCAGTGTAATCTGATTAAAAATTTGGATGAATAATTTTGCTGACTTTGCCTCAAAAAACAGCATTCAGTGTTCCTGTATTTAGAATTAGAATAGTGCCAAGAATAAGCATGTATTATGGATAGTAGTAACAGCACAATGAAAATCTTCATCGCAAATTAGTGTAAAAACACCACTGACATGCAGTCGCACCTGGTATTTGTGGTCCTCTTTTGCTGAATATCCAAAGTATTTCTCACTGAAGGCTGAACCTTTAAAGGGAATAACAGAGCAGAGATAGCATTGCTGTTTTAATTCACACACATGGATCATTCTGAAATATCCAGCTTAATTCTGTTAACGAATCTGTGTCAACAGAAATGACCAAATGCTGGATAATTGGGCAGAATGTTCTTGTAATATCTGATCTTGGGATAAGCTCACCATAGAGTCTCCAGTTTGTTATGGGAGCAACAGCAATGCCACAACTGAACACAGAGCTGTGGGGGAGGACCAGGAGCGTGGACAAGAAGCCTCCATATGCCTGAAATAAAATAAAAAAAAGATTTATAACAAGATACTGCACATTTTATCTAGGTTTTAATTTTGGTTACCTTTCCATAAACTCCAACTCTGTTGACATCAATGTAGGGCAGCTGTACCAGATGCCTGGAAATTCAGATAAATGTCATAAATAGATAGAAGACTACAATTTTTATCAGTGAAATAAGGCGCTGTGTGTTCTGAGTCTGGTTTAATGCCACCTTTTGTAGGAATTATTAGCCAGCCCAGGCAAAGTTATCCAAGTACTACCTCATAAACTTTTTTTTAAAGTAATGGGTGGGAGGAGAATACTGGTACTACTAGTAAGAATTAAATAGTTTATTTAGAGTATATACAGAATATAATGTACGGTATGTTGATACAAACTATTACTTCAGTAATTAAGTAACTAGCTGTTTATTACCCCACTATTACCACATTATTAGCGAGCTGTAATAGTAAGTGCTGCCAATATATTGTACACGATGTTGTCCTCTATACGCAGTGTGTATACCACCTGTAAACTTTAACCGGACCAAAACATACTGGACTGCTGTGAGCTGATCGTGGACGTCAACGGTTCCCAGTCTCTGGTAAACCTCATGCAGGATCCCCTGACCCTGGAGGCCGCTTCCCCGCCCGTCCAGGCGGGCCACGATGACGTCGTTAGAACTGACCAGGACAGAGTCCCAGCTCAGGGAGAAACGGTCACTCACAGCCTGACCACCGGGGGCGCTGTCACTATGGAAGGCAAAGGGAGTTTGGTCCATTAGGAGCACCAAAGTGTTCATGAGATGATGATTTATTTAAATCCTCAGGTTGAGATTTCATTTAATAAACAAATCACTGCATAAAAACATTCTGCAGTTCTTAACACTTTAAAGGAAGCAAAGCAACAATGAGACGTGCATTTAAAACAGAGAATCATAAAATTACGTACAGCGCGAGTAAAAGCGGGTACTCCTTTGTTTCATCAAAATCTATCGGGACAATTAACTCCAGGCGAAGTTCTGCAAAATAAATCAGCGTTAGCTTTTAGTCCGGATGAGGTTTGGTGGTGAAGAGTCAGAATGGATTTTCCTATGCAATGCATGTACATCTATTAGATTACATCAAAGCTCTGTGCACTGCAAGGTCAACACAGTAGTTTTATTGGTTAATTAAAAACATGGGGGGGAGAACCGAGACTTTAGGGGTCAGAGCAAGCAACACAAAATCTGCTTCAGCCGATATTTGAAAAGATTTCCCTTCATTTGAGCTTTTCCAGAGTGTTTAAATACTCCCACTTAGCTCAGTGGACAATCAAACACAGCTTGACTTGAATCACCTTTTTTGGGCCTTTTTATTTTTTTGGTTTTTGTTCATTTAACACCGTAATGTGAAGCACTGATAAATGAGAGGTATTCCTGGTGCTAACCGGCTGCACTGATGCTACATTTTAGAGCTACGCTGCTGATCTGGTTACCTGTTGACTAAAATATAACCTGACTGACTTTGACAGTTACTGAATACAAAATAATTTTCAGGCTCTTGTGCAGGACTTTCAGTACTTTCATGTTGTGTTTTTATGCCAATTTTCTACAGTGTGTTTATGTCTGATGCCCCTTCTTCCTCCTCATTCTTGGCCCCCCTTATACCACTGCATTTAAAAAAATCCCATAAATGCCCCTGAGTAATTAGCAGTGGTTCATTTGAAAAGTGTGTGGATTTTATTTGTGTTTAGCTTCTGATGATCCGACTGCGCTTCCACTCAGAAGGCTTCAAATATGTATCGTGTTGCCTCTAATAGTGAGCACAGATTAGAGAAAGGGAGCCATATGGTGAGCTGTCCCTTCTAATTGAAACAATATAGTGCCGTGCTTATGATTTCATAATCACCAAACAAAGCGCTGCACCTGCTCACCTGCTTGTGTTTATCCTAAAAAGATCTTGACTGCTGAGCTCATGGGGATGCAATCTTTGGGAAACTCTCACTGTTACTCTGATTAAGGAATCGCGTTACAGTCGCCCTACTTCTGCTTCAGTGTCATGTAAGAAAAGAATTTAGTTTCCTCAACTTGGGTGGAGCGTTTCCAGAAACCGAGGAGAAATGTGGTTTTCCAAGTGTCGAGTTTTACTCATTAACTGTTAAAGGTGAAAATGTGAGAGTGCAGTGGTGAATCTGAGGGTAACAAATCGTTATCACGCTCCACGAATCATTAGAGAGGAATGACGTTTCTCACCGAGTTTGTTGATTTCTATAGTTCTCCTTTCCCACTTGGGCATCGTCCTGTTCATCAGCACATTTCTTAGTTCTCTGTTGTTTTCCACAATCTTGTGCTCTGCTGGACGACAGCACAGCGGGATTTAGGATTAGTTACAAGAAAGCAGCAAATGTAGCGTCTAGAAAACTCTTTGAGTGAATTCTATCCCGAGTGCCTCCTACTGTAATTACTAGGAAACAGAAACGGAACGCTTCAAGAGTTCCTCATTTAAAACTTTATTGACACTGATTATGCTGAGAACAAAAAGACAACAGTATGTCCTTCAGTTCCCTTCATGTGTTTTTGAAAAAATATATCTATCTTCGTTGTTTATCTTTAAACACACCAAAACAATTTTTTTTCCTTACATCTAATTGTGACCTGTCTGTCAGCCTAGTAAAGAATAATTTAATTCAATTCAATTTTATTTATATAGCACCAAATCACAACAATCAGTCGCCTCAAGGGGCTTTGTATTGTAGGTAAAGACCCTACCATAATTACAGAGAAAACCCAACAGTAAAAATGACCCCCTATGAGCAGCACTTGGCGACAGTGGGAAGGAAAAACTCTCTTAACAGGAAGAAACCTCCAGCAGAACCAGGCCCGGCTGAGGGGAGAGAGACGCAATATCTACAAACAGGACAATCCGTGAGTCTGCCTGTCAATACTACATTTTTGGACATTACTACACCTTTTATTCATTTCTACCCCAGATCCAGCACTCTGGAGTGGCGTATCTGATGTCCCTGTGTTAGCGTTGTTCCTGCAGCATTATAATTAATGTTTTTCCAGGACCATCAATGCAGCTGACCAATCTTGTTGTGATGTCAGAGTTGTGACTTCTTGGAAAAAGGATGGTTCTAGTTTCCTCAGTTCCTCCTGCCTTCTGTGTTCCCCTGTCTCACTCTTTGTGTTTGCCACTTTTTGAGTTACTTCCTGTTTCACTTTGAAGGGTATTTTTTTTTTAATGTGTCCTCTTGAGGTTTTACTTCTCGCTTTTGTTCCTTTTCCCTCCTTTCCCCATTATGCGTTCTCGCCAGTGTCTTGTTTCCCAATCAGCCGTCTGTCGTTCCTTTCTTCCATGTTGGACTGTCTGATTGCCCGGCCCTGTCCTCCTGCCCTGTGCTTATGTCACCATGGTGCTCCTTTTAGTTTTGTGGTATTATTGCTTCTTGGATACATCCTGCTAGCTTCATGTAGCATTTTTTGCTGTCAGCATTCATTAATAAATATCTGTTGTCTAGTCTTAGATGTGTTAATCTACCTGACTGCAGAGTCTGTGTTTGGGTCCCTTTCTTGTACTGAAAGCTAACAGTAGTAGCTGACGTTAGCCTTCACGTCTGTCTGACCAGTCTAGGCAAAAACACTTCAGAAGTCAGCTGAGGAGAAATAAAGAGCAACAAATGCAATCAAGGTTCAATTTCACCTGGAAGACTGAGGTTTGTGTCCTGCGTAGAACTAAAAGTCATTGTTATCTTATTATATTTAGACCAAACCAATTATTTTTTAGTTTTCACGAGCAGTTAATGAGGTTTAATTATCATAACTTCTTTGTTAGATTTAGTCAAAAAACAGTTTTGGAAACAGGAAAGAATCGTGCCTCTGGTTAAAATGGAACTTTTCACAAACAGTGTAGAAGAAAAGTAAAAAGCCCTTAAAAACACATCATGACACACTCACTTTGCATAAATCTATTTATTTTCCACAGTTTCTGAGGTTCTGCTCAGTGCTGAGTAATTTTCCAGTCTTGACATCACAATGACGCGATTGGTCAGGTGCAGTGATGGTCCTGGTGCAGCGATACCCACACGGGGATGTCACATCATGCCAAAATCACTCGATCCACTCATACTTGGATGCCCGGTCAGTGTATTAAGTTAATGCAGGGAGGTTATCTTGTTATGACTTCAGCTCACAGGTCAGACAGGTCAAGAAATTCTGTGCACTTTGACCATGATTTAGTGTTACACTACGTAAAAATGTGAAACGATAACAATCACCATCACTCTATCTGCAAGGCTGCGGCAGTGGAGGGAGTTGATCATTTATCTGTTGAGGAGTCCCCAGATGCTGCTCTGAGTGCCTCTGATGTACACTCAACAACATTTCAAGCACTTAATGCTTCACCTAATTGCATCTTCATGCCCATTTTATAGGCTTACGTAAACCTGCTGAACGATGGCTTAATGACTGAATCTCGGCGAATCTGCAAACACGTGCTGACCCGTTAATGCACTTTTTAGGCAGTCAGGTACTCACAGTGGACACAAATCAATCTGTGCTTCCACATAAATGTAATGAATAAATAGACCTGATGCCAACGAGCAAAAAGTCTAATAAGTAGATTAGTTCAAGTGTATCGGTGCAGGAGAACTTACCGTTCATATCATGCAGTTTGTGGAGAGTCGTTTGAGGAACTCCGGGGCCTGTGGACACGTTTAAATATGAGTTAAGATTTACTTTAAGATTCTCAGTGTGGTGTTTTCCTTTAGGAGGACACTGAAAAGAAATAAGAAAAACTGAACAGTGTAAAAAATGATGGAAACATAAATGACATACAGAGATAAAAACAGCTGTTAAAGGTACTTATTGTAAATTCCTGTGTAAGATACTTAAAGCAGCAGGATTTGAAGACAGCTGCTCGATCTCATCAAATTGTGTGGCGGTTCTGATTGTGTCGAGCAGTTTGGTAACTTCTAGAACTTCCATCACAAGAAGAGCAGCAATTGATTGTATAATGATCTGCGGTGTTGCAATGGGGTAAAAATAAATATCAGCAGCTACACACTGAGTGAATTTTACTGAACACACAATCAAGCACAACTTCTGCCAGCACACTGATTTATCTGTCGTCTCCATGGACTCCCTCCAGAGATGATATAGGAAGGAGACAAGGCACTCAAGGAGTGCTGAACAGCAAAGATGACAGCTGTCCTGCACCTGCCCCAGAAAACACAATCAGCACTCAAAACTACTGAAAGATATAAGCCAATCATGGAGCTTCACTGACACATGCACACAGCAGAGGCTCATGTCCAGGGCTTAAAGTGGCAGGTGGGGGAACCGTGAGATCAGGTGTAGTGATGGAGTGTGAGACTTTTCTTTGTGCACAGGTTGTGATCAGCTGGCCACTCCAGTATGCACTGCTCTTTGAGGATTTAGCCAGCCGCATTCAACAAGATATAAGCAGATGTTTCATTAGCTATATGGCTGATTTTCAACTCCTTGACACTACAAAGCCAGTATAAAAGATAGACTTCAGTGAGTGAATCTAATGAGCATCATCGCCTTAAATATAATATTAATATTCTCTTTCTGCCCTCGGTGGAGACGGACACTGGTTTTCCTCTCTCTCCCTCCCTCTTGTATCTACCTGCTGCTGCTTAAGCCTAAGAGCCTCTCTATGCAAACTTCTCCGAACTGGAAATCAACTATGGAATTGGCAGCTGGTCTCTCAAATGCTATCAACCAAATATTTTTTCGATGCCGAGTCTGGAAAAGGGGAACCGGCTTGTCCGTCCGGATTTATCCAGCTGGGTACATTATGGCTCCTGGGGAACCTGAAGGATTTTGTGCATTTTGTCAAGAGAAGATTTACATATTTAGCTTATTGGTAACAGGACACTTTCTGATTGGACCTGACTTATCGGGAAATTCGGAAAGCCTAGGCAGCCATTCGGGCCTTGGTGAGTCTGCCTGGTTCCAAGAGAATTCGGCTGATTGGATTCGCCATTGAGAGGATCAGAAAGACTCAAGGTTGTTGTGAATATCTGGGGCAGCCTGCACCTAAACGACTGTGTTATCTGGAATTTGGACCCCCCGCCTGGCCTTGGATAGCCGGGAATCTCATCCTCTCCTGGAGATATTTTGTAAACAGATGCTCTCCCCCGGCACTCTCCCGTCTGTGATCTGTGAACTGATACGCCTCACGACCGTATCCTGATAAACTTTCCATCTATCAGGACTGTTTAGTGTAGAGAGAGAGAGCTGGGTCAGACAGTAACCCTGCATCTACTCATCACCACCGGCTTCCCTCCCCTCTCGTTTGCCCTCCCTTGCACGCTTTTGCAGAGGTTTGTTTAACCTCATGCTGTGTGTGTGTGTATTATATATATGTATACAAAGTATGAGATGATTTTTCTCCTCATCCATCGCCATCCCTATGTGTTCACTATTGATTTCCATCTTTTAAGGCAGCGCCTCTAGGGGTAGCATGGCTGCATTCACCTTTCTCCCCATGTCTGTTTGTTTGTTCTTGGATGGGTGTTCTGGAACGCAGTTGCGTTATATGTAACGCATGTAATGTAATGCACAAATTTTCCCATCATGGGATCAATAAAGTTTATTTTATCTTATCTTATATAAACTGATGTCTGCTACCCTTGATGTACATCCCAACATTGCCCATGAACACCACAGCCTGCTCCGTACACACTTTGTGAGTTTGTCACAACATGTTTCTGCTAGCTAAATTTACAAATTTGTACATATTTGTCGTATTTGTTGAGCTGCTTGAAAAACTGCATTTAAAATTACCAACACTTAAAAAAGGCATTAGTCCATTTCTGCTCGCTCACCTTCTGTGTCACTAGCTAGATGCTGAGTACTGTGTTTGAATCTTTATTTACATCAGCACCATGAATGCATCACAGGGATGAGAAGAAAACAAAGGGATGTGTTGGCACTGTGAGTGGGCCATGTGATGTCATTACGTTCTTATTACTAGGTAAACATCTCCATGCTGTCTGTCTGCAGCACATGAAAAATTGATTCATTGGACTGTAATATGCATTTATCCTTAAATGAAGGAGCTGGAATGCTTCTTGCTCCCTCCTTGTTTTACTAACTCTGCATGTCACCATGCTGTCAGTCCAATCAAGACTGGCCAATAGAGTCTTTCAGTGAAGGCTCCACCCACATTATTCAGTTCAACAGCAAACAGAACTTTTATATTTTTCTTTAATTTGCCGCTAAAGGCCCAAAACTAAATTCAGGAAACTAAACTTGAGTAATTTTTACACAACAGCATTTCTGACTCCACTTTGGAGCCAAAATGTCACCTAGCAAAACAGTAAAATATATGAAGCTGTGATGCCACTGCCACATGTTGCATGCGGTACCTCTGCAGTTGAGAAGAACATGCTGATAGTTGGGGCTGAGAACAGCATCATAGTAGGAGCACATTGGTCTAAACAGGGAGCAGGTCAGGCATTCTTTATGAAATGGATCCACACTGGAGACCCTGTTTGAGGAGAACAACAAGGCTGTGACGAGTCCATTCTAGAGGGTTTGCATTGTTTGAGTTGTAATAAGGCTACTTAGCTGCAGACAAAAGGCAAAGTAAGGGGAAAGTAAGACATAGTAATTTAATAAAGTGTATTTTCATTCAACAGTTTTAATGTCAGTGATCAGATTCTTACATGAAACAAACAGAAATGTCGTGTTTTCATCTCGTTTCTTCCACTGATATTATTCACAATGTTATAAATCATTATCCCACCCTTCTGTCCTGTTCTACAGTACTTTATGGCCCCTGACCCCACAATCAAACCTGCTCGTTACAAAGCTAGATTACTGCTACTGCCATGGATTCACGTAACAGCAAACCAACTAGAATTCTGCACATTTTTGTGGAAATATACTTTTTAAAAAAGTTGCGTCGTTTGGTGCTTAAGGGTGCTGTACACCCACCAAGCACGTTATAAGGAACTCTGTACTAATCCTGCCTTGACTGTTGACAGCAATCATGTTTGGTTCATGGGTCCATGCTGTTTGAGACTGCGATACGATCTGCGGCGTCAGCAGAAATCATCAGACCAGGCTACAGTTCTCCTTCTAAAACTGCCCAGCTTCAGCTTCCCGTTCTCAGCTGACAGCAGTGAAAGCCGACATGATCTTTTGCTGTTGTAACTCTTTAGCCTCAAGGTCGGATGCGTGTTTCAATCTGAGCTGCTTTTTTCTCAGCACAGACGTAAAGGGTGGTTACATGACATAAAAAGCCTTCTGTAGCCTTTCTGTCAGCTCCAACCAGTCTGGCCGTTCCCCTTCAACCTTCCTTATAAACAAGAATTTCCCATCTTCAGAGCTCCTGCTCCCAGGATGTTTTTCCCAGCAGTCTGAGTAAACTCTTTTACAATCATGCTGCACTCAAAGTACCCGAGATCCATTCTGTACAACCAAAACTTGTCACCTGTACTGAATCTGCAGACCTGTCTCCACTGCACTGCTGTGACTTACTGGATGATGAGATGTTTGCAGGTGTTGTTCAGAGCTATCAGCCCAAGGTGTGTACTCTCGTTTCTTTAAGCCACAGTGCAAAAACAAGTTTTGGTTTTTAACTGACTCTTGGTCAGCTGCATGACATCCTAAAGATTTCCACTGGATTAAACCTGCTGATCTAATAATCCAGCTTCATTTTTGTTTCCCCCCCCCCCCAATAATACAGCCTCACTGAAAACACTGAAAAAAAAAATCACTTGAATGTAGCCGTGTCAAAAACTGCAGTTCCTCTAATTTCCACTTGAGGCTGGCTCCAGAGACTGTACAGCAGGTGAAAGTTAGGGGCGTGGCTGCTTTGATTAACAGGTGTTCCAGTGCAGACAGCTGTAGCTGATTGCTGTTTGGATGACTTCATCTCTGCTACATGTTACCACCGAGTCTTCAAAGAACAGTGAGTGATATGCTGCGATATTAATCTTGTCATCTAAATCTAAGTAAGAAAGCAGTTAAGGGTATTTCCTCAACATCACACTGCTCAGTCGTGAATGATGGTGCTTTCATTAGAAACCTGAGAAACTGATGAGATACCTGTACAAGTGACGTTGAGTTGCTCCTTTCTCTGTACTCAGGAAATAACTGAAAAACATGAATTTCGTCGGTTACATAGAGCTGCTATAATGCAAATCTGACACGGTGTCAGTAAGTCACGCTTACACTGAGTTTGTGCCCTCGTCATAGCCCAGAATTCGAGACACCTCCCAGCTTCCTGAGGTCAGGTGTCGCATGTTTACCTCTTGACCGTCAGACTGAGAAGTGTGAGAAATACAACATGTTAGCACGACCTCACGTGCCCTCCATGGCATTAAAGAGGTGAACTTTTCTAACTAACCCCGGCTTTCAATCTCAGACTTTTGCTTTACATATTATCCCTGCAGGTAGATCAATGGATCTGACACAGCATCTCACATGGCCTCCAGTGCATCTACTGTACAACAATGTTTCTAAATTTATTTAAGTAAATGCATTCTTAAGTCTCTGGTGTTTCAGGAAATGCAACTTAAAATGATGAGACTTCAAAATAGAATCATATGAGCTGCGTGAATAATTGGAAGCTCCTTTGGGACGACAGATAGCAGAGATACAAAAAGTTTCACCTGACTAAACGTATTCATTTTAATAAAGGTTTTACTTGGTTGGAGATCATAGTGATGTGGTTGAATGTCCCGCTGCTGCCGTGCTTTAAGGGCATGGTCATGAAGAATGTTGTGCAGTCCTTGGAAAACACTGGCTCTTCCTCCTGGGAGGAGAAAAGAATGGATGCTGATGAAGTACAGAAAAACCGGCGCATCATTTAAACTTCATCGGTTTCATTTGAAACGCATCTGGATTAGAAGCAAACTTTGATTTTATGTATCTTAAATTTGATTAGTCAAAGAACATCGCTGTTCTCAATTTTTGTTCCCTTGTAAAAATTAACTTTTTTTCAGTGATTACATCTAATTTACCATTTTTTAAAATCCCTATTGATCTGCATGCTTTCACAGTAAGATCAATGCAACAAGATCAGCTCAGGCTTAAATTTTTTCCTTTCCCATTAGACTTTAGACAAAAACAGCTGCTACGTTTTCCAGTGAGGAATGTGTCAATGTTAAAAGGTTATCATATTTTCATGTCACGTTTGTTGTGACAAAAGAGAAGAAAAGAAAATCCCCAACGGCTTTGCAGTGTTGTGGTGTCCCTCGAGCTTCCTGTGTACTCGTGGAATGTATCCAATCCTCAGTTAGGCCAGCGAGCAACATGGCAGCGGTCAGCCTTTACATCATGGAAGCATTTGCATTCTTTGTCAGGGTGACCAGAAGTATCTGTCAGCTGCTAAGAGGCTCTGCTTCATGTTTTAAAGAAGCACCTACAACCTGAGCACAGCTCCGCCACACTGGTGTAGCCAGAGAAGCAGGTCAGGAGCAGAAACTATTAGATTTTAGCTGAAGCTCTCAGTCCAAGAGAAATGAAGAAGCCTTTCGGATGAGAGGTGAAACGTCTTTAAGCAACAAAAAGAAGTCCAGTCGCCTTTTTTCAAGCTCCAGAGACAGTCCAAGAGAAATGAATGAGGTTATCGCTGGTTATGGGGTGGAGGAAATGCCTCTACTCTCTATGCAATGAGGTCGAGTCATGTAGAGGTTTACAGAATGATGCACACTTTCTGGACAATATAACCAATATTTGAAGCTGTTTTTGGTAATGCAGAAGTACTCTGCATTAGATAATGGGTTACTTTTTAATCACAGTAATCTCGTGATCTAAAAAGTATTAAAATCGGTGTTGTGTAACATTAAACTGAAAGTAAACTGTATCTGAAAAGCATAAAAAATGTTAAATAAAACACTAATGAAGCCCTCACCTGATGATCCAGCCACTTGTCCGACGTCATCACATGTTTCTGAATTTAAATGATAAATCAGGTTATAAAACTTCCATTTATTTACTGTACTTTCGAGGATTAAGGAATAATCAGCCATAGGTTTCTAACCTTTGTGCAGTTGCCTTGTATTGCATCACACAGAGAAAGAATAGACATGTTTTGAGCTCGATTCACCCAACGCACACTCAGTCTCTCCTTTGTCACCCACTTCACCATGGTAATGTAGAACTCACTGGGGGAGGCAAGCAAATGGTGTGTAAGGAGCCTGAATCATTGCAGTGTTGGTGTTACTGTCCAAAAAAAAAACTGGTTTAAGTCGTACCTCTTCTCAAAACTGTCGGGAGGTTTCAGTTCAGTTGTGAGGGCGCTGCCATCCAGAGTGACGACATAGAGTCTGACAGCAGGATTGATTTGTCCCATCTAGAGTGAAGAGAGCATAACTGTACCACTGCATTCACAGGCCTAATCAAACCTGATGTAAAAATCCACAATACACTGCACACGGTGAAGGGATCAGAGTAAACGCTGGCTGCTTTTTTTTCTATTTTTGTATGCTTTCATTCATGCCAGTAGGACTTCACAAGGGAATATAATGAGAATATTAAAAAGGTAGACAACAAACTGTGCTGCTGCATACTGTGCATGTGCAGCCCCTTGGGCATGTCAGTTGTTTCCCTTCACTTAAGCTTCCTTCAAAAAGGGAGCTCATTAGTCTGCATGACAAAGGAAATCTCAAAAATACAAAGCAACACATCACAAAGATGACAATACTGTGCTCTCATGCTCACTTATTTTTATTTGCCATTATTCATGTCTCCTCCAATCCTTCACTTTCTGTTCTTATGGAGGTAAAATTGCATCTTGGAATAACTCCATCCTGTTCTGCTGATCACATTTGCCACATCGAGGTAAGACATGATGGATCAGTAATTTAATGGAATAAACACATTTGAAACCTGGTGAGACTAATGTTCAGTGGGGAATATGTGATTTTTCCCCCCTTGCTTTCTAATACAATAACATACTTTATAGTATATGTAACCATTTGTAATCATAATATTGAGACGTGATTCCCAACTGTCTTTTACCTTAAGCACCTTTCAGCCAAAACCCCAAATCCTCAACAACTTTGAAGTGTGTTCAGCTTTGCAACACACAGTTAACCATCCATCCATCCGTCCATCCGTCCATCCATCCATCCATCCATCCATCCATCCGTCCATCCATCCATCCATCCGTCCATCCATCCATCCATCCATCCGTCCATCCGTCCATCCATCCATCCATCCATTTTCTTAACCACTGACCCAGTTCAAAGTCACAGGGAGGCTGCAGCTTATCCCAGCTATCACAGGGCGAGAGGAAGGGCAAAAAACAGCCATTTTTGTTTGTCTGTTTATCGCTATTACAGACTAATTTGTGCCAGTTTAGCTATGAAATTCAACTATTAGCAAAACCTTACTTTTAGCAAAATTATTTAACACTTCAGCAACGTTTGAACTTTTTATCTATTATGTTTAGCTAGCATCAATGAACTTTAAACTTAAATTCAAACGTTTAAAAAGCTATTTCACAACATGTTTTTGAACATTTATGAGTGTAAAACTAACGAGTTCCCACTGGTCAAAATTAGCCATATTACTCACCTGTCAGAGTATTCTGATTGTGCTGGTATATCTTAAACATCTAGATCCAAACTGTTCAAACCATTTTCAACACAGGCTGAATAATGGCTTGTTTTTCACTTACATTATACACCTATAAATCCATACCATAATCATTAATTGTGTGTACAGAGTTATAATCAAATTCTGGAGGCAGACAGCTTAACACTGCGTCTCCATTGTGCCTCTTTCGGGCATGATTTTGGTCTTGTCGTTCACATATTGAGGCTGGTCAGGAAACTCCAGCATGAGGCTGCAATGTAGAACAGTTTGTCACTTTAAATAATATGCCCATAAAGGACTCCCGGTGGGGTGTGCTTTTTACCATATATTCACTCACAGAGGAGCCACCCACACAAATTTATCCCAGAGTGACTGACCCAGAGATATAACTGTCAGACAGCTGAGCAGCATCACTGCTCTCAGAGACAAAATGAATGAGAAGGCAATTAAATCTCTGCTTCATTTAATCCCATAATATTTCAACTCTGACCTCACTCAAGGATGAAAGCAACAAAATCTCCGTGTAAATTTTCATACTGTATGTGCAAGGGTACGCTCAGGCAGGAGCAGTGCTTCATTAATAAGAACCCTTCCTTCCGTGCCTCCCCGTTTATGGTCAGGTCTAAACCAACAAATGAGGTTGCCCTCCACCTTATGACCCTCATTTTGCAAGTTTTCCCCAACCAATCTCTCATCTAAAAGGCATTTGATACGCTAAACATCCACATCAAGAGGTGGGAGGTGTGTTAACTTGCCTTGCTGAAGCGTATCATGCTCGTTTCCCCTCCCAGAGCCATAGATCCCTACAGCCATCCCTCTCCAAAGGGAGGAAGTCAGCACTAGCATGAATTAAACAACTAAAGGATTCACTAACCTTTATGGATCCGCTTAAGGAGAGAGTTTGTAGTTGTATTGCTGATAGCTGTGGTTTGATACAATATAGCTATAATAAAAGGAGCAATATTCTCTTTTCAGGTTATAGTAGAGTCAGCTCGTTGTACAGTACTCTTTTTAACCTGAGGTTCTGCTACATTCATCACAAACAGCATGTGTGAACCCAACATCAGAGCAGTGATGTCATATGTTTTAACCACCTTTAATTCTGTAAATAAAGACATTATATATGTCAGCTCGACTTTTACGAGTCCCACCTTCGGGTAAGGATACTGCTTCCCTCTAGGGTAAAGGGAACCTGTGAAACGGGGGAGGAGCATGGTAGGGACCAGGGAGTCGTTGATGGTGAGGTAAGCCAGTCTGGAGCCATCTGGTGACCACCAGTGGGCCACCTGAGTGTGCAGCACCATCTCTGAAAAACCAAAGCAGGAAATGAAAGCAATGAGTTTTTTTAACAACAAAGTACAAGATTGTTGGTGCATAAACATGAAAGTGTTATCTTTATTTATATGATTTTACTGTAATGCAAACTCAAGTACTAAAACCTACAGATAATATAGTCGTGTGAGGCTGGTTTGCAGTTATTTTGATAACTGTAAGCTATCCAAGATCAACAGCAATAAAACTGTCATGTTCACTGTCAGCGAGGTTTTGTCAGTTGAGGTCAGTATATCATTAGAAATTAAGCTTATTTTTGTAAAATACAACAGAAAATCAGGGACTTCAAAAATCTATTTGCTTCTGTTTTTACCTCACAGCATTCTCATCAGCAGTACTCTGAGGAACCTTGTCTTTCCACAGCTGCATTCATTTTGCCCGATTTATGCATGGTTACTGCACATCACTGGGCTAAACTGGTCCATTTTCTTTCCCTTATCTGGGGCAGGGTCATGGGGCAGCAACCTAAGCAGAGAAAACCAGACCTCCCTCTCCCCAGCCACCTCCTCCAGTTCATCCAGGGGAACACTGAGGCATTCGCAGGCCAGCCGAGAGATATAATCTCTCCAGCGTGTCCTGGGTCTACCCCAGGAGCCTCCTCCCAGTAGCACACCTCACCCAAGAGGCGCCTAGAAGGCATCCTAGTCAGATGCCCGAACCGCCTCAACTGGCCCCTTTCGAGATGGAGGGGTAGCTGCTCTACTCTGAGCCCCTCTCAAATGTCTGCACTTCCTGGGGAGGCTGAGGAGTGTGATCCCCTGAGAGCTAGAGCACACCCTCGGGTCCCCTTTCTTGAAGATGGGAACCACCACTCCAACCTGCCAAGATACCCACCCCAGCCCACCGTTTCTCTCACCAAGGGCAACTCCAGACTGGAACAGAGTCCAGTCCCTCTCCCAGAGACTGGCTCTCGAGCCCAGCAGCCAGCCTTGTTAGCTGGGGAGCAGTTCTCCCGGGCCTCCGCCCTTGGCCACCGCCTAACACACATTGCACTTGAAGTGCCACATCCATTTCTCTGCAATAACTTTTAACTTATGGGGAACCTGTAGTAAGCTGAAACTAGTTATAGTAGAAAAAATTACATATATGGCAAAAAACAACTTTGAAGCTGGTACGGGGGCAGTGTTGGAGGTGTTGTTCCACCACCTGAGGAGTCCAATATTCAGCATCTTTTTTGCTCTGTTTTTGGTCTCTATCAGCCCCTGAAGGTAATATCTGCTCGTCAGCTGATAAAAAACAACATTTTTAACAGATGTTTGATGTAAAACATCACCCAATAGTTACACAGTGAAACTCTATAAAGTCTGAAAGCGGTGGAAGATTTGGGCAGGAATTCTCTGCAGGTTCTTTGAGTGGCTCCTTCCACATTATAACAATCTTTGGACATCATCATGTAATGCATAATATATTTTGATATATGTTTGAGATTTTAACATGAATCAAAGATAAAATAGTAGAAATCAAACAAAAACAATGTACACCATAAAGCATAATCTTAGGGTCTGTATGTTTATTACAGTTACTATAGAAAATTATTTTGTATGCGTCTTTGAGCAAGAAGAATCCCAAACTCTGTAGTTCATCTTCACTGTGGCATTCTGTGACCCTGCAGCCTCATTCTTACCTTCATAAAGCCAGTCGGAGATGCCGTTGAAGATGATCCCCTCCTCCCCTGATGACGTGAGCCTCCACGAGCTGCTCTGCACATCCATTTGGTAGTAGATGTTGTTTTCAAATATGTACACCTGTGGAACAGAGAGACAATATTTTAATGTAGTAAGAAACCAAAGCACGACAGGAACTGTAATGTATGGAAGCAGCAGAAAGATAATACCAGCTTGTATTTATGTTCCCAAACTTGATTTATTGTATGCATTTTAAGATGCATTGCTTGTTAGACATATATTAGTTTTGAAATTATGGCACAGTTTCTTTTTTTGGGCCAAGGCGATAGAACGACTCCACTGAGCAAATAGGTAACGAATTACAGTGAATCACTGGCCCATTGATAAAAACACACTCGGAGAGTGGCTCATCTAACACAGATAAATATGCTGGGAGAGCTCATAAGTAATGAATATTACTTTGTCATTAGCAGCGTGACACACTGCTGCAGGGCTTCCTGGTGAACAGGTCCCACTGGGGGCAGGTATAAATACTGAGGAAACGAGATAAATATGCTATCGAATGCTTAATTACCTTCCTTTTCTGCACTGGAGAAAATAATGGACTGATTATTCGGTACATGATGCACTGCACGTTGGAGGCATTACTCACAGAGAGCTCCGGTCGCCCAACAAGATGTCTTTCAGCAACAGCTTGATTAGTGAAACTGACTTCTTTTCACAATAATTGTTTGGTTTAAGGGGAGTTTGTCTGTTCTCAGCATCAGAAACGGTTTTTGATCAGTGTTTTTTTTTTCCCTCAGTGGAGAAAATTTGATGTACGGCATGAATTACAATATAGGAGACCTTGAATTAAACATTCATTTTCACCTTTGTGCATGCATTAAGATTTGGGCTCCATCTCATTCTGTTTCAGAGATCTTTCAGTTCTTTTGCTGGTTACTTTGTCCACTGATTACATCACTGTTTGATGCATAAAATATCAACATGTAGTTTGTATTATGGTCCTGTGAGTTTGAGTTTTGAATCCTTAGTTAATAGATTCAAGGTTCGGTTTCTGTTTAGGTTATTCTGTATTCTAATATTTGGAGCTTGGGTTTTTGTGTTTTGAGGGTGGATTCTTGGACACACCTTCTAATTCAGTGGTTTTTCATTATTTAAAAGTTGTCTGCATCATAGATTAATACTAAAGTCATCCAAACTGTAGAGAAATACATATGGAATTATTTAGTGTTAAACAAACCAGAACGGTTTATATTTTAGATTCTTCAAAGTAGGCACCTCTTGCTTACATGACAGCTTTGCACATCTCAGTCAGCTTCATGAGGCAGTCACCTGGAATGGCTTTCAGTTAACAGCTGTGCCTGTCCAGAGTTATTTTCTTGGATTTCTTGCCCGCTTAATGTGTTTGAGACCATCAGTTGTGTTGTGAAGAGGTAGAGCTGGTGTACAGTGAATGTCCCTATTTGAGTAATGTTCTAATCCGTAATATGGCAAGAACGACTCAACTAAGTAAAGAAAAACAGCAGTCCATCGTTACTTTAAGAAATGAAGGTCAGTCAATTAAAGACTTTGAAAGTATCCAAAGTGCAGTCGCAAAGACCATCGAACGTTATGATGAAACCGGCTCTCATCAGGACCGTCCCAGGAAAGGAAGACCAGGAGTTCCCTCTGCTGCACAGGATCAGTTCATCAGCGTTACCAGCCTCAGAAACCGCACCCCGGGTAAGAGCCCACCTAAATGCTTCACAGAGTTCAAGTAGCACACACATGTCAACATCAACTGTTCAGAGAAGACTGCGTGAACCTGGACTTTATGATCTGGACTGCTGCATTGTAAGGAAGAACAAGAGGAAGAGAGTGGCTTGGGCCAAGGAACACAAGGAATGGACCTCTGGGAACTCCTTCAAGACTGTTGGAAAACCATTTCAGGTGATGACCTCATGAAGCTGATTGAGAGAATGCCAAGAGCGTGCAAAGCTGT
Organism: Cichlasoma orientale; assembly: GCA_034780415.1. Taxonomy (NCBI): domain Eukaryota; kingdom Metazoa; phylum Chordata; class Actinopteri; order Cichliformes; family Cichlidae; genus Cichlasoma; species Cichlasoma orientale. Next base: position 52,175 of record JAVDPK010001966.1, read on the forward strand.
GATCAAAGGTGCTTACTTTGAAGAATCTTAGAAGCTAAAACATTAACACTTTTACATGATTCCTTATGTGTTCCTTCGTAGTCTGGACGACTTCAGTTTAATTTACAGTGCAGGAAAAATAAAAACATCGAACAAGATGATGTGTCCAAACCTTTGACTGCTGTTTATCTCAGGGTTTCAGTCCTGCGTTCTCCTTTTGGTTTTTATCTTTCAGCTCGTTGGGTCCCAGTGTTCTTCTGTTTTAGATTCCGTGTGAGTTTCTTTGTCTCTGTGTGTGTTTTCTGTTCTGCATTGATGGTTTGCTGCTGTCTCTTGTGTTCTTGAGTTTTTCTTCTTCCCTGCGACTGTCTTCATTATGTTCAACTTAGCCCGCAGTGTGTGTGTATATATAGTGCTATTCGTCCCTTTAGTCTCTGTCTTAGCATCTGTGCATTTCCCTCTGGGTCTACGTGCTACTTTTCCTGATTCCCTGATTTGAACTTGAATTGATTTGAACAGTTTTTTCTGCATTCGGGATTTTGTTTCTCAACCTCAATAAGGGTTTCTTTTTTTCCCCTCTTATACGGGTCCTTTAATCTACTAATATTAACAGTTTGACGCTCTTAGGTCTAAGTCATCAGCAATAACCTTAACCGTCTACTTTGGAGGGAGGCAAAATAGACTTTTTGGGAAAACTCTGTATGAGTAACTATTCTCATTGCACTGGGGTTAGGCTTAGATTGTGACAGATGATGTTTTAGACCTCACAGAATTAGAAAAAAAGCCAATTACAATGGCTAAAGCACTCGAAGAGGTTTTTTTTCCTATAATGACTACCAAGACTGTTGTAGGCCAATTCCAAATGGCGACGCCAGAACCAGATAATGTTTCTCATCTCTGAATGAAAATGAGTCAAATTATGTTTTCTTTTTTACCTCGACAATTGTTTTGTGTCTCCATTATTTCTGGATGCCTGAAGCCAAAAGCGATGCTTAGAAATTCATGATGGGATGGAATATCACTCATTTTCATTCCTGGTCATCATCGGAAAAGCTTAAACTTATATATCAAATTACAGCCCATATAATTTATGATTTCTGACTCTTCAAGGATGGTTTATTTATGCATTGTTTTTCATATCCAGAGGCAGGATTTTATTGTGAATATTTTGCATGCATTTGCTTAACTGTAATATTTATGAGATTTAGAAGAATTATGGGCTGGAATGATCGGTGCTGTGCCTGTTGCAGCTGCTGAGGAGGAGATGCATACTGAACAAAGTGCAGTCGTCAGTAGATGGAGTGTGAAAAGTTACATTCAAGTTATTGAGTTAAATACAGTTTTACATTTAGAGTTGCAATCAGTGGTTGAATTGACAAAGAATAATGAATCGATCTTGAATGTGTCCGATTTTAAACGTTTGCATTAATGGTGAGGCAACGTCTTAGTAAATTATGTTGGACAAAGCATATAAATAAAATAGTTGCTCAGATGGTAATTGAGATAATAATTAAAAGATGTTCAAAATATTTGATAGAAAAATAAAGTACATGGGTAATTCATGCTCTGATTTATTTTTTCATCTTGATTGTTGTCCAGCAGTTTGGTGTAGTGGCACGAATGGTTTGTTCAAATAGTTCCGGCTCTTTTAGATGTTTTTTGCCAAACTCTAATCTGTTTTTTTGTTCTTGAGGTTAATCAGTGCTTTGGACCTTGTTGTAAACCGTCTCTATTTCCATTCATCTCTGAATTGTAGACTGTGAAAATGATACGTCTACATCCTCGAGAGTGTTCTTGACTTGGTTAGATGCTGTGAAGGTTTGTTTTCTGAAACAAGTAAACAAATTCAATTTTATTTATTTAGCACCAAATCACAACAAACAATCGCCTCAGGATGCTTTATATTGTAAGGTAAAGAGCCTACAATAATTACAGAGAAAACCCTCTAAATGACCCCCTATGAGCAAGCAATTATGTATTATATGATAGAAAAAACTGTATAACATTATGATAAATATATAAATATGGACAAGTCAAAATAGACTTGTTATCCATATTTATATATTTATATTTTTATGATAATGTTGTATAGTTTTTTCTATCATATAATATATAATGATGTGCACATGCTTGTATGGATGTCTTTCTTTCTTTCATTGGTTGATGGGCATTAATGATCACATGATCACGATTAGACGTGGGCGTGTATGTATAGTGTGTTGACTGTTTGTTTACCGCTATGGTGGGGTAGAGAGGCAAAATTACAGGAAGTGCGTCACTATCCAAAAACCCATGGACCTAACTGTACGTCTCTGTACAGACTTCAGGAAGCTTCTGCATTCCTTTAGCTAATGGGACACCTAATAAACCTGGGCAAAACTCTAAGACATACATTCAGAATTAAATCAACCATTGAATGAATGGAAGAGTCATTCAAACAGAGCTGTTTTTAGATTCAGTCACCTTTATTAAACCCTTTAGCCACTTACCAGCTGCTGACCCCGAATACCCCACGAAGCAAACTGGAGGACCGAGTCAGACACCTCTGGAGGATTGAGCTCCCGCACCTCCCTGATGCAATGACAATCATAAAAGTATCACAAAATTAGACCAGCAGCACTGACACATGCACCTGTCACTGATATCCCAGTGAGGTGAATATTAGCTCTGCCTCATCTATTTATCTTTTAACATAATATGGATGTAACTATATCATCATTTCATCTGTTAAAGATAACATGCAGATGTTTTTATCCTAAGTTGTTTGATATTGATGTTCTTAAAGGACCATTAAATAAAAAGGGAGTCATCTCATTATATTATTTAGGATTCATTTCTAAGTTTCCTCACCTTGTGTATAGATTATAGAGCAGGTACGATGCAGAGAAAGAGTGCTGATAGACCTGAAACCCAAACACACAAACAAAAATGAGATATTTCCTATTTATTAAAGCAGCCGAGAGCAACAACAAAAACACATCCTGATATTAATGTAAACAGAACATAAAACATTGTTGCCATTTTTCATGCTGTTTTTAAGGTAACAGAAAAAAAAACCGTTCAGTTTGGGAATTTAACTTTATTTTGAAAGTTTAGGCTCTGATCCAAGTTATTGAAGTTCAAATCATTTTACTTCTTCAGTCACATTTTTTCATATTCACAACTTTGAATTTTATTGTTTCATTAATTTATTCAGCTAAATATCCCTAATGGGAGTATTTTTTTTGTTCATGTGAAATCTGGAGAATGCTAATGAGTGTGACACACGTGCAAATAAGAGAGCAACGCAAGCAATTCAATTTGGTGAGGAAACTAAAGTTTCCAGTAGAATATGTCGACTGAACTGGTGATTGCAGGGTAGTGTTTGACTTCTTTCTCTTTGATTGGTTATTCTGCTTTCACTCACTAAAGAACAAAATTTAATTAAACCTTTTTTGCGTTCTATTTGCTTTCTACTGAAGCAAAAGAGCCCTGTGGCAGCTGAGACAGGCTCCAAGCCTGGATGGATGGATACTGGACAATTTCACCTTTACTTTAAATGCTGATAATTTAGGTTTCTAAGGGTTGGCAACTAGTTATTGTGTATACCAAAGATCTAGCTGCAGTTTTGAAATTGCATTAGCCTTTCATCAGCCAGAACGACGTGCTTCTACCTCGACTGCTTCGCCCTGTATGACCTGTGATACTCGTGCAGACTCACATTCTCCATGTTTAATTGGACAGTGGCACCAACACAGCATGGTTTTAGATAAGTTACAGTGAAGTGGGAACAAGGCTTTACTGTTCTATCATAGAACTAATGGTGAAAGCACTCTATCACACAATTTAGCTGACACTGTGGCAACACAAGCTGTGATTGGATCGCATTAGTGGCACTTAAACCTAACAGTTGCCATTAAAAAAAAAATGAAAACAACAAATCGGTCTCTGGCATAGTTTTTTTTTTCTCGGTAATCTGATATGTCTAATAAATAAAAACTGACAAAAAGTTTGTTAAAGTTTTATTCTGTTTAATTGAAGCGTCAACAACAGTAGAAGCTGGATTTTAAGAGTGGATGGGAAAAACTTGGATGGAATTATTAGTTTTATGGAGTTTGAGAGCATCCATCCATCCATCCATCCATCCATCCATCCATCCATCCATCCATCCATCCATCCATGGTGACACTAAAGCAGAACAATGAAGATGCAGGCTGGACTGCTGAGCAATGAAGTTTAAATTACTTTAATGACTTTGGTGGACTCGCACATACAGTAGTTCTACAATATATATTCTAAATGTCAAATAGAGGACTCTCACCCAGCAGAATGAGGTTCACGTCCTTTGAAATCATAGTTCCCTGGATGGGCAGCATCTTTACTTTGACTTTATTACATTATATTCCATTTCCAGTCATGGCTATCAAGATTCAGGCAATAAAATAACTGTTATTTTCAGGAAAGATAAAATTGGCCAGAATAATGTTATGAAGGCTGTAGACAAACTTTTATGTTCATGGAAAGATGAATCAGACTTATGCATATTTGCATATTTACCACAAAGTAAACTGTGCTTTACTGGATCTTCATACATGTTAGTGGGTCAGCGAATCCCAGTGAACAAATCTCATGTTGTTACCATGATAACCAACACATACAAAAAGGTTATTTAGGAGCTGCTTGGCTAAAGCTAACATGAACCACTTCCTGCTGCTTCGAGTAACTGAAAGCAGCCCAGATGAGTGTGTTAGCATTATTATCTGAGAGATTTTAGTTTGAATATTTAAAAAATCATCTTGAAATTGTGGAAAAGAGATAAGATCATTTCCTATGTTCACATTCAGCTGTTAAAAAGCAGGAGGTTAAGGTTCGCCCGGCTGTGTTACCACATACTGTGTGCGTGTGCTCATCAATCATGTACAAAAATACTGTAATACTGTGGTTTTATCAGCGGTACACAACGAAACTAACCCACCAACAACAACTGTGTGGTCAGCCTCAGCCGTACGTCTGCCACGGTCACCGGTTCTGATCCTTGTCTGGGGATCCAGATTTAATGTCTTTATTATTCTAATAATAATAATAATGTGTTGTTGGTGAGTCTTTGATTTCTGATTAACTTTTTTTTTATGTAACAAGTTTCTATTTGTGATCCTGTGTTCTGGTTTATGTTCATTGTTATTCTTGTATGCTGAGCTTTAGTCTTATCTTATAATTTGAGAACTGGTGCCTGGTTCCAGTTCTTTATTTAGCTTCAGTTTGGGCTTATTTCTCATGTGTTTGGTTCCCTCAATGTTTCCTTTGATGTTCTTTCCTCGTTCTCATCTTTCTGTGTTCATGCCTTTGTCCTCTGGTGTTCCTTGTCTCTGTCTTCATGTTCAGTGTCTTCTTGTATGCATGTTTATCTATGAGCTTCTTTTCTCTAGTGTTCTTTCTGTCCATCTCTCCTTGATTGTCCTGATTCTCTGCACTTGCATCTCATTCTCCCAGCTGTGCCTTAGCCCTTTGTCCCAGTGTTATATAACCCTCAGTGTTTGCTGGCTTGTGCTTGTGTTTCCTGGTATCTTCTAATTCTTTGGATTGTGCCTCCGTTTGGCCTTTTTGGATCACGTTTGGAACATTGATCAGCTTCAATAAAGAATCCATCTCTTCACACAAACTGATGTGTTGCCCTCACACACACCCTATATTATATTAATATAGTAGATGGTATAGAAGAAGCAGACGCTGTTGATAGAGGCCAGTGTTGATGCTTTCCTGCTCACAGTGTGTAAGGAAATTCTGCCATTACAAACATAATTGGGTCTGAATGTTATGTGTGGATGATCTTTAATTGATAATTTATAGTCAAAGCTAATAAAAGGCTAAAGCACAGATCTCTCCTGAATAATACTGAACTGAAAATAATAACATATGAATCTGAAAATCAGATATATTTTCACTCCTCAGTGCGACACAATTCAGCGTTTTAGCTCTGAGCATGCCCACTGAAATGACCAGAGAGAACCCACTCACAGAGCATTTTGTTTAGGATTCACTGAGATGGTGCTTCCATGGCGCAGTGTCTCGGCATGCTAATCAGTTGCGGCATTAGCATAACAATATTACAGTAAGCACACCCGAGGGCTATATGATAAATGCTGTCGAGCTCCTTCATTCCCTGCAGTAAAAGCTCAGTTATGTGGAGCCACCAGCCTTCACTCCTAATTTGGACTTTCCTCTTCTCTTTACCAAAGAGAATTCCCCCAGATGGAAAAAAGGAACTCGACTCTGCTCTTCTCCTTCTTCAAAAAGGACGTCAGCATCATTCAGGAGACGCCCCTCATAGGTGACAGCTCTGTGATGACTCCCTGATAAGGCTGTCAGCCGTGGCTGACGCATGAGTCGGGAGGATGTTTGGAGGGACTGTTTCAGACAGCAGGGAGGTGTTTGAATGTGCTGTGTGGCAGCGTCTCCTCGGCAGAGTGGGGTTATTGGCAACATGTGAATAATTCCTTTTAGCTATCTTGGAATTTCGCAGAGGTAGAGTTTACTGCGCAATCAAGACTCTAACAGAAAGCCTGAAAACAGGAGCACACCTGAGTGCGACAGTCCGATGCTGCCACAGTTTCTGTGTGTGTTACTGGCACATCAGCATGATATGCAGGAGAGGATGGACATTAGTAAAATATAGAAAAGTGAAGGAAATTAAAAATGTGTGTTTTTCCAGGCTGTGGAAAGCCCACAGATATATTTAAAAAAAAAAAACAGTGAAAGTAAACATTGTTTTTTCTGACTGGTGCGTTTCAGCTTCTGCTGCTGTGATGGATTTTTTTTTTTGGACTTGATCCTTCGATTTGGTGAGGTCTAAGTATTTTGGAAGGTCTGAAAGGTTCAGGCAGGGTGGAGGCGTTCGGAGCACGATGACCCGGCTGCCTTCTGTTTTTGCCTCCATGAAAGGCCTCAAGGACGACCCGGCTGCTCGTTAAAAGCACAGAAACACACTGAGCTCCTTTATCTGGAAGGCGGATGCAGGAAAGAGCGGAGAAATCGCACACTTCAGTCAGAACGTCGGCCACATCTGTTGGTTTCATTAAAGCAGAAGCAATTTTGAACAAATTACATTTTCACTCCAGTTTGTGCAAACTGTTTTTGGGAGCTTTTTCAGATGGTAAATAATAAAGTGCCCTCCAACTGTAATGTTAGGAACATTTTCATTGAAATCATTAAAATTCCTTTTAAAAGCTCTCACTTTTATTCTTATTCCATTATTTGCTGTGTAGTTCACACAGCACCTTCTGAACAGCTGTGTTACAAACACAGCCACCAAAACGCAGTCACTAATCAGGTTTTAATAAAACGGAGCACGTCAGCGGCTAACAAAGACCACGAGCTGCGAAACACGCTGCAGTTTTTCTCCGCGATGATACGCGTTCATCTGTAGTTCTGAGACGCACTGAACTGTTTTTACTCTTGATTTGAAAGTAAAAAGTGTGGAAAAGACAAACGAGGCCCATCATATGCATTTCTGTGTAGTTTCAGATCCCAGCTTTCCTGAACGCTTTCGCTAATGAATGACTGGGGTAATTAGCGCTCTTTGCTCACTACACTTCATTAACATGTATGTCCTGATGAGAAGCAATCAATACTCTGCAAAAATCACCAGTAATCACCAAATGTACCACTGCAAGTTCTGCCCTTTTTTAATGTGCATAGAAGGCTGCTGACCATAAAAAACCAGACTGAGATGGGAACCTTTGATGCAGCAGTATAGTACAGCAGAGAGAGAGAGAGAGAGTATGATTATGATAAATTCACGAGACAACTGGAGACAGTGGTGCAGGGGCACGCCATTACTCTCCATAGATTCAGGCTGTCACTTTCATGATGAACACATCTACTCCGTCCATCTCAGGAGGAGATAGCACCTCTAAATCTCGGTGTCAGTCCCATCGAGCACACCGAGCTCATTATGAAGCCTGTTTAGTTCACCGACACTGAGATGCACCCGCAGCCATCCGGCTACAGAGCGGGAGAGCCGGGAGAGGCACGTCAGGTGATTTGCAACAAGCGACTTCACTGCTTTTGAATCAGGCACAGCGTTAGCTTCCCTGTGCAATAATCGAACAGTGCTTCATTGTCTATTATAAGTACTTGCAAAGCAACATAAAAGGTTCACACAGTTTCTTGTGCGTAACCAAGTCACAGCTGTCCTTCTTTACTAAAAGAAACCAACAGGAAGTGTGGAGAAAAGAGTGTCTGATGGGCTCGGGTGCACTTTGCTGCTAACGGTGAGTACCATTTTAATCACAAAATGTTCCCTCTTTATTGTGTTACGCACTTGTTTTTGCCGGTACGGTGTCAGCATGGACCGGCAGTCCTCCAGAGATGAACTGAGATCAGGCAGATGGAACTTTGAATTATGGATTTGCTTGCGGAAAAGTAGAAATTTTCCACGTTAATGCCGATGTGAAGCCAAGATAATCACTTTGTAAGCATATTATTATATTAATCTGCAGTCAGTTTAATGAAAGTATTTGAAAGTTTATTGAATAGGATTATCATACAGTGTTCCTCAGAGTGTATGATTTAGACCATAAATGATTTCACACATGCATGTTTCACACGTGCATGTTTCACACGTGCATGTTTCACACGTGCATGTTTCACACACGCTTTTAAAGACAGAAAAGAACTGAACTCATCTTAAAATATGTCAGAGATTGTTTAGGTGTGCACGGACACAACGACACAAAGACCGCGGGACTGTGCAGGAAACATTATTCAAAGCTGCTGATGAATTAACTACTTCCATCGTCATGGTGTCACTGATTGACTCAACAAGAATGATGTTAACCTGATTATACATGCAGGGAATTCACCCTTCCTTAAACAGTGTCCTAATTACTAAGTATTTACCCAGTAAATATGAGGTAAACTACAGTATATTATTGGGCAACTACCACTTGACTAAAACAGACAGGTAAATACACAGAAACTACACTGTTACCTGTCAGCTCATCATAGCCACTAGTAACTCAACTCAGCATCTCATATATAAGGTTTGAGTTGGTAACAGAGGAGGTGTTTCTGATGCTTCCTTTCATAGGAAGTATGTAATTAAATCAGAGTTATTAACCTGGTCACAAGAACCCCGTATTTGCATTTCAGCTGTTGTTTCTTTGTATTTTATGCCTTCCTATTGCAGTAATTACCTAACAAGATACTGTTATTTATATTTATGAAACAAATGCCGGGAACTGTGAAAGCAAGGGTTGCCATTTTTAGTACTGTGAGCTGGAACTCTGCCTTGGAGAAAAGCTGCTGAGCAGAACCGAATAATCCAAGAATCCCAAAGCAAACACTTTATAAATCAATCAATGAGAAGCCCATTAAATTCAGTACAGGGTAACTCTTTAAAATCTATGAATACTGATGATTCAGGAATACTGAAAAATTTGAAATCAGCAAGGAATTGTTACAAACTGTAATTCCCAATAGCCCAGATTCCCTGATTTCTTTCTCGTGTTGCACATGCTTGCATTCAGTGCACTAAACAGCACACAGGCATCACCGGCACTCAGCCCTTGCTGTAGTCAGTGGCGTGCTTGTTTGCTGGACAGAGTGTTGAGGGGCTGTTTGCATCTCCATTCACAGTGAAGGACATGCGGGGGTCTGACATTATTTTTCTCACTTCAGATGATAATGTTTTCCCTCACATATCAGGTGTTGCTCCACTCTGTAGGGCCTCCGTGTGAGGCGGCGGGCCTGCACCTTTAACTGCAGTGACAGGTTGCAGGAACATGCTGAGAGTGTAAAGTGTACAATGCTCTATCTTATTATGTGACAGAAGAGACGCTGAGCAGGCTCTGTTGGACCATCAGCACCTTTTACCCACAGGGATGGTCCAGGTTTGGCTGCTTACAGTATACAAACCCCCAAGTCTTCATTGGGGCTGACTTGGTGAGTGGACCCTTATGGATTGTATTGTGTTCATCCCTGTTGGCACCAAGAGGGAAGAGTCCCACTCTGCAGACCTACAAAGCACATGTTAGGTTATAAATTTCGTCTTATTCATTCACGTTTTTACGTTATTTTAACGGAGGGGTATCAACACAGGTATATCAGCTTTTTGTCATCAGAACAGCTGATAATTATGTAGCCGATCTTGTGCGCTTCACTTCTTGTACAGTTCAATCCACCCTTTAGTCCTCTGTGTTATTGTTAAACAAAGTGGAAAAGATTTGCGGGCCTCGCTCATATTGATATTTAGCCAAATGAGATTTAAAATTATAAATTTCCTCTAGTCAGGCTCACCTACGTAGCTGCTGTTCTGTGAAGCCTCCTACACTGTCTTTCTCAGGCTTGCTACCAAGCACACATGTCCTCAGGTATATCTTTACTACTAGCAGATACTTGGAGATAATGACAGCCGAGGGTAATAAATGGTTCCCAGGAGCTCTGCAGGATAGGATCAGTTTTGTTTTAGATCCATACCAAAGCGGGGTAATGTGGCAGATGGACAAAAGTTCAGCCAGAAGCAATTAGCAGTAAATGGAGTCTCCAGACTCTAGAGTTAAATTATGCTCTTTGATGAAAAGTTAAGAAATAAACATCTCCTGCTGTATTTCGACTCACTGTTGACCTATTATCTTTCAAAGAATAAGGTGTTCTGGTGCCTCAATTCACCACACCAGAAATCATGTCACAGTCTCATTTCAGAGGCTGTCACACTGGTTTGAAGAGGGGGGTGTTTTTCAAAATCAGTCTGACATCATATTATATTATGTATCAGATATTTCTGTAAACACCACATTACTGAGTGGACTGAAAGTTAGAGCCTGAGTTTAGCTAATTTAGCAAAGTAAATTTAACCATAAACAAAGTGTGACTGTACATAAATGTGTGCAAAACAACCATTTGAACGGAACAAAACGATTAACCTCATTTTATTTGACACTTTATAAAGAGAAACATAAAGTTTTATTGTGACTCGTCATGCTTTAATGTAACCGATAACAGCCGTGTCACTGATGATGGTTTCTGGACTCTGGAGTTTTTTTAAGTTATGATTTTCTGTGTTTTTTAACTATATTCTAGATTCAGGTTGGAGTTTTTGCGTTCTAGTTCTTGAGTTTTAGTTTGCCCTCCCCATGTTTCCAGTGTCTTCCTGTTTTATTTTGCCAATCCCTTCTGTCCTGTGCACCGTATCCAGTTTTGCTTCCTCTGTCTTGTTTTCTCCCGATTAGTTTCAGCTGTGTTCCCTGGTGTTTTCCATTTCCCCCATTACCCCAGTACGTATTTAAACCCTCATTTGCTTGTACTCTTTGTCACGTTGCCCCTCATTCCCTCCTAGGCAGTGTGTTGCCTTGTTCTGTGTTTTCTGGAAAATCCTGGTCAGTTAGATTATTTGCTCATGTAGAGCCTTTCCTTGTTTTCTTTTGTTTTGTGAGTAAGCAGCAATAAAGCTGTGCTTCAAGTTAATGTCAGTCTCCAGAGTCCTGCATCCTGCCTGCCACACTGCCAGCAATGATAGTGTCAGGACTTTGTCTGCTGTTAAATGTTTTATGTTGTTTTTTGGCCATAATCTTCCCATTTTTCTTTTCTTCACTTCTGCCTTAAAAAAAACTAAGTTGCAGCACTCAAGGTTTGGAATAGGTCTTTATTTTACTGGGCTAAAGACTTTAAAAAATACACCAAAGCACTCCAGCTTCAGGGTGTAGAGATATAACCCCAGTTCCAAAAAAAACTGGTAAGCCGTGTAAAGTGTAAATTAAAAACAGGATGCAATTACAGTGGGGAAAATAATTATTTGATTCCCTGCTGAGTTTGTAGGTTTGCTCACTTCCAAAGAAATGAACAGTCTCAAAATTATATAGTAGTTTCATTTTAATGGAGAGAGATGGAATCTCAACCAAAATTCCAGAAAACACATAACATTGCACAACATTACATAAGTTATAAATTGATTTGCAAGTCATTGAGTGAAGTAAATATTTAATCCTTATGATCCAGCCAGAATTCTGGCTCCCAAACATTGATTGATCGATTGTAATCTGTGTGCCAATCAATTACAGATAGTTCTGATCTCGACTTATGACTTCATGGGGTGAGGATGATCATGTGAAAGGTGGTGCATGAGCCCAAAACTACATGGGAGGAGCTAGTTAATGATCTTAAGGCAGCTGGGACCACAGTCACCAATAAATATAATTGGTAACAAATAAATGGTAATGGATATGCAGGAACTTCTGTTTTTAGCACTGACACCGTGGGTTCATTTTTCACCTATGGAGTGTGTCACTTAGTTTCAGTGAGTATAAAATAAAATATGTGAAACATAATTCAGAAGTATTAAATTTTCAAAAAAGAAATTTGCTCCTGTTTAGCAACATAGTTCTTGGAAACAGGGTTTAATTTGCAAGTACTATACGCTGTATCTAAGCATGCATGTGTAATGTACACTTGTGCATGCAGTAATGATACTCAGCACACATTTACATGTAATTTTACAGTTGCAAATATGATTTATTTTTATTTAAATTTTCCTTAACACACAGAACTAATTAAAAATCTTTTGATTAACGGTTGGTGCTACATCATAGCAGAGATGTCAGTTTTGATAATTTCAACTTTGCTTTTGATTCCCTGAAATCAGTTTGAGTTCAGGCTGTAAATACTGAGATATTCTATCATTAGGTTCTGTTGCTACAGAGAAGAAGTCAATCAGAGGATCAAATGGCAGCCGAAAAGAAATGTTTATATGTTTTAGTTTGTGAGATAAAAAAAAAAAACTCCCACATTTAAAAACATTTCAATTGAGATTAATTTTGTTCATCAACCATTCCAAACCTGCAAAATAAATCTGCACTGTGTGTAGAAAAGACTTGCAGAAAAAGAAAAAGAAAAGCTCCTTGATAATAAAATCAGCCAACAATTATATGAGTATGAGGTTACATGAAAACAGTGAGTGGGGAAAAGACAGCGATCAAATGTAATACACAGTCTTCTGCTCTGTATCGGTGAACTAACACCCACGCCCTATGTGGACCTCAAGTCACAGGTACACATTATGACCCGGTCCCTGCACCTGAATCTGGTTAAACAGTAGCACAAACTGTCCAATCAGAGGGGAAATGGTTCTGTTGCGTTCATCTTTGCTGCAAGTCCCAAAAGGTAGACGGTCCATTTTCAAGATGGATAACCACACAGGTTCAGGTGGGTTTAATTACAACCACCGACACTTTAGAAAATACCCTAATTAAAATTCATACTCGTAACTTCGGCAGTGTGTGAACGCGGAGAGTTTTGCACAGGTTTCTTCTTTGTATCTGTGCACAGATTTTCACCCAAGATCAACTTTTAGAGTTTCGCAGAAGGAGATCTTGAAGACTTGATGTAGGATTGTAAAGCTAATTATTTTTGTTAGACTGCAATTATGGCGCTGCAATTAGCAATCTAAATATCACAAGTGATAAAAAGTGCTGGAAGCAAGATATTTTGGTTTTCTCCAGCTTTACTGTCAACAAGCGTGAGCACGCTCCTACAGTATGTGACTGCATTCCAGTCTTTTTAATTTACTAAATTTAAAATGCCACGGAGTAAACAAACAGTTAATATTTTAATAACACCTTGTTAAATTAAGATAATTTAAGCTTCTCCTTCTTCCATCATTAAAGCGATTAATCACATTTATGTTTTGAAATGCATGAAGACAGAATAAACAAATCATATTAAAATCAACAAGAATAAAAACATTTACAGCTGGAATAATTGCTCAGCTGCTGCACCGCTCAACATTTGCTTTCAACGCTGGCAAAGGGTCAGCAGACACATGTTTGCATAGATTATATCCACCCATCCATTTTCTCGCGCTTATCCTTAACGTGGCTGCAGCCTATCCCAGCTTTCAAAGGGCGAGAGGCGGGGTACACCCTGGACAGGTCGCCAGCCTGTCACAGGGCTAACACAGACAGACACACAACCATTCACACCTGTGGGCACTTTAGAATCAGTAGTTAACCTAACCCCACTAACTGCGTGCCTTCTCACCGTGGGAGGAAGCCAGAGTACCTGGAGAAAACCCACACAAACACGGGGAGCGCGTGCAAACACCACACAGAAAGACCCGGCCAAGGCGGAATCGAACCCACAACGTGCTAACCGCGGTGCCACTGTGCTGCCATAGACCATACGACTGTTAGAATGAGTGTCCAAAAATTGGTCAAGAAATATAGTCAGCACAAGGACGGTGATGAAGCCCCTCCCAAATGTACATATTCTAAAAGGAAATCCGTTATGGCTAAATGAGTGTCTGCTGTCTTGTGGGCACTCTGCCTTATTTGCTGGGAGCCAAGAATGGAGGCCAACCCCATTCAAGCCACTCGAGTGCAGGGATGCATTTTTAGTTTGCTGCCAGTTTGTCATATTGTATAAGCCAGCTGGACCACACTCGTGAGACCTGTCGGGCTAGTTTAAGAGTCTAGATCTGGGAGTCCTGGACTCCTCAGCTGGAAGTCCAGTTGAGAGAAGTAATGCTGGGTGTACTTCTACTGTGAGGCCAACACTCATTGATTTCACCGGTACAATTACTGTAGTAATTCTATTCTTTATGCTCATTGACTTTTTCTTTGTCTTTTTGCACTTGATAACAATATCAAAAGAAAAAGGGAAAATTGTGATAATATTAGTTGTTGTTATTATCAGGTGTTATTGTGGTCGTTTCCGTGCCGTCTCTCACCGTGCTGAGAAAACTGAACCTCATTGTTGACGTCCTCAAGGATCAGCACTGTGAGCGCATCAGGCTCTCACTTTGATGATAGTTAAGTCATACGGGGTGCTCAAAAACCATGACCCCTAATTTTCTCTTTCATGGCTATAATTTTGACCGTCTATATCGGGTGATGTGTTTACGCCTGACCACAGCCTTGGCGTTGCCTTTATGTTTGACTCTATGCTCGGATGAAAGCGTCAGGCTGTTTGTTGATGAAATGAAGGGAAGCAAGAAAACAGAAATTGCAGTAAGAGCACATTGTGTCTGACAGTTTGTGCAGTTCCTCAGTGATAACGGCTGCAATGCCAACATGTTGTTGAACGTGTAAATAATCTATCACATGTGACACAGACAGACTCGCTACTTTCAAAAGATGGTGAGGGGGTCTTTGTGCTGCATGATCTGAATAACCACTTCTTACCACAGTTACGGTTGATGACTGAAATTACCTGCACGTACATCCAAGTCAGCAGCCTATTGGTAGAAATCAGGTCAATGACACTGGAGAATATTTCTTTGTAGTGCAGCCATGATGTGCTTAAAATAAAATATTCTCCTTCCACACTATACACCCTGCACCCACTACTGCTATGCACTACCCACATTAGCCCACTCGGTATAAGACAGCTGTCACACTGATACGAACAGTGGGCCACTAAAAACAGACCGTAAAAGCAGAAAGTCCCAGCCTCGTTGTGCAGTTCAGTTAAAAGCACCAGTGGAACATGTTGTTTTACCTAAAAGCTTCAGGGAGAAGGTGCCTTTAGACGAGTGCACGGTTGAGAAAACTTCAAATCAAACCTGCAGCTTAGATCGGTGAGTGTTAGGAACTCAAACTCAAACGTGATTTCTCACAAACAGCAGAAAATGAAACTGATGGTCAATCTGTGAATAAATGTCCCCTTTAATAAAATGCATACATTAATAAAATACAGCTACACCCAATCAAAGCTGGTACTGAGTACATAAAATCCATTTGGACCTGTGGCAGTTCAGTGAGTCCATACTGCAATCCAAAAAAACCAAATATATTATGAGCTCGGTCCAACTCAGGTTAGTTACAGATTATTATGACTATTAAATCTTGACTTGACTATTTAGATAAGCAAAAGATCATATAATTCTACAACTGGATACAATAATACCATTGCAAAGAAACATAAAACCTATTTTAAAGAAGAACAATTTGAATCAGAAATTTCTTTGGTGTGTGTGTGTGTGGGGGGGGGGGGGTATGCTCAATCTGAATTCATGAATTTATTGAGGAGCTTGTGTGACTGCTTTGGTCTCTTTTTTGCGTTTTGTCTTCGATCTGCATGGAAATTTTAGCAGAGCCGGAGCTGGGCCCAACTTGGAATCAATCTGGATCGATCTGCACAGGAAGTTGAAACAAGGAAATTTAGAAACGTTTGTGAAAATATCACAAATTAATCTGCATTGAGATATGCTTCCCGATCCGAGGACTCGATACATAAATCTGGAGGAAACTTTCAGCACTGGAAGAAGTAAACAGTCTTGGACTGCTTTTATTTGAGTCTCCTCACATCTCCATGCAGATCTGATGTTTTCCTGATTGTGTGCACACCGTGCAGCCGAACTTCAGCACACTTTTGCGTCACATTTAGTTATATACTGTATTTTCGAGTAAGTCTATTTCCATTGCACTTTATTGCACTTTGCTTTGATCTGTACATCTAAAAACAACTTGTCAAATTGATGCATGTTTCTATTCAGATCTTTCTTTACCTGAAAATTGGGATGAATACAAATCAGGAGAGATGCACATAGATGGTCTTTGTCATTACTTAGATCATTCTCAGTGCTATGGCCCGATGGTTTTGCCTCATAAAGGGGCAAAACTATTGAAAACATAGCGAGCTGCCAAATTGGTTGGCTCATTCTTTCATTACAACGAACCCACAAACTGTAATTTTAATCACTCACACACACGTTCCTGCACATCAAATGTTAATTAGTGGGCTGCTGGAAAAATCTTCCAAATAGAAACAGAATTATCTACTTCAGTGTGAGCAATGTTTGGGGAGGAACAGTGATTAATTCCTATGATCAGTGCTTTGTTGCAAAGTGAAACTTTACATATGTGAACTGTTATTGGTGTATATAAGACACTACCACAGCCTGCAGAGCACGGATCAGTTATTGTGACCATGTTTGGTCACATGTCATATTTACATGTCTGAGTGGAGATTAATTTTGATACATTTAATATACTGTAGGACAAATTAAAGTTCTATCTCCATACTTCTATTCCCTAACTCTACAAGAGTAAGCTTGCGTGGTTCACAGCTCAAAATAATCCTTATTTGTCTTGTACTGTACAGCGCGGTCCCTCTGTACCTCCTTCACTCTCCCTCTTTGACAGCTTTCTTCTCATTGGCTGCATTTCCTAAACAAAAGGCTTCAGCAGCATGGTGCAATGGTGCTTTTGTGCTCACAGGCAGAGCTGTGAGACTGAGATCAGACACACATCCAAGAGTAAAAGAAAATGTCTGAAATCGAGCATTTAAAGCAGTCAGAAGAAGCATGAGCTTTTTGGCTCATACATATGGTACCTCATTTGAAACTTTGTCCATGTTTAATATGAGCATCCAGCACTGCACAGTATAGACTGTCATGAAAAAGTATTTGCCCCCGTCCTGATTTATTTTCTTTCTTTCTTTTTCTTTTTGGACATATTTGGCACACTTGCACGTTTCACGTCATCAAACTAATTTTAATATTAGACAGTGCAGTTTTTGAATTATTTCATTTAAGGGAGAAGGCTATCCAAACCTTCCTGCACTGTGTGAAAAAGTAATTGCCCCCTAAACCTAATAACTGCTTGTGCCACCCTTAGCAGCAAGAACTGCAATCAAGCATGTTTTACATCACTGTGGACGAATTTTGGCCCACTTTTTGCAGAACTGTTTTCATGCAGCCACACTGGAGGGATTTTGAGCAGGAACGGCCTGAAACCTTCATTTTGGATCGATCATGTTGTTGTTTGTTTGTGTTTTGAGCCATGCAGAGGTGGACTTGCTGCTGCGCTTTGGATCATAACCTGAGTGCTCTTGAGCTTCAGGGCACGAACTGATGGTCAGATATTATCTTTCAGGATTTTCTGGTAGAGAGCAGAATTACAGTCATCCAGGTCCTGAAGCAGCAAAGCAGCTTGGACCATCACACTACCACCACCGTGTTTGGCTGTTGCTGTTATTTTGTGAAACGCTGCATTAGTTTTACAGCAGATGTAACGGGACTCAAACCTTCCAGCCTTTGTGTACTTTTTGGTCAGCATTGGTTCGCTCCTTGGAGCTCTCCCATGGATCCCATTTTTTTCCTCAGTCTCTTTCTTACTGTTGAATCTTGAACTCTGACCTTAGCTCAGGCAAGTGAGGCCTGCAGTCCTTTAGTTGTTGTTCTGGGTCCTTTCATTAACTCCTGGATGAACCGTCGATGCGCTCTTGAAATAATTTTGGTAGGCCGGCCACTCCTGGGAAGGTTGACTGCTGTTCCAAGCTTTCTCCATGTGCAGATAACGGCTCTCACTGTGGTTCACTGGAGTCCCAAAGCCTCAGAAATGGCTTTTTAACCATTTCCATGATAGATGTCAGTGACTTTGTTTCTCAGCTGTTTCTTTGGATCGTGGCACGATGTGCTCTTTTTGAGATCTTTTAGCTAAATGAAGCTTAGGCTCAGGGCCAGTAAGGATGCAGTGCTGCTACCATATGCATTCAGAGTCATAGCACCAAATAGGTAACTGTATTCCTTCTCAATAAATCATAGTCAGTTCCTTCTAATGAGGGGGTAATTACTTTTTCACACAGGGTCAGGTAGGTTTGGATAGCTTTTTTTCCTTTAATCATTAAAAAACTGAATTTCGTATTTATTTAGTTTTTGGTCTGATACCAAAATTTGTTTGATCTGAAGCATGTGGCAAATATGCAAAACAATAAGAAATCAAGAAGGGGGCAAAAACATTTTCACAGCACTGTATGTATGATAGAAAATGAGGAAAGCATAAACAATACATAAATATGCACCTTAACATGTTATACAGCACAATTACTCAGTTAATGAAGTAAAAAGTCTAAATACTCGTTGGTGAATGTTGTTGAAGTCCTATGTTGGATTCCTAAAGTATTACTAGATGCAGCTTTCATAGCCAAACATGTTCTGGAACTGTGCATGTTTGATTTTCACAAATAAAACATGTTAATTTACTGCCTATATTAAAGTTATATTGTTATGCAAGCTCAGTGTAAAAAGGCATCTCCATGGTTTGCAGTTTACGGTTCATGAACTGTAAATCTGCAGTATAAGCAGCCTCGGGCTGCTTGTACATTCACACATCAGTGAATATATGCAGCTGGAATATTAAGAGGTTCTCACCTGCTTGACATCGTATCCCAGAAGAACAAAATTCAGATCCGGAGAAACTGCGAACTTGGAGGCCTTAAAAGTCGCCTGTGGGAGAAACGAGAATAGGAGGTGAGTTTGGTTTTCACAATAAGCCATTTTTTTCCCTCTCAGATTGTTTTACACACACTTATCAAGCTAGTCAGGTCTTGATGCAGCCACACAAATACACTCACACATCAGTGACATTACAGTGAAACGTGACCCGAGCTCGGTCACAAAGGCTGCAATTCCAGAAATGCTGCAACTCACAAAAAAAAATCTCACAATACTGACAAAAGATTTCTTTGAGATATTTAATATTTTTCTTACAAATATTGTATTTTTCAGCAGAAGGTCTGTCTCATTGTTGCGCGTGTTCACTTTGAAAACGTCTCCATCCCAGCTCTGAAAGATGATTTCTTCCTCTGTGGGACAGAAACAGCTGTTAATGTGTTTTTAATTTTTATACGTTTGCATTTAAACACGTCTGAGTTTCTCAGGCAGATGAGACGACGACACATAAACCTGAAAACATTAGACATAAATGATATATTTAAAAACTCGTTCTTTCTTTCTTTCTTTCTTTCTTTCTTTCTTTCTTTCTTTCTTTCTTTCTTTCTTTCTTTCTTTCTTTCTTCGATTTTGGAGAAATTACTGTGAATGCTTCAAAGCATTCACAGTAATAAACCTTCATACCTTATAGCTCTATATTTTTTTGGTTTTTACAGTGTGTATTAAATATATCCAGATGAATTTATTTTTTTAATGGTCTTTACTATCAGCACTCTCTTGTTTTCTTCCCTCATGCTGATATTTTATAAAGAACGAGTAAAACTATGAATTAGCTGATGCACAAAACAACATGAGGGTTTGAGGGCTGTTTTGCTCCTGTAATTGAGTCTTTATTATCATATTCCTTATTTCCATTTTTAGCTGAAAACTACGGGATCTAAGGATTGAAACAAAAGTACACACACTTATAGTTTATTATTATTTAATATTTTATTATTACATGAATCATGTATTGTCTTAATTTTTTCCAATTTTTTTTTATTGTGAATGAAACTATGGATATGAAAGCTTCTGCCGGAAGTTATTCACAATAAAGTAAAAAGTTTCTGGTAATTCATTTTATTTTTTCTGGTGTGTGTTTGTTTTCGTTTATTATTATTATTATTTGCAAATTTGTACGTTTGTTGTTTTTTAGTTAAAAAGAAAAAAAAACAGGCGTAGTGACGCATCGACGCACCCCAACCAGCAGTCGGAGCGTCATTTCCTGGCGACCATAGACTCTCGCTTCGCGCCAAGTAGTTGAAGGTGTTTCTTACTTCGTTTTTTGATAACAAACCAGCACAGCGAGAAACCGCGTTCATAATGGTACGTGACATATTTCAGCTGTTTATTCTCTTAAATTGGAGCCTGTGTGTGTAAACAAAGCGGTTAAATACGGAGGAAATTAAGGTGTTGTGTCGTTAAACCTCGCTGCTGATCGTGTGAAGCGCAGTTTAGCTGCAGCTAAAGAAAATAAACTTCAATCCTCTGGCTTAAATGAAGCGTTTAGGAGGAACTCGGTGTGACCCTGTTTTCCTCGGTTATCCTGCCGCAGTTGACGTTTGTCTTCTGTCTATAAGCGGAGTTAAAATGATGCAAATTTTACTGTATTAAATAAAATAACCGGGAAGGTGAAATGCGTGCAGTATAAACGCGTTGAGTTTGTGCTGTGATCTGAGCGCTCAGGTAACAAACGGGCTTCTGTGTGAATACACTGAGAGGGGTGGCAGGTTAAAGGAAAACCATAGAGCAATGGGTGTAGAAACATGCAGATGCAAACGCTTCCTCACAGCTGCGCTGCATGGTGCAGTGAAGCAGCAACATCTGTGGCATGTGTGGAAAGACTGAGCAGAAGAAAAGATCTGAATGACTTTGAATGAGGGTTTTTGTTTGGGTGCCTACTAAGATGATTATAATTAACTTAGACTAAACTAAAAATCAAAACTTAGGTAAAACATTTAACTGAAATAAAGTAAAAACTAGACACAGTGTGAACAGTTTGGAGCCAAAGTTAGAGAAGAAGTAAGGCTGAGATGGTTCGGACATGTGCAGAGGAGGGATAGTGGATGGACATAGAGCTGCCAGGCAGGAGAAAAAGCGCTGGACCACAGTGAACAGTCATGGATGTAGTGAAGGAGGACATGCAGAGGGTTGGTGTGACAGAAGAGGATGATAAGGGTAAGGTGAGATGGAGGCATCTGCTGTGGCGACCCCTAAAGGGAGAAGGAGGAAAGTACAAGAAATGTTCTGAGTTTTAGTCTTTGTTTGGTAAAATTTGACTACACAGCTAGTCTGTTTATTGAGACTTTGAGTTCACTGCCATTTATTAAACCTCATCTTAAACTGAAAACTTCTTTTCATCAGTGAATTTTCCCTTTTAGTCCAGGACTAGGCTTCATCCATGTGTGGAGAACTGGCTGGAAGTTTTGTGTTTGTATTGTGATACTGATAGGTAGTGTTTGTACTTCTTTTAACCTTTTGATATCATGTGTGGCTTTTCTACACAAAAACACTACCGTATTTAATAGGGTTCAGCTGACTAAATGTTGCAGTACAACAGGAGTTATGTTCTTTTAGGACACATAGATGGTCAGTGTGTTTCTTTTAACTGCTTTTATCTTTGTGATGACTGCAGTTTGTCAGATAACAGACACCTATTCTGACTGTCCTAAGTCTTGCTAAATGTGCTTCATATTACAAAAGCACCAAGGCTAACTCTGAACACTGAAACTAATAAAGACTGAACTGGAACGAGAAACCCAGATCTGGAAACCCTAACTGAAACGGAACAGAATTAAAAGCAAGAACTCTAAACAAAATAAAAATACAAACTAATTCAGAAATACAAAATTATAACAGAGGCATTTACATTTAGAGCTGCAGTAGAGACATGAGTGATGGGGGCTGAAAAAAGTCATCTGCAGCATCTTTAATGAAAATCTGAAGGGCTGCTCTTCCTCAGGTGACTATGACAGTGTGTGCGCGACATAATTAGACTGTTTTCTTTCTTGGAGAGGGATATTATTGTAGGGCTCAATGTGGGTTTGTGAGTTCAGTGGTTTAAAAAAAGCACATTAAAGCTGTTTTGGTAGTACACAACTTTGCTACGACACTACTTGTAGGTAATTCTTTCAGTTTTTACCCATCTGTGTGCTCAGGACATCAGGCGGTTCTTTGCACCGACGTCGGCTAAGCCTGCGGTGCAGAAACCTGCCCCAAATGGAAACAACAAACCGGAGGAGAAGAAGAAGAAGAATTCTTCGTCAACAGATGAGGAGGTGAAAAAGAAAAAGAAAGAGGCTAACAAGGTGAGTGGGTGCCCTGCTGCTCATCTCCTTTCTCTGTTTCTCCTCATCTGGTTTATCTGGGTTTATTTTGGTTTCATGTTCTGTAGGTCAAAAGCTCAAAAATAGAAGTGCAACGCAAGGATGGTGAGAAAAAACGAAAGAAGCACGCAGTCATAGTATCCGGTACGTTTGTAATTTCAAGTCTAACTGCTTATAACAGTGAATACATTTTAAGAACAGCTTTTACAGCGTTTACAGCTTCTAGTCTTTGTTAAATAAAGCTTCAGCTTGGGGAACAAATTCAAACAATTCTTCAGGCGGTGCAGCAGTCAGAATATGCTAAGATGTCACGAATTTTTATTGTTAAAGAAACGGATACTTGACATGTGTGTTCCTACACAGAGGCAGAAGCTGGGCTTTTTTAAAATCCTTTTTTTCCCCATGTGTTTGTGTTCAGACTCAGATGAGGAGGAGCCAGTGAGGAAGTCGAAATCTCCCAAAGAGAAAGCGAAGACGAACAAAAAAGATCCTGTGCAGTATGTCTCAGAAACAGGTGAAGCTTCATATTTGTCTGGGCCTCAGTGTGAAAGTGAAAATATATCTTTTCAGACGCGTGATGGGAGGCGTCTCTGTTCTGCTTGTAGATTCGGACAGTGACAACTTCCAGTCTTTGAAGAAGACCTCCAAATCCAAACAGAACTGCGCCGCCAAAACAACAAAAACGGACGTGGAGACCTCTCGTCTGGGAGCCAAACAGTCAAGGAAGTCTCCTGTCAAACCCTCAGCCACCCAGGGGAAAACAGGTTCAAAGTCTCCTCCTGTTCCTTCCACCCCAAAATCAGCGCCGCCTCCTCAGCCCAGACAAACCCCTACCTCAGTACTCGACTACTTTGGCAGCGGGTCTATTCAGCGCTCGGACAAAAAGCTGGTAGCCAGCACCAAACGAAAGGCTGTGAGTATTGATGCATTATTTCTGTCTGTGCTTCACCACCGAATCCTTTCATGATTCAATAATGATCCTTTGTAAAAACTTCTCAGCCATCTCAGGATGCAGACAGCCTGATAAGTGACGAAGAAATCGCCAGGCAGCTGCAGATGGAAGAGGACATGGAGGTAGGCTGATCAGCAGCTGCTGGTTTATTTTACTTTTAATTAGAGCTGCTCAGTAAACCAACAGATGGTTATTTTTATGCTCGGTGTTACGGCCCTCTTGTCATGCTTTTGCTGCTTCACTCAGCTGGAAAAACAGGTCCATGAGGATGAGGAGTTTGCCAGAACATTGGCCATGCTGGACGAGGAGCCTAAAGCAAAGAAGGTAATGCTTGCAGCGATTAAAGAGGCTTCTCCGGTTTAATGCTCAGATTTTTTTCATTCTAATTTTTTCGTCTCCCCATCCAGGCTCGTAAAGGCTCTGATGAAAAACAAGGCTTGACCACGACCCCCCAAAAAAGCGGCACAGACGCTGCTGCTGGCAGCTCGAGTGGCTCGTCAAAGACCAGCCGCAGTGTATCAGAGGACGTGGTTAGTCCGTCTCCCAGAAAGACCACAGCTCCTGTAAAATCCAGCTCTAAACTGGCCATGATGAAGAAAAAGGATGATGAGAAGAACGAAGGAGCGAAGAGCAAAACACCCACTAAAATGAACATCTCTCCCAAAAAGGAGCCCCGCACTTCGTCGATCTCAGAGAAGACTTTCACGCCCAAAGTGGGAACCACACCCACCGCACTTAAGACTTCTCCCAAGAAACCCGAGGTGAGCCATACAGATGCCTCATTAACTCTTCTATATCATATATATATATATATATATATATATATAAGTCACTTTATTTGTCCTCAGAGCAGCAAAGGAAGAAAAACTCTGAACACATAAATAAAAATAAAACACTTAAAACAATTTAAAAACAAGATAATTTACTTCTGTCTCTGACTCAGAGCACAAGCACAAGTCCTGATGACCAAGAGAAGAAGAAGGCCAACTCTTCAGCTTACAGGAAC
This sequence comes from Cichlasoma orientale, assembly GCA_034780415.1. Taxonomy (NCBI): domain Eukaryota; kingdom Metazoa; phylum Chordata; class Actinopteri; order Cichliformes; family Cichlidae; genus Cichlasoma; species Cichlasoma orientale. The sequence continues at coordinate 76,621 of JAVDPK010001966.1, forward strand.
TACCTCAACAGAGATGGACCACGAGCTCTGGGCTCAAAGGAAATCCCAAAGGTAACATGTACTCTCTGTAGAGGCCATCGTTCAGCTGACCAGCGCGCAGTTCAGTACCGAAGAACTCACACTGCCTTTGCTTCACTGCCTGCGTGGTGTCGGGCGTGTTTTCCAGGGAGCAGAAAACTGTTTGGAGGGCTGTGTGTTTGTGCTGACGGGCGTCCTCGAGTCTATGGAGAGAGAAGATGCCAAAACTCTCATTGAGCGCTATGGAGGGAAGGTGACAGGCAACGTCAGCAAGAAGACCACCTACGTGGTTCAGGGCCGAGACAGCGGAGCCTCGAAGCTCGAGAAGGTGATGAACGTGACATCCTTTTAAAAATGAGACACACACTCTCTGAAACGTTTACTAAAGAAGAATGTGACAAACTGCTTTGGATGTGAAAGTTGCCTAAAATAACTTTTTTTTTTTTTGCTGTGCCTTAGATCACCATATTAAGGATATCTGCTCTCTTTGATATCAAAGAAAGTCTGGAATAGGAAAGAACATGTGTGAAGCCACTGATCATATATGTTATAAGCATCCACCACTGTAACAGTTTTATTTATATATATATATATATATATATATATATATATATATCACACAAAAAAA
>JAVDPK010001966.1:85875-98892 GCA_034780415.1 Cichlasoma orientale
ATTGTACAGCACTTTGTGTCAGCTGTGGTTGCTTTTAAAGTGCTTTATAAATAAAGATGGTATGGTATGGTATGGTACTGTCCTGTTCTACTGTTTGATTTGTTTCCCGTGCCCTGCTTTGAGTCTTACTCCCCCTCTCATTGTCTTAATTGTCTCCACCTTCAGTGTTTCAGTGCAGATGCAACAAGAAAATTTAGAAAAAAGTGCACATAGGAAAGAAAAATGATATGAAACAGTGGGTGGGAAATGACTTGGTTATTACAGAAAAAGATAGGTTTCAAGCTTCTGAAAGCAGTCGCTGTTCTCTTTTGTCTTCTTACCAAATAAAACCAAATGTAACTGCTTCTGTTTCCAGCTTTATTTGTACCCTTCAGCACAGTGACAGTGCTCAGAACCATAAAGCACTAGCCTTCCACAACATAGTAATGAGGTGGCTACTTTTTTGTCCTGGCAGGCACATATCCTGTCTCTCCTCACCATCTGCTGTCATGAGAGGCATTATGCGAGGGTGGACCTTTCACAGAGTGGCACGGAGATGAGAAAGGATACTGTATCTGACAGGGAGGGGAAACGATGCACCGCAACCTCTTCATGCAGCACATCTTATTAACCTAGCAACCCTGTTGACAACGGGATCATAATTAATCTTCATTGAGCCACTGGGCTGTCTGGCTGACAGGCTAAATGATTGGGGTGGAAGAGGGGGGTGGATAACAGTGTCCTCCAAGGTGGCGTCAAAGTGGGATTCAATGGCATTTAATGGCAGGTTGAGGAAACACAGCAAGTGCTGGTTTATAGCAACTGTTGACTCTCAAAGGAAGTGCAGAGCAAAGGAACAAAAGTGCTTTGAGTCCCATGGCTATTACATAAGTATGAAAGTATTAACCAAGCTGAAAGGGCAGTCAGTAGATCAACCGTATGGTGCTGCAATTCAATTTAATTTAATGCAAGTTTAATTTGCCTCCAGTGACTTACCATTGCTTCAGTTTGGCAACCCACTCATTTAATATAATTTATACCAGCCCCAGACTCCTCAGACAAAAAGATACAGGGATTTGTTTACATCCTGGCAGTAGCTGGAGGGTGATCAATTCACCAAATCGATTCTAACTCCTTTTGAGCTCATCAGTTTATTGCATTGCAAAACAGCCTGGAGGAAAAACAATTTATTCCAGCAGTAATAGCAGGCATGCATGCGTATAATGTGATTTCTGCTCAACTCATATCCACTGATGCTTTCAGACGGTTTCTGAAGGTTCAACAGAACTTCAAAAAGAGCTGCTGAATGAAAGATGCAAAAATGTAACCGGTTTAGAAAGTTAGCTGCTAGAGTTTATCTAGAGTAAGAATCCAGATCATCAGGTACACGTGGACTGCTCTCATGTGTCATTCTGTTTGACTGTGCACACCTAGCCACCATGACCTCACTCACTGATTCATAAGATCATATTTTGATGAGAGGGTGGAGAGATAAGTTATCACCTATTGCTGGTAAGCGAGCGGCATCAATAACATGCAGAAAGTAACAGTCTCAAAAAACTCGATTTCAATCAAGAAAACTGAAGCACATAGAAAGCCGCTACATTTGTAAGATAACTACTTTACAGGGATCTAAAGGCACCAACACCACAAACACGGTCAGCAGGTCCACTTCAATGATACGAATTAGCTGAGGTGAGAACTCACGGACAGCTAGCAGCTAGTGTAGCCCACATCTACACCTGTTTAATCAAATCAGAAGCCCTAAATTATGTAGAGAGCAAAACCATTTTTATACCAGCCTATAGGCACAGCCTCATGTGGCCACAGTTTGGGCACTTCCACGTTGGCTTTATGTTTCAACCCCAGAGTGAGTTTACCCACTCCTGATGCTCACACGAGGTCATGTAACCCAGTTACGGCATTCCCATTATCAGGGGGCTCGGAAAACGTGACTTGTTGGCACTTTTTTTTCTTTTCTTTTTTTTGGAATACTGAGGTTTTGCAGTGATGTCATCACCACTAACCACCTGACAACATAGTGAATAAGGCTCCAGCCACGCCAGCCTACAGCCTACAGGACCCCCTGGGAACCACCAGTTACTAGTCCCATTGTATCTGCAAACACTTGCTAACTACCAGCCGAGCAGTGGTAAAACTTCTCTATTTAACGTAAGGAAACGTAAAGACCGTCCCAGCCTCTTGCACTTTAATACATGACAATTTCACTAACCTTATAAAACCCCTATAACCCTCCGTGACGTGACGTGGTGCAGTTTTGTTATCTAGGAAAACAAACAGCAGGTCTTATAATATGCTGAAAAGGGAGTTTTCTACAACCAAGACAAAACGATCAACATTACTTTCAAGAAGTGGAAAACACGACATTGACTGGCTGCACACGGCCCATTAGATCTAAAGAGAAAATGTTAACGTGCTCCCAGGTCTTCCAGACCTTTTTGGTAGCTTTCCTGTCTTCACCCAGTTTGTAAGACTGTAAAAGATGTCACTGGATAACTCTTAAACTAGTAAGATCTTTAACATAAAGAGCAAATCACTGCTGAAAAAACAGACTCATATTTTCTGTTTTTGTGGACAAATGTTTGATAACGACATGAAGATGCTATCATTTGGTGATTATTCTCTGATATTCCAAAAAGGGGCTGTTTCCATACTGTGAACACCTGCACATTTGTAATCAGTTTCACAGGCTGAGCTGCGTATTCAGCCAAGTCATATTAAGCTCAATAACATTGTCAGTTTATCCAGTGAATGGAAGTTATGGCTCGGCGGATCTGTAGTACAGCCATCATCGAGCTCAGATACAAACATTTCTCTCTTGAAATGACTCATCCTATTAATCCATCTCACCTGTCAGGAATTAACTGCATGCTTATCATAAAATCTGCCACCTGAACGGTAACAAACATGCCCCCTACAAGTGTTTTCGAAATTTTAATCAGAGGTTATTCGGGCAGCTCCATCAACAGCACATCTACAACACACTCAAGTTATCTGTGTAACGCAAACAGGAACATTCACACACACTGCGTTAAAACTCTAATATCAGGGGGAGACCACGACCTCCAGGCTGGTGTCAGAATCTCACCTCATCATATAGAGTTCCTTTCAAAACATGTGCACAGGCCTGACCCGAGCCCATTCATACCCAACCGGACAGAACCTGAGCGGTACTGCTGACTCTGAGATCTGAACACAAACGTTACGCGACTTTCTCACACAATTAACTCATTGATGTAGTGCAGTTACTTCAACTAGCTGATAAGCAAACGATAGAAAGCAATAGACTGATCAACACTGACCAGCACATCCTGCTTTCTTTCATTTATAGTTACATTAATAAGTTTGTTAGTGGAGTAATACTACATCTGAGATTTACACATTTAATTAAGTCTTGAATGCACAGGCTGCAGCCAGCTAAATAATGAACCAGCCAGTAAATGAGGTGCTTTACTAATTATTTGATCTATCTTAATGCAAACCATGCTTTCTGTGAGACCGTGCGTACCTATCTGCAGGCTGACTTCTACATCCGAAACTCCAACTAAAGTTTAATCAGTGAAGTTTCAGTTTACTTCCAAACTCCTACCATCATTACAGAAAAGGCTTTGATAAAATTTAAATTCAGGCCAGAAAATGTTTTTGCAGAGTTTCTGGTGAAGTTGTTCTTGGGCATTTGGAAGATTAAATGTCATCAACATTTTGTCCAAGCAGACATTTGTATTTTCATGATTGGTGTATGAATTCTTGAATAACTAAGTTTTTGAGGTCACTTGACTTTTGGCCAAAAGGACAAAAACTAAAACTTGTTTGATTTTTTTTTTCTAAGTGAGCATTTGCACCAAAAAAATAGAGAAAAATGGGAAATGACTTGAGACAAACCCTGGCTGGACTTCATACCTTAACCTCCAGAACATCAAGAGCATCTCACCATCGACCAGATTTAGCAAACTACTGATTTCTACCAGGAATTCTGTTTCTATCTGAACCCTGAAGAAGGAAGCTGGTATGTAAGCATTTTTGCATTACAGGTCTATTAGATCCCCCAGAATTTCTGCTTTAACTAAATTAATTCAATGCTCCCCAATTATTATTCCAGAACAGTTAACAGGCTCTAGGATCCAGTGGAACCAGCTTCATTTTTGCCAAGGCCATTTCTGGGACGTGGAATTGATACTGAGTGAATTAGTGTGATGAAAGTAAACTGAGTAAGTGACAAAATGATGATTATCTATACACCCAAATGCAGGAGACTCACTTAAACAACTTCATCGTTGGTCATTCACAAAATACAAGGCAACAGAAATGCTCAACAGGAGCAATAAATACACTAGAACCAGGAAACACACTACTTAGAATAGATGATTGATGATGTGACAAGGAACAGAGGGAATACTGAGGGTTTAAATACACACAGGGGAAACTGGGGAAATGAGAACCACACGGCTGAAACCAATCAGGGAAAACAAAACAAAGGAAGCACAACTAAACACAATGCACAAGAAACAATGGACCAGCAAAATAAAACTGGGGAACACTGGAAACACGGAGAAGAATACGGGAACAGAGCCTTCCACATATGACAACAACACGACAAAGAAGTGAAGAAAACATGTACAATAGCTACACGAGTGCTCTTTGCAGTCAGGATTTCAGAGAAACTTTGGGAACGCTGATGTGAGATTCTTGGAGAGGCAGAGGGCTCACGGGACCACTGATTCTGACCTGCTCCTGATGATGGGCAGAGGGTTTGACATTGAATCAGTCATGCTGTGGTAAATGTGAGACACAGATGTTGTCCAGAGCTGCGCACATATTAACCAAATTACCATGATCCATTTACTGGATGGCAACAAGAAGCTCTGAGGACCAGAAGGCTGCTGTCAGCAGCAAGTGGAAACTGCCAAAACCAAATCGCCAAATATTTACAAATTATTACAGACATCAAAGCCGCCCATTGAAAATCCATTGTTCTGTGCTGAAGCATTACAGCTCTGACACTGACATTAATGTTACTGTTGATTGCTTTGCAGACTCTTGATTTCTGAATTTAGCACATGGAAAAATGTGTTATTAACAAGTTCTCAAATTCATTAATATTTTCTTTTGCCGTCTCAGAATTCAGGCTGTGCGTGGAGCGGACCAAACGGTAATGCAGCTCAATGCGCAAAATCACAGACGTGCTCTACTCTTTCAGATGCAAAGCTTCTCTGTGGACGGCTCTTAAATTATGGACAGTTGAGCAAAAATCACCAACCATGTAATATTAAAGTCATCTGACCACCCATGAAGAAATAATCCCAAACTGAGCTATGTAACAGTGTGAAATCGCATACCAGGAGGCAAAACTTCTATTACTTTGGACTTGTCTTTTAATTAAATAGTTGATGATTAACTATGATACATATTTAACACTCACTGCTGTATCTTGGTTTCCAGCTGCTTCCAAGTTGGCCGGCACCTCTTTCTGCAGCTGAGCAGTTACAGAAGTTGTGCCAGCTCTTAAAATTTTTAACTCTTCTCAGTATTTTATCAGCTGCGTGTTGAATTAAATGGAAATAATTAGTGACCTGTGAGGGGACTTTGTGGAGAAATTCTCTGTATTTATGTTAAATATGATTAGATTGCAATTACTCTGCAAAACAGTTCAAGATCTGTGTCCCTTGTTCTGCCCTTATATTGCTGTTTACCCCATTCTGTGTCATAAATCATAAAGGATTTAATATCTTAATGTTTTCACACTTTTTTAAAGAGAGTTGTGGCACGTCTGTACTCCCTCCTTTGTCAGACCTTCTGTGCAATAAGATTTTTATTTATTTATTTTTTTTTGGTAGGATTGATATTTGCTCTTTGTACTGAGCAGTTGCTGAGAAAAGTAATTATATAGCAAACAGGTCTCAACTTCACAAGGATTCATGATCAACTGAAAATGTAGCCAGTGGCCACACAGAATTCATCATCATCATCATCTGTGTGTTTTCTGAAAATGGTGTCTAATGTTTTTCCTCTACAAGTAAAAGTCTGTTAGAATTAATAGACCGCTGAGCAAATGCTCCACAAAGACAATGTCTTTGTTTGGCATCAGCATTTTAAATGGGCCGAATTAGTTCGGGACAGCGTCTTACACAGTGTATACCGCGACTTGCGAGATGCAATGCGCCAGATGATGTAAATGGGGCAAAAAATCATTTGACTACATATTGCAGCGTGAGAGAATTGCCATCTGAGAAATAAACTTTTGTCACTGATGACACAGGAAGCTGTTAAAGCCTTCTGGAGGCTTAGTGACAAGGCTATAAAACTCCAGTGAATATTGGACATGGTTGTAGTAACAGCCTCGTAGACTATTTTCGATGCCTTAATAGCAGGAACAATCTAGTTATGTTCCCGTGCCAAATACTTTGCTGTGTGAATCTGGTAAAATAGTGTAGGAGCAATTTACCAGGTGCTTAGGAGTGCATTACATTTCATGCCTTGATTTATCTCCAGGGATAGCTCTTAAGTCTGTCTGGGGCTGGGTGTTACAATTAAGCATGCAGGAGGTAGTGTTTGGAGCACAGATTAGTGCTGAAACCTTCTTGTTATTCTTCAGAGACATTATTATACAGCATTCATTAAGTGAGGCTCTGGTACATTCTGTGGCAGGCAGACAGCCGGCTCAGAAAAGCTCTTCGTCAAACTGTGCGCATGAAAAAAGGAAGTTTTGTTGTTGTTATTTGCCCATATTAAGCTTGGACGTGTTCATTTTTTTCCAACCTCCAAGCAGTTGCTTAAAAGAAGAAAAAAAGTGTGTGACTAATTTAATTTGAGATTAAACTGTAAAGCCAGGGGGCCTAAATAAAGCCTCCGAACAAACAGTTTTGGTTATTAAATGTTGTTAAGATCTTCTCATCGTTTCTTGCACAGCTGTATTGTTTCAATGTGGCTGTTATTGATCACTCTATGGAAGCTCTGTGATGTCCCCCTGCATCCATGTTGGATCTGTATTGATGTCATGAAAGGTTATTAAGGAAAATGGTCATTTAAGGCAGCCTGGGAGGAGTAGTGTTCAAAATATATTTAAAATTTGTCCAGTAACACAATAAAATCACCAATAATTGATCTAATCTCATTCTGTCTGTGTAGATTTTTATTCAGGTCATGATATTCTCAAGAGCTTGAAAAAAAAAAAAAAAGGCGACCGGACTTGAATAAATATTTTGATGTTTCATCTTTTATCCAAAAGACTTCTTCAGTTCTAAAACCAAAAGGTGGGGAGTCCCATATTTAAACCCTAGTGGGGGTTGTCCCCTTTGGAGGTGGTCATTAACCCACTACTAATCATGTGTGTCATTACATGAGCCAAGGTGTGAAAAATTACACCATGTATGTACGGACTTCTGAAGAGCCACAAAGAAGTAGCCTCACTCAGACCCACCGTCAGTATAAACTCAGCCATCTGAGACAGCAAGACAGAACCAGCTTTACCCCAGATCAGATTAGCAGACCGTTAGACCTCTGCCTCACTACCACATAGTTCAAATACAACAAGGGTTTCCACAGACAATAGCATGGATGAGCCATGGGCTCCCCAGTGTCTCCCATTGTAGCCAACCTTTACACGGAGGAAGTGGAAAGTAAAGCTCTTGGCTCCTTCAAAGGGATGGCACCCAGCCACTGGTACAGATATGTGGATGACACTTGGGTCAAAATCAACACCCAAGAAGCTGAAACCTTCACTGATCACATCAACTCAGTGGATAAAAACATAAAGTTCACCAGGGAGGATACCACAGATAATAGGTTACCGTTTTTGGACTGTGCTGTGCTCATTGAGGGCTACGAAAGCCTTAACACTGAAGTTTACAGGAAACCCACACACACACAGACTCCCACCACCCATTCAACACGAGCTTCGGGTGATCACGACCCTGCAACACCGAGCTGAAAATGTTCCCTCCAAGGCAGAACGGAAAGAAATGGAACACACACACGTAATGAAAACTCCTAAAACATGTGGTTACCCCAACTGGGCCTCCATCAAATCAGCAAAGAAGGTCAGACAAAAACTAGGGAGAAAGAGAACGACAAACAGAACATTTTCATTCCTTATGTGGCGGGTTTGTCAGAGGAACTCGGGAGAATTTTCTCCAAGCATGACATCCCAGTGCACACACTCCAAGACAAACACTGGTTCATTCCAAGAAGACAGCTCCCAAACACAAGCTGAGCAACATAGTGCATGCTGTGCAGTTCAGTCAGGAGTAACAGAGGCCTGTGAACGACCATCACAGAACAGAGGTGACGGCTTATCACATTTTTCATACCCTGGCTCATGTGATGATGACACATGTGATTAATAGTGGGTCAACAGCCACCTCCAAAGGGGACAAACCCCACTACGGTTTAAATGACTGGGACTCTCCACCTTTTGGTTTTAGAACTGAAGAAGCCTCCTGGATAAGAGGTGAAACATCTTCAATAGATTCAAAGAAGCCCAGTCGCCTTATTTCAAGCTCTTGAGGCTATCATTCTGTCTGTGCTGACAGAATATTGTACATGTGTACTGGTGCTTTATCTAGCTGCAGATGGTCGGTTTAAGAAGCTCAGAGGGACTAGTCAAACAAAAATAAAGTAAGGTTTGAAAAATGTTTGCTACTGTATGTTTAGTAGCAAAAGGAAACATTATTGGTGAGTGATGTAAATCTAACCAATGAAAGACTCTTTCCTTGTTCTGCTCTCTTTGTTTCTTGGCTGCTCAACTTGGTTACAGTGTAGCCTTTTTTAATTTTTTTATGGCAGCACAGAGAAACATGATGTGTGGAATGACAGCAAAAGGGAAAGTTCAACATTCAGTAGCAGTGCCTCACATCAGTATCAAACAAGGAGCTAGCTGGTAGCTGTCGAGTATAAGTGACTGACAACTTTTTGACAAGCTTCAGAACTTTTAACCATTAAAACATCTCCTGTGAAGCGTCTCCTGTGAAGCAGTAACGTGGCAGTGCTTCTCGACTTCTTGACTTATGCAGGTGGTCCAGGTGTATTAGCAACCATCACAGAGTATTATTACGGTAGCAGGGTGTGGCTTCTGCTCAGCTGCAGGAGAGATGGAGCAGAGTGATCCAAGGGGCAGTGACAGGGAGGGCTGATTGTCACAGGTGATGCAAACTCACTAATCAGCCTCTTCCCTCTATAAGCAGCAGCAGCAGCGTGTTGACATCATGACTGTTGTCCTCTGGTAGACTGTACAGTCAGCTCAGTAAAGGAGCAATGCCTTGTTGTAGTTTCTGTGGGCTAGGCTGTGCTGAGACGCCAAAGCACAAGTTTGAAAATGGGCATAGTTGGTTTGTTAAAATACAGACCACATCCGGGTCTGTGCTGTGGAGAGATTAGTGGTAGTGGGATCACTGCTATAAGTACTTGTACATGATTTTTCAAGTAAGAGAACAGTGGTAGCTGTTACTGATTTACTAGAGGATGACCTCATCACTTTTATTTTGATTTCTGTTCAGTTTAGTCTGTGCTAACCAGCCAGCCCTGGTCCTTCCTGCCTCCTGTTCCCTACCAGCAGGCTGACCACAGTATTTGACTTTCAGCTGCCTCTCCATACCACCTCTCATCCCACGATTTCAACTCCAGCTCTACCGCCGAGGCTGCTTGCATTAGTTCTTGTTCTCATCTGGAGAACAAGAACTAATCATCTCAGTGAGAGCTGGAGGGCCACTCCAGTCAGAGCAGGTGATTCATGTGCACCTCCGTCAAACCCACTGAGACTGCAGAGCGAGACACAACAAATGCCAACCGCAGTCCAAGATGAGATGGTGGAGCTGGCATGAGGGGTTTAATAAAGTGGTATCAAAATGCGTATATTGCTCCTTTATCTGTCACACAGCACTGTAATTACAACATCTGCAGTTACAGAGCAGCATTTTGAATAATTTGATAAAGCATGCATGGAGAAGATGACTGGCTGCCATTCTTGGCTTGAACACTGTGGCCCAGCTGCTTGATGCTAAATATAAAGGTATTAATATTTAATACAGAAAATTAGTCTTGAAGGCAAAGCTAAGCATATAAACTGCATATAGGTTCAAGCTAAAATAATAAGCAAAATGCTGAATTCTCCAGCCAATAAATGTACAAGCTGTTCTATATCAGCTGACCTCAAGTGGTTTCCATTGCTGTCAGAGGAGCACCTGTGGCATCAGACTAATGTTCCGCAGACCTGCATGAACAGATGGGCTCCACAACATCGTTAGTACTCAGAGTCCACGGGGGCATCTGTGGTATTACTTTCTGATTCAGCTCATATCATGAATATTCATGATCCTTTCAGACAGCGTGATGAGAGCGAAGGCCAAAGTTCCACTGAGCATATGTGGCTGGATAAGGATGAAATTATCATTCTCGCCCTCATTTATTACTGGATATTTTTGGGCGCGTGACCGGGAGGGTAACGCACGGTCATTTGCAAGGTGACCATCCCGCGTGAAAACGTGAAGCACGATATGAGGCGTCTGTGCAAATCTCTCATTCTCACTCATCTTTTACTGTCTGCCGGCACAGCTGGTGGGACCAGCAGCTAATGCTGAACTTATAAGCCAAAGAGAATGGGGCAAGAAGGTGATGGACTCCTCTATTAACCAACTTGTCACTCGTCGTCTCTTGACCCGTCCTCGCAGACAGAGAGGAACATACCTTCCGCTGCTTTAGCAGTCTGCACCTTCCTTATTTTGTTTGCTGTCGCACATTTTAATCTGCTCCGCTGATTGCTTTTTCGCCTGCTTTGGCTGACAGCCCTACAGAGCCTAATCACAGAGGCCAGAGTTTTATGTCACCGCTGCCCAAACACAATCAACTGGACAGATTATGCTAATGTGCTCACATCCAGAGAGCAGTGTAAGCCTCAGTACTCACATATTACTACAATCCCAGTCAAATGCATCTAACAGACAATTCATTTTCACCTAGGATTGGCTGCCTTTACAACATTTAACCTCTTACCATCCACAAGGAAAACCACTTGGGGGGGGGGGGGGTAGAGATGAGATTAGGTTGCATTTTAGGTGCATGTTATACAGATTCAGGAGCTACATGCAACCTTTTAAATAAAGTTTACAGTTCTTTTGCCATAAAATTTACATCTGGATGCTCCAAATCGCTGAAAATTCCCAAACGGCTGTGAAATCTGCAGTGTGAGTGGTTAAGCTGAAGGTCTGTGCACCTTATTGTATCTTCTCTTGATCCATTCCTAACGTGTCCTTGAGGAGGTCTAAGCTACATTAAAGTAGTGCTTTGTAAATGCCGCAGCTCAGGAAATCGCGCCATACAGTGAACTCAGTTAATGGCGGATCTTTTTCCCTTTGGTTTCCCCGATTGTCTGACAGGACTGTATTCAGATGCTACTTTTGAGCTGCTGCAGCATTCAGGATAAATGAGACCAACAAGCAGAAAACCTTAAACGATTTGCTGAATTTGATGTGTGACCTCTGACACGAAAAAAAGAAATCAAAGAGTGATTTGGGCTTCGTAAACGGTAGCTGTCCATTCACTCCACAAAAGCCTATCAAAGTGTCCTTGGCACCTTCGAGGCGCTGGGAAATGTCAACATGAAGAAAAATTCTGTGATAAACAACAAAATAGTTTCCCTTTAAATTGTCCAGCTTCACAGAAGAGCCTAAACTGTATTTGTTGAGTGTATAATGTGAGGGTTAGACTGAGCCGATGTGTCAGGCTAATGGAAGTCTAATGGAACCTGGAGCAGCTGCTGCAGTGCACAGAGTGAAAATAATATTTTCAGTAGCTTTTCCAAGGTCTCTGACTATAAAAGTGTTTTAAAAAAAAGTGTAAAAAAAAAGAAAAAGCATAACATGTTGGCAGAGATTTCATTTGTGCCCTTGAAAAAAAAAAGAAATTTGTATGTAAGCCTTATGTTTGGCTTTAAATTAATATTTTGGTATTTTAGTAATTAGAGAGGTTAACATCTAAAAAAAAACAACTCTAATCAATAAAGTCTCTATCCAACTATCTTAAGAAGCCCTGGAGGTTTTTTTAAATTACAATATTATAGGCCACACGTGGATTTGACAAATTATTTCAAACCTTCTGAAAGAAAAACACATTTATTGAAAGAAACGTTAAATTTTGAAAAGGTTTGGAGAACTTTTTGATTTTTTTTTTTAAAGGAAACTAACAAACGGGTGATTGAAGTGGCTTTTTCTTGTGAAGAATTTCATTTTTTTTGTCCTGAATTATTGGCTTTGTCGCTTTTTCTGGAGAAGAGACTGCCCTGTTTTTAATAGAAGGAGCACATTGTTGTTTGCTCTCTCTAGGTTTGCTGTTTGCTTGTTTGTTTGTTATTGCCTTTTAAAATAAATATCTTCTTGATAAAAAAAAATGTCAGTTGTAAAGCAAATGCTAACTCAACCATCTTTTCCTCTAACAGGAGACGTCGTGGTCCGGGTCCTTATGCCCAGCGCTTTGTGTTTCCACCCTTATGGTTCTGTTTCATTGTGTTTCTTAGTTTGTTTATTCACAGTTTGTTTAATGTTTTGTATTTGTTAGTTATATTTATATTGATTCCCTGCTCCCTGTGTGGGACTCCAGTGTCTGTCCTGTCCCTGGTCCCAGATGTTGCGGTGTTGTTGTTGTTGTTGTTATTGTGGTTTTTCCCTGTGTCGTATGTCAAGTCTGCGTTCCTGTCTCCGTCTAGTTTCCTGTTTGATTTTTGACAGTCGTCTTGTCCCTGTGGGTTGTGTTCCAGTTTGCGTCCCCAGTATTGTTCACCTGTGTTTCCCAGGTGTGCCCACTTTACTCATCAGCCCTCGTGTATTTAAGTCCTGAGTTTCCTCTGCTTGTTGTCGTGTCCTCGTCAGCGCTCCCATCGTAGTGTTCCCTGCTGTGTGCCTTTCCATCCATGACTGAGTTGTTGCTGCTGGTTCTGCCCGGTTCAGTTTCCTTTCCAGCAATAAAAGCTGAGAGTTCAAATCTGTCCCGGGTGTCTGCATATCGGGGTCCTCCTCGGGGGGGCGGGGGGGG
>JAVDPK010001966.1:98902-110418 GCA_034780415.1 Cichlasoma orientale
CACACAGCAGTTCATGACACAAGACTTTCCAAAAAGAATCCCTGTTGTTCATGCTCACAGTGTTTTTGTCTTACTGATTCTATTTTTCCCTCCACTGTATAAAACTGGCTGACACCACCAGCCCAGGCTGCCTTCATCCCAGCCTTAGTATTCATTACAGGTTTAGTTGAAAGTTTTGGACTCTGGGCTTTAACCTGTATTGAAATTCTGCTCCTGTGCAGACCCACTGGCTTTGATGTAACTTCATAATTTCATGGCTTGCAGAGATCCCTATTAGTCCACCAAAGTTTGTAATTGTATTTTCTTATTTCTGCAGCAGAGCTCAAATTAAATCAAACCAGCATGCTGACATTTTAGAAGCCAAGGCCACTATTTTTTAACCTTTTCACACTCACCAAAACACGAATGTCCTTGTAGATGTGTACATTTAAAATGCTGTACAGCTTGTCCCGATCTTTTATATGTTTCAGTGCCATAGTTCTTTAATGAAAAGCTTGACATTGGCCAAATATTCTCTTCTTTTTTCTTGTACCGAGCATGTACTCCAAAGCCTCGTCTGAATTAGTATCCAGGCTGTGTCCTAGCAGAGGCAGAGAAAGAGGCAGACATAGACCTTGAGGAGATAGAAGTGAGTCGCGAGGCCTTGCTTTTCCTGCTCATTAGAAACATGAAGGAAAGAGGTGGGACCGCACACTGCCAGCACTCAACTACGTGCCTCTCGCTTTCCCTCTAACAGCAAATGCACATGTACATCTCTGGGATAAATAATAGATCCCCACATCAAAGTGGGGACTTGCTCTGCAGTTTTCAATGTCCAAGGCTTGTGTAGGCCAGCCCTGCAATTTCTCCCTCTCAGCCCCTGCTCAGCCAAGGCTGTCAGCCCCTTATGGTCCACTTGCTTTCAGCACCGTCCAGCCCAACAGAGAAAGTGTATGTTTGCCAGGACCAAGCATATAAAGCAGGGGTGTCAAACATAAGGCCTGGGGGCCAGACTCGGCCCAGCAAAGACTCTAATCCGGCCCAATGGACAGCTTTGAAAAAAGTGAAGAAGGGCATAAATTTTGGACTTCATCTGTTTTACAGCATTTCCTACTGATAAAGACCTTCCTCTTGGCCAGTCATACTACACCAAATGAAGCAAGAGAGAAACAATTACATGAAAGGTTCCTGCTTTTTCCACTATCTACTTGGAAATTTCTGTTTGTTTTTTTTGTTTGTTTTTTTTACAGTGGGTCTACAGTAGAAAAGTACATTTTCTGTGAAATGACAGTTATCACACGGATAAAATGTGTAGTTAAACTTCTTTACACTGACAGGGGAATTTCACTGGTCCGGCCCACTTAAGATCAAAATGGGCTGCATGTGGCCCACGATGTAAGATGAGTTTGATATCTACAACTGCAGCTGTATTAGTCTAACTGTAGCCTATTTGCAGATGCATGTTGTATTATGTTCTTCAACTATGTGAGATTGGTGATAAATAATATTATAAAATGCTCAACAGAATTTCAGTTATGTTTTTTTTTATGGTTTGATGGATGGATTTGGTCACTCGCTGGTGATATTTGATTACTACATGACTGCCATGTAGAAATACACACCATAGAAGAATAAAAGCTTTTGTTGTAAAGGGAGAAACTATCCATCGAGGCCAAAATAATTATTTTAGCATGCTGCAAAAATGGTTATTTTTGCTGTAAAGTCAGACTTTTGAATATGGGAGTTTATGTGGGCGACTCGGAGCCAAAGTGGGCATTAGGGGAATTGCAACATTTGCATTGGCTTAATTTAATTAATTTATTTATGTACCAGAATGTACAGATAATAATTAGAAACAATGTAAAGACTATAACAAATCACATGTGGTGTTTCTTTGTTCAGATAATATTCATACACATATTCAGATAATTTTGCAATTCTATGTGTAGTGGTTAACGCATTTACTTAGCAAGCAAAGAGGTTGCTGGTTCGATTCCAGCCAGAGACACAATTCCCCTTTGGGGTCTCATCAGGAAGGTCACGTGGCATTAAACCCAGACCCGGAGCTGCCTCCGGTGGCGACCCCGTGTGACAAGGCAGCAGTCAAAAGTAGCTTTTTTTTCTATTATACAGACAATAAACATATTTTTATAAGTGAAGCGTTTCTGTTTGACAGAGCCACGCATTGGTATTTGCTCAGGAAATAAACCATGATAAAATCTAACTGTGAGGTGAGGATGTGTTTCACAGAGTTCACTGTGTAAAGTGAAAGCGTGCGGAATGCTTTAATACGGTCTTGATCAAATGAGTTTTGGCAGCCTGAAAATCAAAACATATTCATTACACAAAGAGCAAAACAGTCTTCAGCCTTTCAACATTCATCAGAAGCTCTCATCACATAATCAGACGTTTGATGTCCTTTCCAAGTCAGATGCTGCATTTTCAGTGCATTGTGTGTATTGCACAGGGATGTGTTGTGGTGTGGCTGTTTGCCTTCAAAGCAGCTGGTTCAGATTTAAAGCTACATCGTGTATGCTGCATTAACGCAGCAAAACGTGATTTCTTTTATTTCCTGCCTTTCATTAGCGCAATTCTCTCTACTGTGCTGTGTGCTGTATAAATAAAGTTAATTTGAGCTGATAATGTGCTCTGTCGATTCATCAAGCTCTTATAGACGTGTGTTGGCAAACAGTGTCTAACTTCCACTCATAGTGGAGGCTGAGACTGATAGCAAGCCTCTGGAGTCCTCTTTCTTTCACTACCTCTTAAATAAAATATTCATTGGAGCTACTCTCCTAGTTTTTCCACAAACTTTTTTTTTGGCTTGTTGTAGGTTTGACTCTTTTCACCGCTCGCTTGTTTCGGCTCAGCTCAGTTGGCTCATGTGAGCTTATGTGCTGCTGTCCACAGTTTTAGAGGAGGGCTGAGCGAGTGGATGGAGTCAGTGGGAGCCTTTGGGACTTAATCATACTGACCAGCAAACCAAAACAATATGCTGAGAACAGCTGAAAGTTGAGGAGAGCTGCCAAGTGTTGATTCCCACTGGGGACCGGCAGTGCTTACAGCGAAAGTCATTTTATTAAGACCGCTGTCTAATTGGAGCAGGATGCTGGCAGGATGCACTTGAGAGGAAAGGGAACACAAAGGAGGTTAGTGATGAGAAGGCCGGAATGAAGAGGTTAAAACAAATGAAAAAAGTTTGGTGGTTAAAGTTCAATTGTTGTGATAGAACTTCCATTCATTCAGCTCAGCTGGCTTAGGGGAAGAGGCAGAGCACACAGCAGTAAGGTCATCACTGAGACAGACAACCAGCCACAACCAGATGTGCCTGTGAAAACTATGAGAAAGGTGGGTGGGGAAGTGTGTTGCTGATTTGAGATGTTTACAGCCTGGGTCAAAAAATGGTTTCAGCCTCTACAGTTTCTCCCCGTATATCAGCTGTGTGTGGGAAGCATTTTTTGTTTAGCTTATTAGTTTAAATTTTAGGGGTGTTAAAAGTTAGAGAGCGTCTGCTTTAACTGGCAGGTGTGCCAACACAGGCAGCTTTAATGCAATTATCTGATTAATAATACGACTTGTTGTGCAATTAACTGCACAACAACAGCCTGTCCAAAAATGCGGTGCTCCAGTTTCAGCGAGTGAAATTCCAGGATTTTATTTCAGTGTTGCCAGCACTAATTAGGTGTCAGTGTGATGCATTCTTAGAGTCGAAAGAAGTCTAAATGAGCAGTTTCTGTTTTCTCTCTCCTCCTGCTCGCATTCCCCAGATATTTTTGGTGGATATCAAATGTGACAAAACAAAATATGCAAGCCCAAATATCTGAGTAACTGGTGCACATGTAAAGCACATTATCCTGTTATCTAAATAGACTCACTTCTGGTTCCCCCCACCCCACCCCCCACCCCACCCTCCCAAAAAAACAACAAGGTAGCTTCTTCCATCTTCCATATACAGTCTATGGGGAAAACCCACCAGGCTTCCTTTTTTGTAGTAGATTTTAGGAAGTACTGAAATACTGCAGAAGGATAATGAATATAATGACTGTAAAATAATTATTCATGTAATCAAAACCATTTCACTTGTTGCGGCCTTCTGTTTGACGTGAATGCACACATCTTTAGGATTTTATCTTTAAAAATGAGCCTGCATGAGAGCACGTTCACTACGATATTCTGCCCAGCAGCAAACTACAGTGGCCACTTGCAAAAGGCTAGTGTGAACAGGCTCATGCATCAGCAAGCCACTGTTTTATGCATGTAGGAGCATTAATCTCTCTACATGCTTCATGCAGACACCTGCACACTGTCAGTCTCATTATTGTGTAAATCTGTGGAAGCACGAGTTTTGCTGTGGACGGACCTTCAGCGTGCATGCATGCAGGAGATGAAAGCAGGCAGGGCTGCTTTGTTAAAATGTGAGCAGTATCTGTGTTTACAGCCTTATGTTGGTTTCACTCCTGTTGTTCTTCTCAGCTTTATAAATGTTTCAGCTGCCCATCAGTGCGTTTTGGGAGGAAGCAGAAAAAGAAGTGGCAGCAACGTGCATCAGAGTGGCCGCAGAGTGAGAGACACTTACACCTCTGAAGATCCCGCTGCTAGAAGATTGCAAATGGGGTGAATTATTGGTTTCATGTGTCTTTCCAAAACAACACTAAATGTTGTTCAGAGCTGCTCTAAAGTGCTATAAAAAAATGCAGGCAAACATGAACTTAAACTCCAATATGCTGCAATTCTGGAGCAGACCCCTGCTGTTAGAATAACTAAATATGCAGGAGATTCAGCTGCACGTACTGCAACACATATATTACTATTTCTGTGGAGGAACAGAGAAGCTCAGACTAACATAGTGTTTGTCTTTTGTTATTTTGTTTGCTGTTCCTTACGTTTCCTGGAAAGAAAACTGCACGTCGTGTGTAGAGAACACAAAGGGTTTGGTTTCACTGACACTGCTGTGACTTTCAGGTGAATAAGACAGAGGAAGAGGTGACTGCCGGGCAGAAACCTTGACTTCAGAAAACATAAATTTCCATAGATATGAGACAAAGCCCCAGAAGTGCCTTTGATATTTCATGGAGCATTTCTTCACCCATTTGATTTTGATAAGGTGTGGCAGATGGAGTAGCAGCCCCAGTAAATATGCCTTTTCGAGCCAGGGAGTCAATTACGGGCAGCAGATGACTGACCTCATATGCAAGCTGGAAATAAATATGTAGGGGGATCATCCAGATGAGGCTGGAATAATAGACTGGTGGAAGAAAGGCCAAATAATCACCCAAAATGCAGATGAAAATAGCTGGGGGCTGTGGGGCTGCTTTGAGCTGCTGTGTGCTGTGCTGGTTTCAATCACTAGCTCAAGATCAAAGAGGATGTTCTGCCTCAGCGGTCCACCTGAAGAAGCTTTTGATTACAGTTTGTTATACTGAGCCCTCCTTCTAGTTTCAGGAGGGAAAGAAAAAGTGCCGACCAATTTAATGAGGCTGTAGAGAGACTAAAAGAATTAGAAGGAAAATGTAGATTTTTATTTGAACCTTTTATAGGATCTTTATCAACCACGCAGTTAACCGTTTTCTGCTAAGATTGGGCATGTAGCTGAGAAAGTCCCAATCAAATCTACCCGCACTGCTGTGAACTCTGAAGCAAATCCACTTATTTGAAAGATTTCTGTTTATTGGCTAATGGGAGAGATCTCAGCTGAGGTTATGTCACCTGGCTGATAGATTCACTGGTTCCGGAAGAGCAAATTCTGGTGAAACGTTTAAATCAGATGTTGAAAATCCTTCGGCAGAGATTTGTGTGAGCATCTTTTCAAAACTCCGCAGAGAACTTTATCGTGGTAGCTGGAGGTCACGTAGGTTTGCAGGGAAAAAGTCTCCATCTTCACCAACTCATGATCCATACAGAACGCCCGGGCTGCAGTGCAAAAAAGCACAAGAATGCAGTAAAGTGGCATCATTATGGGTTATGGATCACAATTGCCTTTTATCTACTTTAACTGCTGATTGACTGACCAACAATCACATTACGTTAGAGCTGTTAAAGGCTCTCAGACCACCGTTGGCTAAAACACACAGCGGTGTTTTGTGCGGCTTAATCTGTGTAGCTCAAATAATTACAAACTTTTGCATAGTGACTTATTTCATACTGTAACCTACACGTGCATTATCAGAGCATCTGCAAATTATCTTCTTAATATTCACTTATTGTGTCACGAGCAGTATGGCCTTCACGGTTCACCGTCTTTCCTGCTCAGTGTGTCAAATGTTTAGTTATTCCTCTGCCTCTTTTAGCATTAATGGTACTTGTAATAAATGTAGCTTTTAGACCAGGTTCAGTCAATTGGAGACTCGGATTTGAAAGTAAGTCTAGCTAGACCCCAGTAGTTGGTGTGGGCCAAAATAGCTTAGGCCTGGTTAGTTGTCCCCTTGCAGGTCATCTCGAGCCACAGGGAAATCAGACCAGGTGAGTGACTGTGAGGAGGGAGCGTCGCCTTAAACAGAAGCCCCCCCCATACACCAGCAACCTGTTCACATTTCAAATTGATTTGCCCCACCCACACCCACCGAAGAAAAAACTCTGGTTATTGGTGAGGATGTTATTTTTATCCCTGTGGCCTCCACTCCTTTGTCCTTGTATCCTTTCCTCATCTCTTTTGCTCACCTCTCTGGTGGGTGAGGAGAGGCACTGAGGATGTACATTTTGGCAAATGAGAAAGTATTGTTCTCATAGTGACCAGCATATTATCACAGTCCTAGTGTAGCTCTGGTGTTAATATGGGGAATAAATAAGCATAATTCCTTTTGACACAAAAGCAACAGTAAGATAAAGAATGTGGACATAAAGAGCATTATTTCAAAAAACAAAATATGATGGTTTCATATGAAGTGAAGGTAACAGAGGTAACTCTTAGCAGGTGGCCCGTTGGTCTACCTGTTGTAATTGGCTGGGGTGGGTCGAGAGGAGAGGGGAAAAGAAAATGATGAAAAGGATGCAGTAGTGTTGGCTCTGAAGGCGATAGCACGAGGAGCAACTAACAGAAAAGAACTGAATAGGTTAGTAGGCAGTGACTGTTAGTAGTAAGTGCTTGTGAGGCCATACCGCACCGGAGGACGGTGTTTCCAAGCGAGGCGTCAGTGGCTAGCGGCTAACGTGGATTGCTCTGCAACGTGACTGGCGCCATCTTTTTTGACCTTTCGGTGAACTGAACGGTGAGCTGCTGCAGACTGCAGGCAGAAAACAGTGGACTGTCGTCAGTAGGAGCTGAGGTCGGGGAGCTGGTCAGTGTTGCCAACTTAGTGACTTTGTTGCTAGATTTAGCGACTTTTCAGACCCCCCTAGCGACTATTTTTACAAAAAGCGACAAATTTAGCGACTTTTTCCGGTGGCATCGGCGACTTTTCGCCGTGTTTTGTGTACATACAGCCTTCGTACTGCCTCCGTTCGTACTCTTTGGCTTTGCCCAGACCCCAAAGAGTACCTGGCTGCAGGCAAGAGGGCGCCGCCATACACAACTCCATAGCGGAAGTTTGATTGTAACCTTCATAGAGGAAGTGGGTCTTCTTTGTGTACTGTAATAGATAGCTAGATAGATACTTTATTGATCCCACAAGGGAAATTATTGTGTTACAGCAGCAAGAAAAAAATACAATCTACAGTAACTAAACAGTCACCGTAACACCTCAGTCAGTCAGTGTGGTGTTCACAACCGTTCAGCTGCTTCTGACGACCCGAGGAACCCAGCGGCATCGACACCTGGTTTTATTTTGTATTCAGACAGAAGCTGAACCTGCAGCCAAGTCATGGAGCACATGAAGGTCAGACAGGTGACTACCACAGACTCACTGATGGATGTGACTAATATGCGTTTGTGGGCTTCATCCAGTATAAAGTTTATAGTGTTCATACATCTCTGCCTGCTCTGCCATGCTGATGCTTCATCTGTTATTTCTGCTGCAAGAGCGAGCCCATATTTGGCTGCACTGTATTCGCAGCAGTGAAATTATCCAAAATAAATTCTCTGAGAAAACATGAAAAAATATGGAGTTTTTCTTGCTTGAAATACAGCACCTCATTGTTAGAGGTGTGTAAAACAGTGTTCTCATTGAGGCCCTGTTCTGTAGACATGGATGGCCAAACATCTCTGACGAGAGGCGTAAATAGATAAATAAATGGAGCATGGACGAGCCTCACAGTGTCAGGTGTGCTCAGAAACACAGCAGTCCGTGAAAGGGTAGACAGGTGCAAAGCTGCAAGACATCCCATGATATCACTCTGGAAAAACTTTTTTTTTTGTTTAAACTGCAGGCTTTTTCTGAGGAGAGGTTTATCAATATTTTTCATTTAGAATAGAATTAAGACCCTCGGAGTATGAAGCTGCATCTGGGTTATTAAATGAATGCTGCACAGAGCCAGTCTTATTTTTCTGCAAATGAAAAGAGAGAGTTATTCAATAATCAATATGTCTGTATTTTACACTCTGTACGTCAGAAATCTGTGATATCTATGTTACTGAAAGCACCTTAAAGCTGCAGAAGGCAAAAGTAAAATAAGCAGGAATTTGATAATAAACAGAAACTGTGCACTGGGAGCTTCATGGACAAGCAGCCTCCTGCAGGTGTAAGCTGTAGGTGGCCCACTACTTTTACTAATATTCTTACATCCTCTACAGACTTGTTTTGTTTAATACTACTTGATATTACTGACTTAAGATCTCTAACAGGTGAAGTTTGGTGGCGGTCCTTGCCGGGGCAACACTGGCCTCCCGCAGACCATCAGACCATTGGCAGCATCCATTTGAACCTTTTGTATTTTGTGCCTTCTTTTCCATTTTCTTAGTTATTTGCTTTGTTTTCACTTCTTTTCCACTTGCAGGTTTATGAGCATTTCATAGATTGGACTAAAATGCACACGTTCACAACAATGACATCCATCTAACTTGAGCACGTCCCAGAGTGTGACACACTCTGCCAAAGGACACTGCACTGCTCAGTGAGCTGCTCCTCTCAGCTGTGCAGCACATTTAAGCTCATTGTTTTGGTTTTGTCATGTTTTCAGCTTTATTGCTTTGGGTCACTTTCATTGTTCACATCAGTCTTGTTTTAAATGAAATTGCTCCAGTAAACCCACTGTACACTACCTGCTCGTGGACCCGGCAGGGGAACAAAATGAGCTGCTGAGCAGACACGCTATCAATCTGCAAGCGAACACGTTCAACATATCGTCATCGGCTAATTGTTTGTCAGCGTGTTTGTCTCCAAAATCCTCTTTCTTAATCCCCGGCGAGTCCAGCATTGACCTGCTTGCCAGCAGCCGGCTCCACCAAGCCTCCCTTTGGCTCGTTAAGTGTTCAGCTGTCTCCTGCAGCCACTTTATTTTTCTCTTGCAGTGGTGTGTAATCAGCGTGTGTGAGCTGGTGAGTGAGGAAGGCAGTGACTAATGATTGACTCTATTAAGCCTTTCACATTACAGGCAGTCATTTAATTTGAACAGTTACTGTGATGTGTTATTTTGTTGCGTAAGGACTTTCCTTGCTGTACTGTGTACAGTAGTAATATATCTAATAACTTTTGTAATTACCCTTATATATTTTAATTTAATTTTAAAGACTAATGTTGTTGACAACCTCATATCTAATTAACTTTGCTTATGGCAACTCCATAATCCCCATTATGGCTATTAATCAGGATTTCTTAATTGTGCTGGCTTAGACTATTAGCATAAATTATCAGGCAGCGCACCGCGTCGTCTCCATCGGGGTCCGGTTTCTGCCCGTTAAGGATTTGACTTAACATAAAAAGGGAGGGAGAGAGAATAACGGAGGGATGTTCCAACAATTCCTGGATGTCTTTTCACAGTCATAAGAGCTGCTGGTGGACACGTGTCTGCTCTCAGTGAGTATGGCTCCTAATCCGCCGCAGCCAAAGGAACAAAGCGGAAGCATTAAGACACATTAAGTCGTCTTTTTGTCCTGCGTGCATACATTTCCTTTCCTGTAGTTTTGCATTCCTCTCGGATTTTGAAATGAGGCAAGATAAGATGTCCATGAAGCGAGTATGAAGAACTCTCAGGCCTTGGAGGGAGGTATAGAGAGGGGGGGGGGCACTGGATGCATTTATAGATGGGCTGAATGCAGCCTTTGATATCTTTGCCAGAATTTAATCTCTCCAGAAAGAGAGCACGTTTGTCCAATTTGTCCTTTTCTAACCAGAGTATGCTTCATCTGCGAGCACGGAACAACCTCCAGAACTGAAAAATGAAGCTAACAAGAAAAAACTGCACTTCCTGCAAAATCCACACGAGGCCGCCTCCAAAACTGAGTCAATGGTGAGTGAAATATCGGTATTTCATTAGTCAGTTATCTAACACTACAAGTCCAAATATGGCCGCCTCCACCTCTAAAAAGCCAACATGGCAGCAGCTAAAAACCAGTGAGTGACATCATTGTGGCTTCATCCATATTTTACATACAGTCTGTGAGCCGTCACAGTCTTCCTCCTTCCTTCTTCTTGCTTTAAAATGTCCTAATATCTCTGTACATTAGATGACTGTTAGGAGCCTCAGCGCTGAGGCTTCACTATCACGTTACGCACAGGTTACCGCACAGTTCCCATTTTTTTCCCCTTTCATTTCGAGATCTGGTCTGTGCTCGCAGTTGTGCCAAGCAGCCTTTGCTCAGTGTGAGACTGCTCCCTGCTGGTTACAGCCACTCATTACAGCAGCTTCCCTGTGAGGCCGATTGTAAATCACAGCGAGCAAGTTCTGTCAATGCTGCTGCAGCAGGTTTGACAGTTTGATTCATAAGACATGCCTAAAGGGATGGCAGCTGCATAAATTTTGTAATAGTCCACCTATTTCGGTAAAGAATATGTACATGCAGCGTAGGAGCAGTACAGGCGGGAGGTTTCACTACACCAAGCTTTCAGACTGGCTGTGCAGATAAAAATGTTTCCACCAAACAAATAATCATAAAAAAAATCATCAACCAGCAGGATGACGTGAGGACACAGAGGATCCTAATGTTATGTAACATCATGCAGGAAACTAATTTTCCTTTAGGGTGAAAAAAGAACCTCAGAGAAAGGAAAGAAGTTTTAATTATGCAATGTTGCATCATTGAAACTAATTAGTGTGAGTGCAGCAGTAAAGTTATCTGATAACTCACTATCCTCCCAACACGTCACACTAAATTAGCAGACAGCAGAATATGTTTCACTTAACTAAACCTTTAAGCCACCGTGGACGTGAAGCACACTCTGGGACTTTAATATTAATTATTCCAAAACTTTGTCTGCTGATGAAGAACCATGATTTAGCATGTCCAAGATCTGCAATGGTTCTTATCCAGAATAGGTTGGATTGGCCACTTAACGTAAAGGAGTTCAAGCATCTCGGGCTGCTGATTAGAAATGGAGGAGAATAGAACAGGCTGAGTCATTTAGGGAGGACTCAGAGTTGTGTGTGTGACAGTGTTGTAGTACTCGAGACCGGTCTTGGTCTCGAGACCGGTCTCGAGACCGCTTTTTGATGGTCTTGGTCTTGTC
>JAVDPK010001966.1:162187-187965 GCA_034780415.1 Cichlasoma orientale
TGTGTGTGTGTGTGTGTGTGTGTGTGTGTGTGTGTGTGTGTGTGTGTGTGTGTGTGTGTGTGTGTGTGTGTCAGGGGAATAGAGAGCAAGTAAAATAATATGCACACATATGGCTGTACACATGTACACAAAGCCACAAAAAGAGGCGAATGCGGCAAACATATATTTAAGCAGCTGCTTCATGCGGGATTTTATTTTCCTGCATTTTCTGTTTCAGTGAGCTGACGGTGAAACTTAAAGAAGCTCCAGAACATTAGAAAAATACTTCATCTGCGTATCTCGCATGCTACCACACTCTAAAACATGGATGCCAAACTCATTTTAGTCTCATATTTAACCAATAAAGAAAAGACTCAAGCAGCAGCACCCAGAATCCAAACTTTATTAATCCCTTTGGGAGGGTATGAGAATCCTGCAGTCGTTGTGATTTGATTCTGAGACCTTACCTGTTTCTTTCTTGAACAGGTGATGTAGAGGGCAGGTACAGTAAGTATTTTTCCTTACAGGTGCAGCAACTGGCTAAAAGTTCAGGTTAGTGGAACGCGAAGTGTCCGTGAATCTCCCCAAAGGAAGCTGAGCAGACGAGAGAACAAAAAAGAGCAAAAAACACGAGGACTAGCTGAAGGTAGGGATGAGAAGCTCAATACAGAAGTATCAAAACTCTGCTCCGATGCTTGGGTCACCCACATGGTCACATGACCATGGCTAAGTCAGGTTTTGGTGAATTTCAGCCCAGTTTTGACAGGTGGCTCACCTGCTGCTTGTAGGCAGGTGAGATGCCAGGATTTCCATTTTTTATGAACCAGTCATTTGGGCTGGGCCTTATAATTACTGAATTCATGTTTTTGATACTGCCACGAGTGGCTGTGGATCTATTCACTTACACGCCGAGATCCAAAGTGTAAATAAATAAATATTTGCTGCCATATAGATGAAAGAGAGACTGTAGGGTGAGCGTCATATAGAGCGACACGCTGAGCCGTGAACCCTTTCAGAGAGGACAGGCAGATATTTTTAGCTGTAACTCTCGCCTAGTCTCAAAAAATAAAATAAAATAAAATCCATTAATTACAGGTGACCTATAACAATTCTCATGACAATATTTCCCTCTCATTTTTATTCCCACTGACATTTCTGGTGTAAATATGGGATAAACAGCAGGAGAAAAGCCTGCAGGTTCAGCAGAACCGAAACCCCCGAGCCGGCAGTCTGCGTTACAAATAAAGTTTTTATTCATCCTTTTTCTTCATCCTCTGCTGAGTAACCTCTGAACTGTGACGTGTTTGCTCAGATCTGAAAGGTGCTGGTCGGTGTGAAATGGACTGTATAAGGAAAATATTTTGCCTTTTATTTAGATATTTCTATTAGGTTTTATTTTTAATTTAATTCAATTTAATTTAATTTAATACAAAGGCCACGGCAGCATCTAGCTTTGTTTGACAGGGTGTAGAACAAACCTGCTGAAAAGTCAGTCACAAACAGGTTTGGGTGTCAGATTGATGCGCATGCCTGCCCAAACTACCCAAATGCACGCTGACACACGAAGTCACTTAGCGAGTAACTTACTCATTATATTAGTATGTTACAATAGTACAATTCTGGAGTGTCGTAATAGTTTATTCTTTCTATTAGGACAAAAAAAAGAAAGGAAAAAAGTTTCCTAATAAATTTATGTGAGCTCAGGGGCCTCCTGGTAGTCAGGGGGCCCTATGCCTCGGGCCGGCCCTGGTGAGTAGTACAAGCACAAGCTGGTCCTTACTGCAGAACAGGTGTGGGGATGAGAGCCTGGAAAAGAGACACTCCGCCCACAAGCAGGCCAGCAATGAAAGCCTGCACACAGCTCCACCTGAGAGAGAGAGAGAGAGAGAGAGAGAGAGAAAGATGGAGCAAAAACCTCTGAGGTCTGCCAGGATGTGACATTTAGCTCATGATCATTATTAATCTAGATTCTTCAAAGTTTAAACTGAACATTTATAAAAGATAACAGCTTCCTCTGAAAAGGGAAGAAAAATGCTTGAGCGCTTAAAACCTGCATTATTTCTAACGGCCAACAGGGGGCGACTCCTCTAGTTGTGAGAAGAAGTGTAATTGTATAGAAGTCTATGAGAAAAAGACCCTACTGCTCACTTGATCTGTGACCTCAATAAACATTTTCCTGATATGTTTCTGATCTCAGTTGTGAGATTAAAGACTTATTGAGTACAAAATGCTGTAACTTTGTAAATTACGCACCCACAAGAGGCAAAAAGGATGATAAACCCAGGTATGTGATTGACAGACCAACATATGAGCATGTGGCGTTCTCGCTCATCACACTCAGTTTCAAAAGAACAAATGGCAGCAAAGCTCTGGGCTTCATAATGGGACCTCACTAACCAGTGAGTAATGGTGGCTGCATCCATCCTTTATATATGATACTGACAAGTCTGTCTAGGATCTGTTGTTTCAAAAGAAGTTTCCAAAAAATAAATAAATAAGCAGGATTTTTTTTTTCCTGAGGCTCATGCTGGGGCAGCGCTGCTGCGAGAGGAAGCACAGCGGGGAAGAAAGCTGCAGGCTTTGCAGATGCATCATTTCCCCACATGGTGAGAGGGCAGCAGATGTTGTCTATGTTTCATCATCCTTACCTCTGCTGCTGTGTACAGGATGCTCCCCCTGTTCTACTTTAGCCTTTAGGAAACAGCTGATCATATTTGATATTGTTTGTTTTTTTTACTGTCAACAAATCCAGCGAATAGAGCTGAGAACAAAGTAGTCGTGCTGAAAAGTACTGTCTGAATCCAAAACCCAACTTCTCATTCCTCTGTGCCACAGAGCCCTGTGTTCACCCAAAGCTCTTAAAGAGGACACGTTTGTTTTGACATTACTGTGCAAACAATCCTGTTACTGGACTCATGTCTACTAATTCTGTTATTATATTATATTAATTATATATGTCTGCTATATTAATTACTTATTTATTCCACGAATAAAGTAATTTGTTACACTACATTACTTTTTAGTTACTCTGCGATCGCCCGTGAAATTGCCAATTAACAATATAACACTAAGCTTTTCACCCACCCACATATCTGCACTGATCTCCACCCTAATAAGGATGTCATCTACAAGATCCGTCCTTTTAGTAGCCTTTTTAATTAGTACTAAAAAATAAAAGTTTGTGAAAACAGCCCAGAGAGCACAGAAAATGGTAGCCGGCTGAAATTCAGGCTTTGGCTGCTTGGGTGCAGTTTGCATACACTCAGCTTGAACATCACTCTGGGTCCACAGATCTCAGCACATGCTTGTCCCTTTGTGCAATGAATTAGAAGTTGGAGATTGTTGTTTTTGTCCTGTCTCACACATAAAGTGCAGATGAGTGATTTAGTGAGCGAAAAAATAAATAAAAAGATGTGTTGGACAAGTTTATTTATTTATTTGAGTTCCATTTTTAAAACTGTATTTAAGTAAATTAATAGGTGTGAATGCTTGTCCATCACTCTGTGTTGGCCCTGCGACAGGCTGGCGACATGTACCCTGCCTCCCGCCCTATGACAGCTGGGCTATGCTCCAGCCCCCCAGGACCCTGAACTGGATAAGTGGAAGAGGATGGATGGATGGATGGATGGTTCAAACTCAATGACAGAAAAAGGGAAGCAGTGCCTGAACAGTAAGCATTTAGAGGCCTAATGAGCCCAGCATCACTCCAAACTCATCATGTGTGGATGTTTGGCAGGAAGAGACTAACAGCAACCGGGCGTGTCCAGAGTTGAATATCTAAACTCTGAGGCGACCCATTGAAGTCACAATGGGAGCAAAAGACTGTTGGGCAGCATATGACTGGGTGGTAAATACATTAGAGGGCTGCTTACGCAACTGGTCCACAAGCAACCGGCAGGCAGCTACAAAGCGATGCTCAGCAACGGTGACGGAGCTTTAAGCATCATCTTTCAACATGCAGGTTTAAAGGAAATCTGCTGTTTTCGGTCATAAAAATATCCAATCAAATGAAACAAAAAAGTGAAAACAAAGAGAAAGTGAGTGCAACAGCGAGGTGTCACAAAGAGGACGCAGCTCTCCTGGTTGGAATTCTAACACCATCTCCGCCTGTTCTGCTTCTTTATGCAGACTTTGATGTGCTTTTGGACGCGGCTGTTTGCTCTCTGCAGCCACGTCGCTGTGGCTGCTCGTGATGATAAAGGAAACCTGTGCTTATCTTTGAGACACCAGCATCTGACACTGTGGGAATGAGAACAGGTTGTTTCAGGCGGCTGGTTGGTTCTTTGTTTGGCAGCAGTCTGAACAACGACAACATGGCCAAAAATATTATTCATATTACTACTTATCGTTTGCCTGCACTTCATGATGTCATTGATTTTGTTTCATGTTGATATCAGTGTTGATGACACCCATCACCATTCCAGAATCCCCATGTTGCCTTCTGAGTCTGTATTAAATACAGAAAGAAATAAGTTATTTAAAAATGCATGTTCTCACAGTCAGTGCACCAATGAATTAATTCAACTTGGATTTTTAGAAACTTTGGATTTTTAGAAACCACCCACAGAAGGCATCAAAACACAACTTTAAGGAAGAATTTGAGGTAATTCCTGCTAAAAATCACACTAACTTTAATGTGCTGAGGCATTAGGCAGCATGTTTTGGAGAAAGAAGTACTTAGCTGTGAGTTATTCCACTGCTTTGCATGCTCGTGTTGATGTGTTTCTCACGCATTAAAGAAGAGGAGCCATTCGGGGAGCAGTTCAAGGGGAAATTACATCCACATCACACGTTTCATTTTGTCAGCATGGAAGAAATAATTTGAAGCACACAAACACACACACACACACACATACTTCCACACTGAAACGGTGAAATCATAAATATTGCATGTTTCCATTCCTTATGAGAATATCGGAAAAATCTTGACATGCACCCGCCTACCATCTGTGAATCTCAGCCCACAGAAAGAGCCCTAATGGTGATGAACTGTGCCATTCTTGGCATGAGAACACAACAAACTCGAGGATCAAAGGCGATTGGGATTGTGCCAAGATGAACTGGGATATGTGGTTGCACTAAAGTGAGCTTCTTCTTGGATCTAATTCATGACAAGCACTGGGAAACTTGATAGTTATTAAGCAGTAAAGCTTAGGGAGGAATAAACTTTCTTCCTCCTTAAAGTGCGACTCAAGTCGAGGCTTTTTCCTTTGACTCCTCCAACCATTACTGGATGGGAGTGGGACTCCAGTATCTGTTTATTTGCAGATGTTTTTGTGCTTTGAGATTTGTGTTTGTGATTCTTTACGCTCGTAAGCTCCACTTCATGGCTGCTGTCCATGGTGGCTTCAGGATTTCTTTCTAAATAGGAGTTGTGGTGACTTCCTTGTCTGTGACCTTTAGCATACATGTGGGTATGTTGTTCGAGCTTGGAGTAAGTGATAAGAGGGTGCAGGAATGTGGTGGAGGGCAGCCTTTAGGATTTAACTGTATATAAAATATAGATCTAAGGACTGAAAAATGAAGCCAATGCTGCTTTAAACCTGCATTATTTTAGTTGTCAGCAGGGGGCGACAAAAAAGGTCCTACAAAAATGGACTTATTTGGTCTATGATGTCAGTAAACAATCTCCTGATAATTTTATGTTCTCTTTTGTTAAATCCATGTCTTATTGAATATAACATGATGCACATTTGGTAAATTATGGTCCCCAGTTCAGTCATCATGTCTGCTCAGCTAGTGGTTTCTCAATGAGACTTCACTATCCTTTGGTTTATATCCTGGTGGCTACATTCATCTTCATATATACAGTCTGTGTCTTTAGATCAGGAACAGATTTCTGTCTCAAATGAAAGAGTTGCAAGAATCTTTGAGCTCCTTCAAAGAACACACTGTATGACCCCCATGTGATGTCTGGATTGGCTGCTCCGGGCGAATCAGTTCATTTCCCCGGAGACAATCATGGCAGCACAGGAGGCAAGTGTAAGCTACAAACTCGCAGAGCAGAAATACGAGATTATAAAATTTGTGGAAGCGAATCCAGAGATGAGGCAGAAGCAATTGCAGCAAAATTCGATATTAGACCCCAAACTGTCGGATATTTTTGATGAATCGGATTTTATTCGACTTACACATTAGACGGAATTTTTACAAGTTGGATGAAATTCCATGGGCCATTGGAATCCGACGTAGGCGATTTTTACTGTATAAGGTTTATTTTGCAAGCTACTGTAGTCGAGCCCAAGAATAGAAATATGGATCTGGGAGTCTGATAGCTCCACTTTAACTGAACATCCAGTCAGAGTGAAACTAGGCAGCAAGTGCCCTTAAAAAGAAGAATCAACAAACTGCAAATAAGAACTGATGTTATGAATTTGCAGCCAGTGATGCAGCCCAAACTTCCACAAGTCCCTTAGGCCGTATCCTCCTTTTCTTTGAGGTATGGAAATTTATTTATTTATTTTTTTTATCAGCCACAGGCAACAAAAGTAGGTAAATGCCCCGAAAAAGAAAGAAAGTGAAAGGGGAATATTCAAATCTTTGATTAATTCAAAAGAAAACCATTTAATAAATCATGTTTGCCCTTGATGGTATGAAAATTAGGTAGAACAAGAGTTATAAGCATAGATTAAAAAGTGTGACTGAGCTATTTAAGGTTGATTTTTGGCCTCAGGCGCTGAAATCCCAGAGAAAACTGTATTTTTAAATAAAGTTATGACGGTAATAAGAGTCTTAATTCATGCACACATCAAAAAGAACAAAGACTTTGACGATATCATGCGTAAAGGTGCGCATTATCTGTTGCTTCTCTTTATTCCTTCACTCCACAGGCCAAACACGAATTTTACTGAGGAAACATATTTAATTACAGGCAGCGGGACGGGTCGAGCGGAACCCTTAAATCATCCACAGGAACTCCAGAAAAAGCAGAACACATAAGACTGCAGTGACCTTGATGGTGGATGCAAAGCAGTAACACACTGTTTGACCTGTTTTCAGATAAATGTCTCATTTTGTAGAAAGACAAGAAATAATTCTCGTCTGCTGGGACCAACAGTCAGCATGAAGGATTTATGGCCTCCAGCTGTGGTGAGAATACACCTGAATGAGTTAACTGGAGCAGAATCAGACCCAATACAACTGAATATTGATGCTTTAGTAATACTCGTTAACCTAAATGTCCTCGGGCATTTGGCTGAAAGGTTGATGGATGGACGTAAACGGTCAAACTATACTTCGGAGGGAAGATGAATGAGTTAAAAAGGAGCGGTCTGGTTGAAGGGAAGATGGATAAATTAGCAGGAAAAGTGTCTTTGTTGTAGAAAGAGTGCTCTGTTTCAGGGCCGGGGAAATTAAGGTGAAGGTGAAGCACAATAATTCAAATGAGTTAATGATAACAAAGAAAGAATTAGAAACGCAAAGACGGGAAATGGAACGCTTTTATAATTCATTTCTACAATTTAAATGTTTAAAAATCAGCTCATCTTTCCCAAAATTACACTTGCTAATTTGTAATCTTTTCTTAACCTGTCCGGCAGCTTGAGCAAGCAAATTTAAGGTAGACTCTTCTTGTTGGTCTCCTTCTTTACATTTTTGAGTGATTTGGATTCTCACTGAAGCTTTACCTATTTCCGTTAAAAAGAAGTTCCAGTGTTCTCAGACTTAAGCCAATAAAGATCTTTTTTTTTCTAAATATGAAAACTCTTAGTGCACTCTTACATGTCCTTGAAATTTCATGATTGAGACTGTAACTAGTTCGACTGATTGTCCGGCTTACAGTGACGCCGTGTTCTCAGGCGGTTTGAGAAATCTGCAAACAAATCGCACAGGCCGTTCAACAAATGGCCTAATCAGTCAAGCAGACCTCCAGCCCCACATCTGGCATTTAAAAAGTGGACACTCAGTCCAAATAATTGCCCAGAGGTTACACGTAATCATCAGAGAACAATTCTCCCGTTCCTCGAGGAAATAACACCCTGCATTGTCCTTTGTCAGCCCGCAGAATAATAACTCAGGTCGGCACAAAGGTGTTCACACATTGTAACGGGATTGTGTGATTGGCATTTTGTTTTTTCCACCTCTGTAATTTTCTCTCCTCAAAGATTTAAACAATAAAGCAAATATGAGGCAACAAAAGAACTACCAGGCTGGACTGACTAGAAGAATAACAGTGCTGGTCAGCTGCTCAGGGGGGTCAAAACGACTGATGTTTTGGAGGGCTGTCTCTTCCAATCATGTGAGTGAGTGCATATAAAATCTCTGCCGTCAGCCTCGGCATCCCTGATCAGGAAATGAAGACGTTCGTTGCTGTTGGGAGACGTTTGTGAAGGGATTTGCTTAACCCCGTGATTTTTTTCCCAACTTAATCCAATAACTTTGGCACCTAAACCTCACCTACCAGCACCTGAAAAAAAATAAATTGAATAAACTGATGTAAACTGAAGTGTTTGGCCTTGAGCTTGGGATACTGACAGAAGGAGGTCGACGGTACGAGTGGATTATGATTTTCCTCTCAGGCCCAGAGACGGGGTGAGAAGTTGGTCAACTTCAAACCTTGGTAACCCAAAACTTCCTAATGCACGTTCATGGAGGCAGTGGGTCCACAATTAAAATCTCTTTGTGATACTGAATTTTTAACAAATTTCCAAGCTTACGTATTCATATGGAGGCTTTGTATTTCCCTTGGGCCCCATATTATTGGTTCTTAGGCCCCACTTGTGCCACACAGGGCTGTTTACAGTATAATACATCTTGTTATGTATCTGCCTGTTCAACCTTTTGTTCACACAAGTATCTAATGAGCCAATCAAACCACAGCAAATCAGTGCGTATAGGCATGTACCTAGTCAAGATGCTGAAGTTC
Organism: Cichlasoma orientale; assembly: GCA_034780415.1. Lineage (NCBI taxonomy): Eukaryota > Metazoa > Chordata > Actinopteri > Cichliformes > Cichlidae > Cichlasoma > Cichlasoma orientale. The sequence goes on from JAVDPK010001966.1 coordinate 171,030, forward strand.
AAACTGAGCATCCAACTGGAGAAAAAAAAATTTAAGTAACATTGAACATGGCATGGACTGGTCTGAGTATTTCAGATACTGCTGAGCTGCTGGGATTTCACCACCCAACCAGATCCTCCTGAGAACTGAGGAGAAACATCTAAGGTTTACAAAGAATGGTCTGAAAAGGAGAAAATATCCAGCGAGCGGCGGTTCTTAGACAACAATGCCTTGTTGGTGTCAGAGGAGAATGGCCACACTGCTTTGAGCTGATATGGTAAATATAATTGTTCGTATGTAACGCTTTTCTACTCTAGTTGAGCACTTAAAGCGCTTTACCCAACATGCCTCACTGACCCATTCATGCAAGCACTTTTTTCCTACACCTTTCTATCTAACATTCACACCCCAATGAACACATCGGACAGCAAACCATGACCTTCCTATTAGTAGATGACCTGCTCTACCTCCTGAGCTACAGCCACCCACAATAGGAAGGTAACAGTAACTCAGATAGAAGCAGAAGGACTACAGCAGCAGAAGACCACACAGGGTGCCACTCCTGTCAGCTAAGAACAGCAAACTGAGGCTACAAATCATCACTGAGTTCACTGCACTCGGATGGCCTCCACAGTCACCAGATCTCAGGCCAGCAGAGCTCCTTTGGGATGTGGTGGAATGTCACATCATGGACGTGCAGCCGACAAACCTGCAGCAACTGTGTGGCGCTAACATGACGTCAAAGTGGAGCGAAATCTCTGAGGAACGTTTCAGCACCTTCTTGAATCTATGGCACAAATAATTAAGGCAGTACTGGAGGCAGAAGGAGGGTCCGGCAAAGTGTCCCTAAAGTGTCCAGTGAGTGCATGTTTCCTGTTAAAGAGGAAACAATAAATTAAAAACTGGAAACACGAGACACCTGCATTCATTTTATTTAGTTAAGTGAAAATAAGCAACCCAACAGTTCCTCTCACTGCATCCTTCAACCCAAAGACTCAGTCGAGCATTCAGTGTCATTAAACTCTTAAAATTCAAAGATCAAAGACCCACTTTCCCAGTTATTTATAGGAGGCCTGGCAGCTGTGGAAATAAATCCATCCTTGCATCACATCCTTGCATAGTGTCAGAAATCACTGAGATATTTTTACAGCAGGCTGTTTCTGTCGTGGTCCTGGGTTTGAGTGCTTGTTTCTTACGGTTGTCTTTGGTTCTTGGTTTATTGTTTGTGTTTTTGGTGTCTTTAGTTTATCGGAACAGCTTCTCTTTGTATGTCTGAGTCTGATTATTCCTCAGGGTTTTGATTTCTTTTCATTCGTGACCTTCATGGTTTCCCAGTTCTAGGTATTCTAGGTCCCAGTTCTTGTGTTCACTACTTTTCTGTGTTTTCACTTTCCATTAGAGTTGTTATGGTTTCCTCGGGTTATCATCGCTGCATTCAGCCCGTCAGTTCTTCCTTTCCTGTTTTATTTTGAAGCCTACTTCCTCCTTGTCCCCACCTGTTCCCTGTTCCTCTGATTTGGCCTCGGGTATAAATAGCCCCAGTCTCCCTTTGTCCTTCGTTGTCCTCTGCATTCATTCCTGGCTCCTATGTTCCTCTTTGTTACCTTTGTGTGTTTCCTTTGTGTGTTTCCTGCCTTTTCTATGGACTTTTGTGTTTTTGGATATCTTTTCAACCCTCAGTAAAGGTTTGTTTTCTGTTGTTTCTGCCTGCGTTTAGGTCCTTAATCTGCAAAATATGACAGTTTATGAGGCAGAATGCGCTCTTTAAAAATCAGCTTTTTGAACTGCGTTCCACATTTCAACATTTGATCGAGCATTTTCTCTCTCTGAAACACAAACAGTCTCATAAAGTGAGCCAGAGAGTGCCGCGGAGCGAGTCTCCCGAAAGTCTGGAGGGGAATTTTTCACGTATATAAAGAATTAGGAACATCAAAAGTCCTCATGAGCTCCACGGATGCAGCAGACGGCGATTTATTCTCGGAGCTGAACACCGAGATTCATTTGCAGAGGAGAAGCCGCGTAAATAAAATCTGTTTTTATCATTGTTTATATTCTATTCTATGTCATCCACACTTCAGAGGAAGAAGCTGTTCTGATGTTCTTCTTGTGGTGGAATGTGATTCATTCATGTGTTTATGGGATTCTCTTTCAGCATTTTTAAACTATTAACACCACTGACTTTGATCCTCTCCTTCGGCCCGCACCATAAAAGGATTCTGGTCCCTAAATCCTTGAATTATTGAGGACGCGACAGGAGCTCCAAGGTAGCGTGTTTGAAAACGGTCTTCCAGGTGTGTCGTAAGCGGCCGCTTTACTGAACGAGAACCGCGACACTGCAGTTGTGATGCAGCAGGAAGTCCAGTCTTACCTCCCGCTGAAATTAGCAGAACATTGTAAGTAGATTACAGTGTAATCTATTGTTATTGTAAAGATTTCAATCAGAGAACAGAATTCTGATATAGATAAAAAGTATCCAGACGAAGCATAAAAATGTGCGTATTGAAAGAATACAAGTAAAATATAGATGATAAAAACAAGTTTAAAGTTGGTAAGCAGCAGGATAATCAGTGGAAGTAATAAAATGCTTCACACTTGATTTAATACAAGCCTGATAATTAAAATGTTGGGATCCTCTATAAAATATAAAAAGAGAATGCAATGAATCAAATGTTTAAACTGAGAAAATGGAAAATGTTCCATTTTAAGAAAAATATGAAATATCAGTTTGAATTTGATGGCAGCAGCGCGTCGCAGAAAAGTTGTTCCAGGACGGTGTTTCCCACCGCGCAGCATCCCCTCGTCTTTTAACAGCAGTCCGTAAACATCTGGGAGCTGAGGAGAGCAGCTCCTCGGCTTTGGGGAGACGAACGTTTCCCGTTCCTGTCTGACGGAGGAGCCGAGCTGCTCCTGGGTCTCCTTTGTTTTTTGCTCCAGGTGTGGACTGCAGGTGGGCCAGTTCAGCACCCGGATTCTTCTACGATGATCTGCTGCCGGAACAGATGCAGGATGCAGGTTAACAGTCTTGCTGAGATATGTAAGGATGTCCCTGAGCATGTGCTGCTCCAAAGCCTGCACGCAGTATATAGATCTTTGATAGCTTTCATGAACAAATTCTTGACATTTGCAATTCAACTAAACAAATTTCATCTGATCAAATGATGCAACTGAAAGTGTGTTCACTGTATGTTCATTCACTGCAACAGCTCTGAACAAGATTACGCCCAAAAAGTTACTGAACATCTTATTGAACAGCTTCTTCCTAATGATTCTTACCCACTTAATTCGATTAATCACAAAGAGATGTTTCTGCCGCTGAAGTTATACAACGTCACATCCTCAAGATATACTTGTGTGGTATACTTACGTCCTTAAAGTGCATCAACCTACTTTCACATTGCAAGATCTTTTTTTTTTCTTTTCCTTTGGGAATCGCAGTCATTGTGGAGCAGGTCTGCTTTACCCTCCACACCTCCTGTAGCTCTTCAAGCCTCGTGGGTCTGACTGCAGCACATCTGACACGCCTCCTAACAGGGACAACACCAAATATCTGATCTGCCCTGCCACGAAGTTAAAGATATGATATTTTTGTTGTTGTTGTGTGTCCACAACAACAACAACAAAAATATGCATGATTTTATTTTCTTATTGCCAGAGAGATTAAAAGGAGTCTGTGAAGCTGATCCTGTGTTCCAGCAATAATAAAAGCAAATATTTTGGAAATTCATAAATACAACATGATTCCAAAATTCCAAAATGTCGACTTTAAAGTGTGAAAAAGAAAAAGTGTGAAATTCCTCCATGCAGATACAAATCTAAAGCTTGGAGATGAATTTTCTATATCAACAGCATAATATCTGTCAAAATAAAGAGAGAACATGAGAGCTGCGCCTCAGTTAGTTTAGATGTGGAGGGGATAAAAAGTATGTGCAGTCACAGCATCAAAGGCAAAGAAAAGATCAAAAGGAACTAAAATAGAGGAATGCCCAGCACCGGCAGGAGGATCATCAGTGAATTAAGAGAAAAAGTCTTTCTCAGCACTGTGAATGTTATTTAAAGTGTGACTGTTTCCCCGGCAGAAGTGCCAATAAATCTAAACTTACAGGTTTGTCTGAGAGCGGCAGAACTGCAGCACTTTTAACAGGACGGGAAATAATGATGACGGGAACATTTGTGTCAATGAAAACTCGCTGAGCTCACTTAAAGAAACAGTGACTCGAAGTGTCTTGAACCTTCCTCTCAGATCATCCCGCTCATTTGTAGAACAGAATTTATAGAATTTTCCAAACGAATCCCAATTTATAACATTTTTAACTGGTGTCAAAGCATCACATTTTCTAATGAAAGCAGCGATGTCATCGTCTTTCTTCAGCTGTCCACACAGATTTCAGTACAGGTGTGTTCAGCAAACACTGCGGGAGTGTTTTCCTCCTAAGCTTTGGTTACTTTGATCTGTTTTACTGGACAAACATGAATCAGTGGATCTGTAGACTGTAACGGATATTTGGGGTTAACTCCTCTGACAGCCTGGAGGCCTGGACGAGGTTATTCTCAGTCATAATGCCTTTCCTTATTGACATGGGAGGGTTTATAACTGTGAGGTTACAGCGTATCCTCCTCATGAGGGAAAACCTGATCTCATCATCACTTCCACAGACAGCTTTTTTAAAAAATTATTTTCTTCTTCTGCAGTCTTCTATGATGACATCACTTTCATGACATTTGTGACCAGGTTATGCAGGTAACTCAATTTTGAAATGAAAATAATAATAAAAAATAAACAATACTAAGGAAAATTAAAGGGGAAGCAGCATAGAGTGATTTACTAAGGCCACCATGTGCTGCCAGAACCGTTTTAATGCACCTTCATAGTGTCGTTAATAATTACAATAGCAGTATTTTCTAAAATGTTTTGGAGTGCATGTTCTCCCCGTGTCTGTGTGGGTTTTCTCCATGTTCTCCGGTTTCCTCAGTCCAAAGACATGCAGTTAGTGGGGTTAGGTTAACTTTACTAAGATCTGACATTGCTAATTGCCATTTTTTTCAGAACTCACAGCTCTGAGTCCCCTCCAGATTGGTCAAACATTCCCAGTTTGGAAATTGTGAAGGCCATAACATATGATTCGCATTCTTTTCATACCTGCCAAACCATCCTGGCCTGTTCTCATGCACCGTGTCAGGGTCATTATCAGGCTACAAGATGCCACTTCTGTCATTGTAGAATAAACTTGATTGATTTAATCAACTCTTGATTATTAGGACTGGCCCGTCCTATTATTTCTGTGGTATTGTTCTGTGGTATTGCACTGTAGTTTGCGTATCACCCAGCGGAGGGCGCCTGTGAGCACACCCCCGACGTCCGACTCATAATACGGCTAGGACAACAAAGAAGAAGAAGAAGGAGGAGTTTCCGGTGCAACAGCTAGGCATCATCATGCCTACTGCTGTGATTATGGAGGAAAATTTTGATAAATTATTAGAGCAGTGTGAAGCTCAGGAGCTCGAGGTAAGAACTTTGTGGTGTTGTTGTGACCAGTAAGTCTCAGAGACGCTGTGCCTGTGGAAGCGCGGTGGTAGCGGTGCAGTTTGTGAGCTCTGAGGGCTAGCGTCGTGGCTCCAGCAGCTAGCCTGGTTGGCTTATTTAAAGTTATAGCTCTGAGAAATGAACTCAGCACACTAGTTAACACGGAGGCGAAACGTTTCCGAGTTAAAAATGAAAACCAAATTGCAGCTGAGTTCTCGTGTTGGTTTACCTCTACCTACCAGCAGATAGCAGGAAGTTAGCAGGTCGCTGTCTCTCCGTGATGCTGGAGCTCATCTGCAGCTCATCTGCAGCTCATCTGCAGCTCGTGTGTTTGTGTTTTTGGGCGTTAAAAGCTCTTCTGTCAGCATGTCACCGTAAGACTGACTGTTGGTCTGTAGGTCTGTACAGGTGGAAAAGCAAAGGGAAGGGACCAGTACTGCAATGGCAGCAGGAGCTAAAGCCATATACTGGACGCCTGCGTTTGGCTGGATGCTGTTTAGCGATTTTTTTTTTGTTGTTATATTTTAATATTACAATAATAGAGAACGTGTTTGTTCGGAGAACTCAAATTGTTCGTTTTCCCGTTTTTTTATTTCCAGTGTTTTAATATCATACCTGCATTTCTTTCTGACAGGCTCCAGGGGGCATTGCAACACCTCAGGTCTACGCTCAGCTGCTGGCGCTCTATTTACTTAATAATGACATGTAAGTCTGTCTTTCATTAAGGGCGGGGTTGTTTTCTCCTTTTAAAGCAACTGTACAGTTATACAAACTTCATGGCTTCCTGGATGATTTAGTACTTTGAGTAGTTTTTCTTACGTTAGTAATTATTTTGGAGGCGTACATATAATACGTTTAATGTATATTTGTGTGACAGACTGCAGGTGGCTGAACTCTGTTTAGTTATAGCACAGCTAATGAGCCCCTTTTGCTGCCTGTGCCTGCAGCTTTATTCTGTGTGTGCTGATTTTGATGTTTGCCAACAGGAATAATGCCAGATATCTATGGAAGAGGATTCCCCAAGCAATAAAATCGGTGAGCATGTTAAAACATGTAAATACTGCTAATGAAGTAATACAAATGCTCTTCACATTAGCATACAATGGTGATTGTGTTACCTTTTCTAAACCTTTGCATTAGTCTTACACTCAACTAACACTTCATTAGGTACACCTTGCTAGTACCAGGTACCTTAATTCTTCATGCCACAGATTCACCAAAGTGCTGGAAAGGTTCCTCAGAGATTTTGACACATGTTGGCATGACCACGCTGCTGATATTTCAGCTCCACATCCAGGATGTGCCGTTCTAACACATCCCAAACGTGCCCTTTTGAATTGAGATCTGGTTCCTGTGGAGTCCTTCTGAGTACAGTGAACTCATTATCATGTTCAAGAAACCAGTTTGAGATGATTTGAACTTTTTTGACATGGAGTGTTATCCTGCTGGGAGCAGCCATCAGAAGATGGGTAGACTGCGCTCATAAAGGAATGGGCATGGTCAGCAGCAGTGCTAAGATAGGCTGTGGTGTTTAAACGATGCTCAGCTAGCACTGAGGGGCCTAAATTGTGCCAAGAAAATACCCCCTAACACGTTACACCAACAACAACCTGAACCACAGCAGGATGGCTCCATATTGTTGACACCAGATTCTGACCCTACCATTTGGAAATCGTTACAAATCGAAACTCATCAGACCAGGCAAAGTTTTTCCAAGTATTCTGTTGTCAGGTTTTGGAGAGTCCGTGTAAATTGTAGCTTCATTTTTCTATTCATAGCTGACAGTAGCCCATCTGCTTCATGACTGGCTTTGTTGTGCATTCAGAGATGCTCTTCATACCTGGTGTGGTCATTCTCTGACATCAACAAGGCATTTTCTCCCAGATATCTGCCATTCACTTGAAATTTTTGGCTTTCTCAGACCATACCACATTCAGTCAGTTAAATCACCTTTTTTCCTCATTCTGATGCTCAGTTTGAACTTGGGCAGGTGGTCTTGACCATGTCTACATGCCTAAATGCACTAAGTTGCCGCCATGTGAGTAAAAGCAAATACGTGGGGCGTGAAGAAGTCCCATGATACACTGAGCAGCCTGAGGCTATCATAGGGATGACACAGGAAGCCACTGAAGAGAGGCTGATGTGGAAGAATAATCGCTTTCTAGTCCCTGTTAGTTTTGGATCAACTGGAGGATTTTCAGCTTTTAGAACAACCTGATAATAAGGAATTAAAATAGTTCAGCTTAGAGGTTAGAAATTCATTGACTGTGTTGTTTGAGATCAGCTTAATGCTGCTGTGGTGTCTGCATCATATTTAACATTGAGTGCAAACATTTTTACCCCCCCTCGCCCGCAGCAGACATTTTTGTGTGTATAGAAAGGTTTCTCAACTATAACAAAATAATAACTTATTAAGAACACATGTAATTGGCATTTTGACTTGTATGATTTCTTAAGTGCTGGCAAATCATTTTGTCCCACAAGAAAACAATCTGGACCTGTTTAGGCATCCAAGAGCACTATGAAATAAATGGAATAATGTTACTGCCAATCAAGTCGTCACTACTTGCCAGGAGCTGAGATTTTCTAAGAAAAAGCCTCGTGCTGCACAAAAAGAAAAAACAAAGATTTGCTGTTTTAATGACATTATAAAGACAGTGGACCCACTGTGGTCCAACAGTGTGCATTAGGGTGTGAATGCTCTTCACAGTAGCATAAAAAACTCTGCCTGGTCAAATGTTTGAAATGCTTCTCACTTGTTTGCTGCAGGCAAATCCTGAATTAGCAGCTATTTGGGCCGTCGGCCAGCGCATTTGGCAGAGAGACTTTCCGGGGATCTACACAGCCATCGCTGCTTATCAGTGGTCGGAGAATATTCTTCCTGTCATGGAGGCCCTTCGAGGTAACAACAGCACACACACCAGCTGACTTCTCACTCGTCCTTTTGACCTGTTGTTATAAAGCTCTTTAGATTAATTACACTTCCAGGTGTTATTTATCTGATTTTCACGGTTGAGAAACTGTGGCAAAAGTATTTAAAATTCCTCTACATGATTTTAGAATAACAGTCAGCAGGGGGCACCGGCTGAACCCAGTCAGGGCTGTGATGCAACAAGGTGGGGAAAAAACACATTGAACAATATGACTGATCATTAATGATGCATCAAACATCCACAACACGATACTCTGTTTACATGCTGGACACAGTCATAATGAGAAAATGGCCAGATACCTCCATAAGTATTCCATATTTCACTGTTCACCTTCTAAACTTCAAAAGAAGGATTTTCTAGAAACACCAGTTCATAAAGTTATATCACCTGATGGTCACAAATGCTGCTGCATTTGTATCGTGTGTCGGTTGCATTGTGCAACAGTTTAAGAATAGCTTCTCCCTCATGTTTGTGACGCTGTGTGTTGATCTGATATTGATGCTGAGTACAGTATGTCATGCCGCCGTTAAGCAACAGCTGGTCATAACTGTCTGGTGGATGTGATAAATATAATCTAAAAGAATAAATTAAGCTTAATATTTTTTTAATCTGTTTGAATTCAAACCAAAAAAGAAAGACATTAAGAACCTAAAAAGTAAGTAAATATCACTTCTTTGCTGGTTACTTTTGAGACATCATCTTACCTGAGTTTGTGCTAAAATTAAATTGTGCCTTTATTATTAAAAGCAGGAAGTTCCAGTATTGACGTTTTTCAAAAGAAAGAGACAAGCAAGTAAGTTTAGAAAGAAAGAGCCTTAAATGTTGTGTCAGCAATAGTTTAATAAGTATATAATTAATCATCGTTAGTTTAATCTAAAAAATGTGAATATTTATGTCTAGAGTATATGAGTACAGTCACTGAGTTTGTGAAACAGCACAGGTTACATAAATTGGCACACTGAGCAAATAAATAGAGAGAGATCAAATGGAAAAACAGCCGAGTCACAGGATCTTCTCCCCGACTTGTTTACCAATAAGACTGAGCCCCCTTTCTCAGGTGGGGCTCCTCTGAGCAGGTCACATGGACCCTGTTTGTCTGCGCTCAGTTGGCCGCTTGGGTCACTGTTTGAGGGGACTCGGCGCCCACTGGGACATGTGACACATGCTGCAGCGGGTAGGAGGGGGCATTTCTGTGAAAAGATCGCAGACTAGCAAGCAGGCAGGAATGCCTGGTGGAAAGGATCAGGTGTCACCAGCTGTGAGTGTCTGCTATAAAGGACAGAGCTGCTAGCTCTCAACCAGAATAGATATCAGCATTTCACGAGTAACAGCACACTCACAGGAGTTCTTGCTCTCGCTCTCCGTTTTAGCAGCTCGGCTTTTAGTTTTGTCTCTGTGGGAACAGAAAACTTGCTCGTCAAGGCGTAGGCAGAAAACTTTCCATTATGGACATCCAGAGGACAGGATCTGTGGTTCGGCCCCCCAGCCCCATGGATAGCCTTGAGAAGCAGCTGAGCTGCCCCATCTGCCTGGACATGTTCACCAAGCCTGTGGTCATCCTGCCCTGCCAGCACAACCTGTGCCGTAGCTGTGCCAGCGACCTCTATGACTCACGCAACCCGTACCGATTTTCTGGCGGCGTCTTTCGCTGCCCTACCTGCCGGTTTGAGGTTGTGCTCGACCGCCATGGCGTACACGGGCTCCAGCGCAACCTGTTGGTGGAAAATATCATTGACATCTATAAGCAGCAGCAAGAACTGAGCGACAGTGGAAAGACAGAAACCAGCCTGAAGCCTAAAGAGTCCAAAGAGCCAAAATGCCAAGAACACGAGGATGAGAAAATCAACATCTATTGTGTGACCTGTCAGGCACCCACCTGCTCCATGTGCAAAGTGTTTGGCCAGCATAAGGACTGTGAGGTGGCCCCTCTAGCAACTGTTTACCAGGCCCAGAAGGGTGAACTGAGTAATGCTATTGATACTCTGGTGACCAGCAACGGTCGCCTGCAGGCTCTGCTCAATCAGATGGAAGACGCCTGCCGTGCTGTACAGGAAAACGCTCAGCGTGCTAAGCAGGGCCTCGCTGAGCGCTTTGATCTGCTATATGCCGTCCTAGAAGAGCGTAAGGGCATTCTGCTTGAGCAAGTTGGGAAAGAGCAAGATGAAAAGGTGGCAGCTCTGCGGGCACTGGCTCAGCGCTACGGCGAGCGACTGCAGGCCAGCACGGAGCTGACAGACACGGCTGTGAGGGCGCTGGAGCAGAGCGGAGCCGCTGAGTTCCTGTTGGCTTCCAAGGGCCTTATCACGCAGACCAAAGATGCAGCCAAAGCCTCACTGGGCGAAGAGAGGCCCGAGCCAGGCTTTGAGAAGATGGACCACTTCACTCTGTCAACAGAGCATGTCGAAAGAGTCCTTACAAAAATGGACTTTGGAGTGGGTGGAGATGATGATGAATTTGAAGATGCAGAAGAGGAGGAGGAGGAGGAGGAGGAAGAGGAGGAGGAGGAGGAATGATGAGAACTGAAGTTGTTTGGGACTTGAGTACTCTTGAAAGTGTTTTGAAATAGGGAAGTGTTTGTCATGAAGACTCTGAATTTAATGTTGAATGAAATATGAAGGAGGTGAAGGAGGATGTGGGCTGAAACCATTTCCCCTTACTTTCAGTGCAATATCTAATTTCAGTGTCACACTTTTTCTTAAGTTCTTTTTATACTTTTGTACTTCTAAGACTGTTAAATGTAAACATAGGTAGTATGTTGGAGTAGTTATTGTAGTACATTTCCTTACTGACTTTGTCTTTGTTGAATTGGTGATCAGCTGACCTCTCTGTAATCACCAACTCTGTTTTTACTGGTAATAAACCTGCATGAAGTGAAGCACCGATTTTCTTTATTTTTAGCTCAACTAAATCTTTTTTAAATAAATGGGGCTTAAAAAGGAAGAAAACCTTCTCTCCATGACGCAGTATTATTTTGGTGCTACAGACTTTTGGAGCGCTTCCATCAAAATGGTTCCCAGCGTGTTGCTGCTCTTACTTGGCAATGGACTGTATTTAAAAATAAAGGCCCTTGCCGTGTCCTGTCTGCTTTGCCTTTGCTGGTGAAAAGTGGGGGCTATTTTTAAGAGGTGAGATGGTGAGATATGATAGGTCACCCTGGAATAGACTGACCGGGAAGGACGGGCCAGGTCCTGTTTCTCCTCCATAAAACTCCCTTCGAGACAGTCACAGATGTCTTACTCAGCATCTCCAACCCAGCCCTGAGGTGTCAGAGGCACATGCTGTGAAAGGCCCGTCCAGGTGCCACACAAGTCATTCCCCAAAATACGCGTCTTCCCCGGGACTGGGTTACAGAAACCCTTGAGCTGACCGGCCTTGTTGGGTCGGGAGCATTCGAATCTGCAGGTGGTGCCAGAAGGTTGCTCCAACACAAGCAGCAGCTTTATAAGCTTTGACTCTTTTAATAGATGGGAGCATTTTTTTTTCTCTCTTAGTGAGACACAACATGTGCAAAACAAAATTGGTTTCATTCACATTTCTTGATTTAAGAGTTTGAGTCACAACAGTGTTTAAAAACAGACTGTGGAGATTTGATCTCAAGCCTCCATCTCAGGGACCACAGTTCAGTTTATAGGCAACATTTTAATTAGATACTTTTTTAAAGTTAATCTTTTGTTATCATTTTAGTTTAGTTTAATTTAGTTGTCTAAAAACAGTCAGTGTTACACATTTTAGTTTTTAGATCGGTACAACTATTTGGGATAGATGTAATGATCTCCACAACACACACACACACACACACACACACACACACACACACACACACACTGGTCTCAGTCAGTAGAATCAAAACATTTCCTTCTGGCACTCTTCCTTTACATAAAGTGAATGCAAGGTATCAGTGCGTGTTTTAAAAATCACCAGAATCCCGGACATGAAGTATCTAATGGTCAAAATTCCCTGGAGCTGGACCCACAAGTGCGGGAACATTTGGGACAGGAAGCTTGTTGCACACCACAATGGGAACATCCTCTTGGCAAATCTCCGTCCTTCCCCTACACAGCTGTCTTTTCTCATCCCACTTGTTATTCTTACTGCTGCTAACGGCTGCAGCAGACAGTTGGCTGATTGTTGGTATACACACAACCTGTTGCTAGGCTATAAAACACCAAAGGCCATAACCCCGAGGCGCTTACGTGATAGCTGCAGGAGCAGCAGCAGCGAGTACCTGCCAGCCTGTGCTGTTTGTGAGGCCCTGCCACTCTTACAGTAATCTCCACAGCACGTCAAGTCAGGCTAGATAAACAGGGCAGTTTAGAAGCTGAAGCCAGAGCCTGCTGATAAAGACTTCAGCGGCCTGTGGTGTGAGCACATCCGTGATTCGACTTGAGCATGCTTCATTTAACAGATCTATTATTAAGTATCCTTGATTGTGGAATTTTATTTAGCTCGCGAGTTCATCACGGTCGAGTCAAAGTTTCCCGAACAGCAAAATGCAAAATTCATCTTAAAGCAAACCCAGATGGTACGAGAAATGAAAGACAAATTTTTGTTACGACGAGCTTTGTTTGATTTCCCAGAGCAGTTCCTGTTGGAGCTGTGTGTTTGTTTGGGCTGGGAGGAAGCAACTTGCCAAACGTACAGTTTCCACAAAACTAATCTGCAAGGTCAGCAGAATGAGAAACTATCTAGAAGAGGACTCTGAAGGAGCTTCTTCCAGCAAAGCCAGTGCCCCTCTGGAAGGAAAATCTGCAGCGGAATTCATCAAGTTCCTTTTCCACCACGTTCTCTGAAATTAGATATCGTGTAGATTTTCATGCAGATGCACAGAGAAACTGTCTCTTCATCCCTTTAAATCAATAACCCTCATAGCTTCATAAGTACAGGAGATATCCACATGAAATTTTCAGGGCTGAAAAACAAATTTAAAAACTGCATCCAGCTCAGTTTCACACCCACTCCAAGAGTCCAGAGAGAAACTGTTTCTGTTCAGCACAGTTTTTCTGTAACAGGCATCAGTATCACGTTTCATAGTTTGAAGAAACTGCATCAGTTTAATGTCTGTGACAAGAAGCGAGCGCTGGTACCCTGAATGTTTGAAAACGAGTTGGCCAAACTTTCAAGGCTCCTTTTTACCCACATTTTGATAGAAGGCTCACCTTCCGGCCACAGTTCCTTCTGGGTCAGAATAATTTGCCCCCATGTCTGTAACTGACAATTTTTATAGCATGAAAGTACAGTTGTGTATGGCTTTATTAAATATAATGAGCTGATTCTGAGGGGGTCAGGTGGGAACTTTTTTTTTTTTTTAAAAGATACCTTTTTCTCTGAGCTCGTGCATCAACTCAGATTATTTAGTGCTTTGTACGTTATCAGGTCAAGTAAACAGCAAGCCTGTTGGTTGGTTCATAATAATCCAGTGCATTTCTGGTTCTCAGAGCTTTCTTCCATGGGATATAATAAATCACTCTTGACTAATTGTTCCTCACAGTGTGTGACCTCTTGTGCTGTTGTTCATTAGAAGTGCTGTTTACATGAGATGTGCTGCTTAAATATCATGTTAAAACACTGTAACAGCACACTCTCCCCGTGCCGGGAAGCTCCCAGCAAGTTGCCCCGCGTGCTGTGCGCTTTAAATAGAACCAGAGTGTAGATTTAGCTCATGTGCGCTCCATATGCACCTATCTCATATTGATGTCTTCACAGAGAGCACACGGCAGCGGGCGTACGGCCTCGTGGCCCAGGCGTATACTTCCATCACAGCAGAGGATTTTGCAGCCTTCGTGGGCTACACTGTGGAAGAGGCAGTGAAGGGTGAGGCTGACTGTTGTTGGTTTTTAGCCGAGCAGTGATCCTGAAGTTAATTTCATCACGTTATCTTTCACAGAGTCTCTGATTATTATTTTTTTCCCTCACTCCAAAGGTGTGGTGACCCAAGGCTGGCAGGCAGACCCCAACACCAGGATGGTGATGCCCAAAAAACCAGGTAGGTGGCAGTGTTGTGCTATTAATCTGTGCCCACCGGCGCCCAAAAGGAGCCCTGCATCCAACTCCCAAGCTTCTCCTCCCCCAGGAAATTTATTAGACACACAAAAATGTCGTGGGAACAGATTTAGGACCCGGGTCATGCTGACATTTTTTTTTTTTTTTTTTTGAAGCTCTTAAAATGTGTGATTTTCATCCGTATTTCTCAAATGTTTTCACCATCACATGTCCCTGATTCAAAGGGTCATGGACTGATCCATGGGATTATTGATTTATGCAGACATACCAAAGGACATCTGTCCTATCTGTAATCATCAGACCTTACTGAATGACTGAAGCATCTGCTGCACACATGCACACAGCTAAGCCACCCACACGAATCCTCAACCTTCTGCCTAAGTTTTTATTGGCCCTTTTGGTTGCTGATCTCACACAGGGGATGATTCTGCTTTAGATGGATGTAAAACATCGTGCTGACCTCCTGGCAGGTACACGTTGTTGTTTAACAGGTCGGGAGAAGTCGTGAGCTCACTTATAGATGATAACAGCAGGTTTAGCTTGAATCCTGCTGAGCCTGACAGTCGGAGCACGTGGGCTGGAGAGCTAAAACCGGGGCAATGTAAGAAGATCGATAGCGTTTGTCACAAGAGGAATCCCCCTCTGACTCAACTTCTCCTCCTCCATGTCTCTCTCCTTCAACAGATCCTCCCCCTGTCTCGCTGGTTCCAAATGAGCAGCAGCTGGCCAGACTCACTGACTACGTGGCTTTCCTCGAGAACTGATAACCCACCACAGCTACTGCCACCCGTTTTTGCCCATTCGGTACTGAGGGAGATTACAAGACTCTTCACCCTTCCTGCGTCCCTGATTGAGACGTACCAAAAACCCCAATCATCTTGCATGGTTGCTCCAGGACATGCCTATTTATGTTCAGCGACTAATAAACTCTCTGCTCTTGATGTGTTGAAAGTTTCAGACTGTGATGCTGTATATTTTTATGCTCTTCTGCTCTTTGCAACCCACCTGATGTATAAATTTGGCTGTTTTCAAAGGAAGCTTCATATTCCCCTCACCAACTAACCCCCCCCCCCCCCCCCCCCCAGCAGAAATACACAAACCAGCTTGTACAGTCCACTCCATGTGTCTCAGCACTGACAGTCCTTGGAAGAAATGTCATCGGGTAACGGGAGTCTTGGCGTGCATGCATCACCGTACGGAGACCTCATTTTGAAATTTTATGTTTTAACTGGTGAATAAATATTTTGCTGTTTCTATATTTCTGGTACTGTTCTGAGTTTTGTCTGCAGTTAGTGTTGCATTACAGAGTCAACATTCACTGCAAGCGAAAGTTTGTTTTCTGTGGCCCGATATGAGGAAGCAGGCTGTATTTACGTGTGATTATGGACCACCAGGTAAGTTAATATTGGAGCAAATAGAGATTTATACCCCAAAATGACTAACCCTCATTGTCTAACCCTGACAATGAGAAACAAAACATTTCGTAACATCTCTGCTAAAAGTAATAAACTTCTAAAGCGATGCTTTCCGATTACCATCGATGACTCGTGGACATTTTCATCTGTAAATTTGTATCTAGCTGCCATCTGTTGCTACAAAATAAAAGTCCCCTGTGTGTTCTGCTTCGAGGCAGAATTTGAAAGATTCGCTTCTCCTTTACTTTGTAGTCATTTCAGATTTTACTGCAGCTGGCACTGAAAGGGAGAGGCAGCTGTTTGATGCGAGTTGCTGTGAAATCCTGGACACCGAGGCCATTCCTTGCACTTCTGTGGTTGCAAGGATCTCATTTATTTCATGGCACGGTTCGCTTTGTTTTGAAAATGCCACATTGGACACGACTGCGAGCATGAAAATTGCCTGTCGGTTTACATTTGATGCTGTGCTTCTTAAGTTTGTCTTGGGCAAAAATTCCAGTATTTGAAGGGAACTGCAGCACTGAACCAACATGAATCCATGATTTAGTCAGCAGGAATGGCAAAGATGCACACACAGATCCATCATCCAGGTTTGTGAGATGTGCTGTTGCCACTTATTGCTAACGGCGTCTGACTGAGGCTGCTGATTTGCTCTTCTGGCAAATGGAAAACTATTGTGATAGAAATGTCCAAACTGAGCAACAAGTGAAAAGTGCTGTGATTTATAATCGGACCGATTCTTAGTACATTTCTACTCTAGCACTCAGAACTTTACACAACATGCCTCATTCACATAAACACTTCTTTTCTACGCTTAAATACTTTGTATTAATCACACTGATGAATGCATGGGGTTCAGTATCTTGCCCGAGGATACTGTGGCATGCAGGCTGTTGCAGGCAGGACTCGAACCACCAATCTTCCAGTTTGTAGATGACCTGCTAGTGACTCACCCATCCAAATCTTTAAGTTAGGTGTTCCGATCACTTCCATGGCCGCAGGTGTGTAAACCAAGCACCTAGGCATGCAGACTGCTTCTACAAACATTTGTGAAAGAATGGGTCGCTCTCAGGAGCTCAGTGAGTTCC
>JAVDPK010001966.1:201904-230458 GCA_034780415.1 Cichlasoma orientale
CGGCCAGACGTCACTCCCCGAGACGCAAGAAGAAAGCAACAATATATCTTTGTACTGAGGAAAATGACAAAAAGTAATGCACAGTGACTTGGATAAGTTACTGTAATCTGATTACTGGATTGCAAATAGTAACTAGATTAATCGTTTACTAAGTAACATGTTACTGGCATCACTGATTATTTGTCAGATACTTCAATGAAAAATGGTTCAAAATGCACCAACATGATACAACAGCTCATGAGAGAGTAATGTACTTCTGCTTTAGTAAACTAATCAAGTCTAAACTTCCTTTTTTTAATATCTGTCAATTTAATTTTGAAATTCTGTTACCGTACATACTGCATATTTATGACCTCATTTTTAGGTGCATCCACTGAACCATTTCCACCGTTAAAAATTAAGCTAGACAGCATTTAAAGAGAAGATTTAACATTAACCCTCCCTTCATTTCATTCATTATGTTCAGCAAACACTCTGTCACCTTTAGTTTTTAGCTATAATGTAGAAATGCATAATAAATCTCAGGCAGTCACTTCTCTTGGTCCTTCTTAGAAGCCTGTACTGTTAAACCCGCAAATACGTACAGAAAAAGATGAAGAATCGTGTTTATTAACCTTGTTTTCTTTTTAAAATAAGTTCCTTTTCATCTACATACCAACATAGGAGCCTGCTGAGCCTGCTCCTGAACAATGTAATGAAGTGTTTTGACATAAAACATTTTCCTGGCAAACTGCACGCATTTGAATGACGTCGGATTACAAACATCTGTCCCTCTTTAGTGAACCTGAGGAACGTGGTCTGAAAATACTCCTCATTCTGCTTCTCTTCCGCTGGAGAAGCTGAATTCCTCTTGAGATGATGGTGCTGCCTTACATGGAGGTCAGGGGCCTCGAGGAGATACTCACTGTGGACCCAGTTCTCTTCCCCCCTCTGCACTAGTCAGTTTGCAGCCTCTAAAGTAAATTGTGGGCAGTTTCTTAATTGTCCTCAAAATGCTGTTTCTTTTGTTAGCAAACATTTTCAGGTCGAGTGCATTTATGGTTTTAATATATGCACATAACAGAGCTGAGTACAGAAAAAAAGTGGTATGTAATCAGCAGGATCTGCTCTGTGTTTTGTTGTTGGAAGCCTCGGTGGGATTTAACTGCATGCGCATAACTGAACCAAACGAACAGGCTATGAATGTAGAACTCATTTGTGGGAGGAGGTAGGTACTTTGTGACAGGCGCTTTCAATTATTTCTGAAGTTATGCAGTTATGTTTGTTTCATGGAGCATAAACATGATGCATTACAGTCCACATCATAAACTGACATAAGTGACTGCGATCCATTACCGCTCGCAGATTCTTCTAACAAACAAATCTTTAAATTTCAAAGGAGGATTTTCAGTGTTAAGTGGCGTTTCATTCTAGTAATGATAGCTTGTGAAAACAACTGGAAGTATGTGCTCTGGCCATGGTGAATTAGGGTTCTATTATCCTATTAGGGCAATATTTTTTTCTATTTCCATATTCTTTGAAGAAAGATGAAGCGGTGGTTGTATAGTAAAGTTTCTCCATGACAAACTTCTTCTTCAACTTAGCATCAGGCATCAGAATCACATGAGATTAAGAGTCCTGCACTATATTAAGAAATATCTGGTCCAAACTGTCAGATGTCATCAGACTCTGAATAGACTTCCACGAGGACCCTGCTGGCCTTGATTTTCACAATAAAATGATTTAACTGTGGAGGTCAAAAAGGGAAAAAATGATCCAGGAGTTACTGAGGAAACCTTTGTTCTCAGACTTCTGTAGACTTTAAACTTGGCAGAGTCAAAGTTCACCAGTCCAGGAAGATTTGCAGACCGTATGCTCAGCATTTAGCCTGACCGTGAATGGACAATAGCGTAAAGGCATGCCCATTTTGAATCAAAGTGGACACTGAGGAAGGGAAGAGCTGAGTGCCCTCGTGGTTTCCGATGTGACTCAGGAGCTGCAGCTAGTAGGAGTGCATTTACTGCTCTGCTACCCAATGTGAAACTCATTACAGGCCCCTGAATTTTATGGCTCTTGTGGAAAGACGCAGAGCCAGCAGTGTGAGTCATCGATGGATGCATGTGTGCTGCTACAGCAGTAAAAAATCCTCACTCCTTTCCCCTCCCCTTGTTCTTTTTGGCCACAAACGGTATAAAACCACCAGGGATGGAGCAAGGCTCCCACGCTCTGAGTTTAATCTTGCCAAGTTCATCAACTGGAAAGTAGTTGAGCAAACCAGAAACATGATCATTCACCAGGAGGATCACTTCATCTATAAGGTCTTATTAAAAGCTATTTTGCTTGGTTTTCCTAACATCAAAACACACTTTGAACCACCAATTAGTATTTCACTCATACTCAGAAAAGTTAATGCAGTTCAAACTGATGCCCTTTAGGTTTTTTAAGTTTCTCCAGACCGCACATTCTTCTGTGATTTTCTGCAGTTTAAGTTTGCGGCTCAATGGCCTTTCTTCCAACAATGTTTACGCTGGCACTCCCGCGGCCTCTATATGAATCATCAGTCTGTGTAAACTGACCACACAACCACAGGTTTGGTAAAGGCACCATATGATGGAGCCAAAGGAGCTGGTTCTGAGAAATACGAACGATGAGAGCCTGAAAGACTCCTGATGATGATATGCTGTCATAGAGTGGATACAAAAATGTTGGATATGAGGTTTAAAATGTTCCTGTTTGTGAATCTGAGGGAAATGAAAAGGCTTTCAATGAAGGCTTCCTTTCTCTAGTGAGTTTGCGATCTGTCACCGGCTCAGAAAATCTTCACTCACCACCCAGAACGCCTGCCAGTTTTGTCTCCATCCATCCATCCATCCATCCATCCATCCATCCATCCATCCATCTATCTTCTCCTGCTCATCCAGTTCAGGGTTGGGGGGTGGAACCTACTCCATCAGTCACAAATCAAAAGGCAGGGTATATCCTGGACAGGTCGTCAGTCTATCACAAGGCTAACACAGGGAGACAAACATCTTGAAAGTTAACCAAATCTAGAAAAGGTGAGGTCTTTGATTTTGTACCAACCTGCACTCTGGACCTTTTGACCACGCCTTGTATTTATTTGTTAGATTTGAACCTAGGATCTTATTGCTAGTGCTAACCACCATACCACTGAGCGGCCCCTTATTTTTTTCTATTTATTAAAAAGTTTGAATGAAAATCCCCATGGTATGCAATCTACAAAAACCTGCAGGAAAAACAGGATGTGCATATTGAGCTGATTGGTCCAGAGTATCTAAAGACAGCTCAGACATCTAATGCAATTATGTTTTTATCCATGTATAGACAGAGACAGGTCTGAAGACAAAAAGTCAGCAAAGTATAATAGTAGCTTCTGAATGAAAAGCTTTAAAGAGCAAATGAAAGGGATTGCTGCTTCTTTTTTTTCACATTCTTTATGACCCATTCATCACCTCACTGTAGCCAAAAGAATGGTTTTCTCTGTCATACAGCGCTGAGGTTATTTGTTTAGTTCAAATTCTGCCCGGCGGCTGCAAGTTGAAGGAGAGAGGGTGGTTTGCTTTGGCCTGCGCTGAATGCCTCGGCAGTGTACCACAGTGAGCCGCTGTCAGTAACTCGCTTCATGCTGTGGAAACTCTGACACAGAATTACCAGTTGCTGTGTCCTTTTTCTCTACATCAATGAGGTCTGGCAAGTTGGTTTTAACTTCTGTAGCTTTAGTTTTACAACCTGTGAACGTGCAGTGAACAAAACCCTGTGTTTAAAAAAAAAAAAAAGAAAGAAAGAAAAGAAAAGAGTTAATTTGTGCAGGTGGCATTGCCTTGGGTATTATTCAAAAGTGACCTATTGTGGAGGAAGCTGAGTCCTACATTTGGGTCTTCCCCCCTGTTAAATCATTTGTCTCAAAATTAAAGAAACTGCTCCAAGGTGCTCCTAATACAGCAGGGTCATGACTGATTTATGGACTGTATGGTTTCAGATTGGCAAAGTACAAAAGGAATATGAATGAGAATGTGTGGGGCTTTTTTTCTCTAAAGCTGATACTTTATCCCCTGCACCGGAGTAGTGAATAAAAGCTTTTCATGCACAACGTATTGAAAAATTCATGTAGAGCTCAGGAAAGCTCAAGGCTGCTATTTTATGTTTTATTGAAATGGTTGTGAGGTATGAATGCAACATTTACAACAGAAGCAATCTGCCCAGAACGTGTGCCCGAATATATTTGCATGTTTAACACAACACCTTGTCTGATGCTGCTGCATTGCACTGCAGCAAAGTTCAACTTTTTAACAGGCGAATTCTACAAAACTGATAGAGGCGAAGAAGAGAGTGCGGGCAGGGTGAAGCGGGTGGAGGCAAGTGTCGGGGGGCACACAAGGATAGCAGCAACAGTGAAAGGGACGGTTTGCAAGATGGTAGTGAGACCTGCAATGAAGTATGATTTGAGACGATGGCACCAGCAAAAAGACAGGAGGCAGAGGTGGAGGTGGCAGAGTTGAAGATGCTTGACATGTGCAGAGGAGGGAGAGTGGATTTACTGGACAAACGATGTTGAAGATGGAGCTGCCAGGCAGGAGGAAAAGAGGAAGAGCACAGAGAAGATTCATGTATGTGGTGAAGGAGGACGTGCAGAGAGTTGGTGCTACAGAGGAGGATGCTAGGATGGGGTGAGATGGAGGCAGAGCAGCTGAAAGAAGAAGAAGAAGAATTGTGTAAAAAAAAAAACGAGCACCGCCTAGTGGGGCAAAATACGCCCGTCACACTGTATTAACCCTGATCACTGTCAACCAGTTACTGAGCGGACACCTTTTTTTTTTTTTTTAAGTAACAGTGACCTTGATCTTGACCCTGTATACAATTCCAACCTCGCTTTGGTCATCAGCCATCTACCCATGAAGTCTGGTAAGTGTAGGCGAACAGTTCTTGAGTTACTGAGCACTTCAATGGACGCCGTCTGGACGCCCGCTCACCCACCGTGGATGATCAGGTGCATTAAAAAAAGATTCTGATAACCTTTTTGGAGCCATGTGCACATACACTCCACCACCCAATCTGAGTACAGTGAATTCTTGAAGTCTTTTGAATCCATAAAATTATTTGTGTTTAGTTTATTTTTCTACTTTTATTTATTTATTTAACCGTTGTGAAAAGAAGATTTTTGTAAAATGAAATATCCTCCTCGGCACTCACAGGCAGCGGCTTTTGCAGCGGTGACGTCGGGACGAGCTGCTGATTCCTTGCATCAGCGTTTGCATGTTTGATCAGTTTGCAGCACAGTGTGCAATCGTTGCTCAAAATGAACCCTTTAATCTGACGGATTTAATGGGGAAAAAATGACAGCCCCGACAAGCGCGTTACTAATCAACTCCAGAAACATGCAACACAGTGCAGCACGACAGTGTGTATTCAGTACATTAGATGAGGATTGCATGTGTGCATCTGAATTTCAGCTGCAAGCGCTGTAACCAATCTTTGACATATCAGACCAAATGTACAAATTCCCACCCAGAGAGAAAAAGAGAGCACTGGTGTAAATATGTCAAGTCTCACCACTAATTGAGAGCCGTTGCTTTTAGTTAAAGAGCTGGATTTGAATGATTGTCCTCTAGCTGAATGTTTGCGATATGCAAACAAGCTCTGACTGTATATGATGTGGCTCATTCCAAACACTTGAACTAAAGCCTTTACACCAAAGAGTGGAAAACCAAAATGACCAAATCAGAGGGTAAGGCTTTTCTCTGGTTATGCATCACGTCTGGAGCTGTGCTTGTAAAAAAGATTATATTTGATTGGTGCGGCCTTTTAACATATAGAGCAATTAACCAGAAGTATGTGGACAACTGAACATCACTCTTATGTGTGAGTTGAACATAGAGGCTTTTACTCTCTTTCCCAGTCACTCTCTTTCAGCCAACATTACAACGAACGCTGGCCATTCTTTGCAGGGGGCAACGCCTGTGTTTGTAAAAAGAAGAGCAGATGTAGAGAAATGTATGGGACAACAGTCCTTAGTTCCTATGATCTGAGTAACAGGAGCTGATGAGTTTATGGGTTCAATTTGTAGCTTCATGTTGTAGGAATATAAAATAGGATCATTTTGTAAATTATGTTCTTTATAAGAGTCAAAAAGATTGGAAAAATTGAGTCTGCTTTAGAAAAAAACTACTTTGTGATTAACAAGTGTACAGTCATCATTATTATTATTATTATTATTATTATTAATAGCCAGTCTTGATAGCCGGGGATCGGTCCGCCAGGGCTTCCACCCTTGTGCTCGATCTGTTGTAGTAAAGAGGGAGCTGAGTGTGAAAGCAAAGACCGAGGACATGCTGGAGAGATTATATCTCTTGGCTGGCCTGGGAACGTCTTGGGGTCCCTCCCGGTGAGCTGGTGGCTGGGGAGAGGGAGGTCTGGGCTTCTCTGCTTAGGCTGCTGCCCCGGCGCCCTGGCCCCAGATAAGCGGAAGAAGATGGATGGATGGACGTAGGTCTGAGGGATCTTCCAGGAATGGTGACCCCATTTTCTGGGAACTGATTGGTCAGTTGGCAGTGATTTCATACCTGTTGATCTGTATTCTGGAACCTTGGCAGCATTATTCACCAAGGTGATATGGGCCAGTATGAAGTGAACTACCTTTGTAATACAAAAAGGTTAACCCTGAAGTGAGCTGGATCAGCCCAAATCCTGCGTCATAGTACAGGCTTATTGAGTCCTACATTTGTGTTAACTTTATGTCTCTTTTAATGAGTTATAGATTTAATGTTTTCTTCTGTTTTTGTTTGAATCTACTCCAGTAGTAGCAGTAATAATAATTGTAGTAGTAGTAGTAGTAGTCGTGTCCCAGTGTTTCCGTTCCTGCCTCCCTCTGTGTCATTCTGTGTTTATCACTTGGTCCTTTTTTGTGTTGTCTTTTTTATACATCTTGTTAAGTGTTAGTATTCATGTGTGTTAGTCTCCTTTGGTTATTTCCTGTTTTACTTTGAAAGTTTTTCTTTTGTGTCCTGTGAAAGTTGTGCTTCCTGTCTCTCTCCCCTGATCGTCTGCACCTGTGCCTCAGTCAGTAAGACCAGAAAAGATCTATTGCATTCATAAAGTTGAAGCCAGGAAAGGAAGCCATTAAAAATGCCAACTGTGGGTGCCAGGATGGTTCAGGGCTTTAGCAGGCAACAATGTATGCCGCATGGTGGTGCAGATGGCGCAGGTTTGAGTCCCAACCAGTCACCATTTACCGCATCTTCCCCGTCTGCTTTCCTGTCTCTCTCCACTGCAAAACTATCAACTAAAGCTGTGAGAAGGCCAAAAAAATGCCCACTGTATGAGGAAACAGACTCATCAGCTCAGTCATTAAGACACACGATAATCTGGTGGATTATAATTGTCATTTAAATTAAACATTTAAAAGACACATTTAGTTTTTAATCTCTCAGCTGCAGCTCAGCTGTTTTATTTTGAAAGTTTTTCTATCGTGTCATGTGAACGTTGTGCTTCCTGTCTCTCTCCCCTGATCGTCTGCACCTGTGTCTCGTTTCCCCGGCTGTGTCTAATCCCCGGTTACATAGCTCTGTCCTCCTCCTCGTCTTTCTTCTGTCATGTGTTATGTTACTAGTTGTGTTCCTTAAGTTTTCTCTGGATCTTTTAAGGTTTTCTTGTGTTTTTGTTGGTTCACCATTTTGATAATTCTTTGTACACCCATTTGAGATTTATTCTGACCACACTTACTTACTTACTTACTTATTGTTGAATTGTTGCATCCAGCAGTTTGTGTCCTCAACATCCTCCACATCAAATCCACACCACAACTTTGAAATGAGTTAAAAGTGCTCGATTTGATAAGTGCACAAGTATGTGTGTGTTTTGTCGTACTTTTGTACAAATACTAATGTTGTGAGCCGCTTACAACTCAACTGTAGAAAAGAATAGATATATTAGTTTGGGGAAAGCCCTACTCTGCAACCATCTGAAAACGACGGGGGGTTGAGATCTAGTGTCGGTATCTCCAGAGTGTAAAGAGTTAACAAAGACAACCAGAGAGACAAAAGAAAAATGAGAGAACCAACTTAAAAATGTAGGCGGATACATTTTTAGATAGCTACTTGTCAACAATCTTGATGGCCACTAACTCAGTTGAAAGTAAGTCCAGCACTAACATGCCAGATGCTCCTTGTTTTGCTTTTCTCTGGTTAATGTAGTTGGATCACCAGGTTAAACTCCAAACAACGCCACTGGAATAAACCATCAGTTTGTAAACAAAATTGCATTAAAAGTGTGTCCTTGTGACTCTCTGCTGTGCAACGAGAAATTCGAAACAAGAAAGAAATGAATCAGTTGCTCATGCTTATTAGAAAGTCTAATTCCTTTTTATTTCGCCCATACCGACATGGAACACAATTTTCTGTAAATCCAAAATGAAACACAAAATAAAAACAGCTTGACAAGTACATTCTGTTTCTCATTAAGTGGAAATCTTGTGTTTGAGGCAAGGGATCCAGAAGTGCATTTAACATTACATCAACGTTTGCATCCCAGCAGTTGGTCGCTGACTTTACGTACACACACACCTCCGCACCAGGCTCGTGTAAACATTGCTGTGGATTTGGTGACAGTGAAATACTGAAGTATTGATTCCACAGGGATGAAGTGAGCTTAAAATAATATAAGCCAATGTTGCTATGTGAATGTGGAATGTAAAAAAATGTAACCACAATGTAACAACAAAAAAAGATTACTGCTTTAAAATCCTTCATGTACTGATTTACTGCTAATCTCTGTCCAAGATATTCATATATGTTTCTTGTTTAATCATAAAACTGCATTTAAAAAAAACATGAGAACCACGATTGTTCCAGAAAACTTGACTTTAACCGAATGCGCCTAACAACTCCTTCTGTAACACAAACATATCATGTAGCACCAGGAGGTTAAAACAAATCATGCAGCAAATTGTGTTGCTTCCTTCTTGTTGTGAAAAAGACTACTTCAAGAATTTTTGGGGATAAAGTCCATGTTTTTGGAATCCAGTGCAGCCACCATTGACTTATGGCCATTTTGGATGGTTTTCCTCAGAATCCCCTAAATGGAGGTAAAAGCTGGCCATGTCTGTCGCCTTCGTCCTATGTTCTTATTGTAGCGATGACTCTTTGGTTCACTGGTGCTGGGGAAGAAGGAAAAAGAAAAGCAGGGTTAGGCCCTTTGTGGATGACAAAAATCCATGTGTGATAAACATAATTGCCACAAATAGTTACAAATAAGTCATCTGGAAGATTTATTAATCTAAGATGATTCTTCACAGTTGATTTATTGTTACTTAATAACTTCTTACATGTACTGTGACCTTTACTTTAGCAAAGCGAGGCTGATTTAAACTTTCCCCTTCCCTCCCTGCTGAGAGGCCGTTACGAACGAGATAAGTACCTGGTTTTCCACAAGCCTTCATACACTGCTCATGAGTGTCAAAGCGATTCTGGTTTCCACCGCAGCCGCCGTACCAGAAGCGTATGCAGCTCTTGTTGGCTGCATCGTAGTGCCACTTGAGAACAAATTTGGCACAAGTGCCTTCCTCTTGGGGAAGCTGACAAATGTCCACGGGTGTAGACGCAGCTGGGAAGGAAGTGAGAAAGAATAAGATTTGGTAAAAGGATGAAAACATGTGCAGTTAGAAGTTATGCAACATGTGCTAAATTTTACTTTAAATATGAGCATTAATGACTGGTGTGGTTGGCAGTAAATGTATGGTTGCGATTTAATATAATGACAGCTAATGAAGAGTCGATGATTTCGCCAGAGATCTATTAGTGTTGTGGAGCTGTGATGGGAAAATCAGCACAGTGCACATACGTGTTCCTAGGCTAGAACCAGTTTTCCATAATGATGAGACGCAGGTTTAAAGTAGCTGCGAGTATCTGATGGTAGGACGGAGGAGTGCTGCTCAAAAACAATGAATCCTTGAACAAGGCTTTCTTTCCATTCATTTTCTCCATGCTTGTGACTTGGCTTGCGCCTTTGACAAAAAGCATAACCTTCTCATTCTTCCATGCTTGGCTTTTTGCTTGTTCCGTCAGTCATTTTTAGTGTGTGAGGGGCAGCAGAGGAGGCAATACAGAACACAAAGGATTAGCTGTATTGCAAAGTGAGCACAGTTTGTGGAAAACGAATTATGTAACTGTTGTTACTTGCAAACCCAGTGACTCAGTGTGATGTATACGTCCGGCATTAATGGTGATCTAAAAAGGTTTGATGTGGATTTGTGTGCTTAAAACTAGACCAAAGGGAAATGCTTTTTCTTTCCTCCTGGCTAGTACTTGCATAGCAGTCTCAGCTATGCATTCAATAAAGTGGGTTGGACAGGAAGGGAGTGTAACATAATGTGTCTGCATGGAAGTAATCGTGTTATTCATGTCTTAATATTGTCAGTGAGTGCATAGCAGAGCTCACCGGGATCTGGGAGGACCTCCGTCTGTTCAACCTGCTTCGCCTTTGGCTGAGGCTCTTCCACTGTGGAAATATAAAAAATATTACTGTGGTTTCATCTTAAAGGGGCACATGATGTTAAAGAAATACCAGGAAATTTGTAATTGGCTTTTTTTCTTTCTTTTTTTTGCTAAACTCTCACCCCTACTTGCCTGGAGTGGCCACCAGAAACTGGCTCAAAGTGAGTTGGCCAGCACAGACTCCGGTGATAAACTGACTTTACACCAGAAATAAAGATGTTTGCTGTCTTGTCCCCTTCTTAACAACTTTTTAAATCTACAGCTGAAAGTGTGCATGTTGCTGCTAGCTGTCTGCTACAGCTTGCTGTGTGGTTAATGGTACCAGAAGCCCGTGCTCCAGTTTTGGTGAGTGAAATCGAGAAGTAATCAGCAGACATCTGTGTGTGTGCGTCACACCTGTACAGTCTATGGATGCTAACCGACGTTCTACCCTCTGTGGATTTACCGTCGATACTTAGCAGTAAGTTTTGAAACAACAAGTCTTCAGTTTCATATATAAATGAACAAAACAGGTGTCACAGTTCAAGCCAACAATCATGTATTTGACGGTTAATGACCACTGATTCTAGTAGCTTTAGTCAGCTGTAGCGAAAACTTCATGGCTACATGCATGATATTTTGCTTACAAACCAAAGCTAATGAAGAAGAACCAGAATGCAGGATAAATGTAATTAGGCCTCGTATGTGTGTGTGTTACAAACGATCATGTGTTTTGATCATTATTCATTCGAACAGCCTTCAAATAGTTCGAAAGAAGAAAAATGTGCCACAGCGTTTGATTTAATGTTCGTATTTTCGGATCAGGATATTTCACTCAGCATGCTGTCATTACCTGCAACTAAATTACATTAAAAAAATCAAATATTTAATTTTTAAACAAGTAATCTATGCTCCAAAATGAAGATAGTTAATGATAAGACAGCTGTATATGGAGCTAATGCTATGTTGCATCTGTAGATAATGTTACATTAACCATACACAGATTATTTAATTCCATACGTGTGTGCTCTAGTTTTTTTGTCTTTTTAAAGGGAGATTAAATGAAGACACCACGCTCAAAAGGAAGCTCTCTGCGAAGCTGACTCTGCATAGACCGACAGCAGAGCAGATCCAATCAGATTGTTTCAACCTGCAGAAAACAAGCCTGCTGTGCTTGGCTCCATATGCCTGTAATGACTGGACAGTCACTGTTTTGGGTGAGAGTTTAGCAAACAGTTGTTAGTTTTGTACGTGCAGTTGAGGCGCACGCCGCATTAAACCAGGTGACGGCACACTCCCGCAGAGATGCTGGCAGCATCAACCACTTACCTGACCTCATGCAGTTTTTCAAGCAGAGGGCCTCACTGTCGAACCTATTTTCATTTCCTCCACAACCTCCATACCAGAACTGTGCACAGAACCCGTTCTTTCTGTCAAAGAACCACTTAGCCTCATAGTCTTTGCACGGCATTCCAGCGTCATAGTCAAGAGAGCATGGGTCTGCCAATTCATTAACTAGAACATGCAGAACAAAAACACACACAATAGCAGTGATATAGCAGTGATGGGGGACAAACGGGGAGAGAGGATGAGGGTTGTGTGAGGATTAGAGTGAAAAAAAATACACGAGGCATACAGCAGATCCTGTGAGCTGTTGAAAAGTAGCAAGAAATAAAAAAATGTATTAGAAGCTTAGGCGTGTTTGAAGGACTTTCACATTAGTCTTTGTGCCTGCAGAGGAATAGAAACAGCATTCAGCACAAGACTACATCCTACATGTGGGTGTCGGGATCATTGGAACATTAGAGGGGTTTTTGCATATTAAAAATTAAAAGTTGTCAGCAGAATGAAAGAGGATTATTTCTAGGTTTTCATGGATGGATTTGAAAAGTTAGTTGTAACTACAGGAGTTGTTAAATGTTAGTTTCTTGGTGTTTTCATGCCTCAGTTAT
Source organism: Cichlasoma orientale (assembly GCA_034780415.1). Taxonomy (NCBI): domain Eukaryota; kingdom Metazoa; phylum Chordata; class Actinopteri; order Cichliformes; family Cichlidae; genus Cichlasoma; species Cichlasoma orientale. Next base: position 214,320 of record JAVDPK010001966.1, read on the forward strand.
GCCTTAAATTCTGTGCCTTCCACAAGGATTTCTTAAGGTTTCCTGAATAACTTCAGCACATACTGTACTAGTGACCTGTTGGTGCAATGGTCTCATTTGATATTACTGCATTACACCATAACAGTCTACGATCTTTGACTTGAACATCAGGTTTTATTTACATGACTAACATAATGCCTAGGAAACCCAGCCAAACAACCCTACGGTGGCTACTTCAAAGACACACTGCTGGTTACAGCTCCAGCGTACTGGTACACAGACATGTGGCTGCTAATTATGTAGGACATTTTCTAAAAGCAAATTTCCGAGCAATATACAGACACAGTCATGCACCGTCACTCACCAGTTTCTGGTTTGTCCAGCGGTGGGGTATTTGTAGTACTTGTAGTGTTGTGGCTGACAGGCTTATGCTCAGCTGCTTCTGTGAAGTAACAAAAAAATAAAAAAATTTCAGTATAACTGAAAGAATAGAAACCATAAAATGCATTAACTTATTTGGTTGGAAAAGGGAAAGGATCTGGCTGTGGAGTTACCAACACGAACTAGTTCATTTGAATCTGTATTAACTGCACTTTGAGTGTGAAGTCACATGACACTGTCCTGGTATGCAAAACATGTAGAAACGTAGTCTTCCAGACACCATTGGTGTAAATGCAATATACTGGGGGAAGTGTGAATGCAGTCTATTCTTCCTCCAGCAAAAATCACTCCTTTGATTATTTCTTTATGGCTGGCCAGTTTAGTCATTACAAAGGACCTAAATGAAGCAATCAGATGGGGAATGCCTTGCAGCCTGTAAATAAATAAACAGGTGAGGGATATTATATGCTACAGGGATGTGACAGGTGTGAAATCAAGACCAATATCACAATACAAATGTCCAGAACATCATATCATGGTTTCATCTTCCCGCACTGCGATATTCAGATCGCTCAGCTAATGACTGACCTGAGAATGCATCAGAAAAAGGACATTTCAGTTTTGTTCATGATCTAATCATGATTAAATGATCAGGCATGTGGTCAGGCATGTTGTCTGAGGCAAGAATGAAGACTTCCACACTGGTATTGTGTACTACTGTACTCCAAAGACATGTTTACAGTTGGATACACAACACAAAGCATGCGAAATATAAAGGAATACTTTTTGAAGAAGCTGTAGGCGTCTTTATAAACTCACTTGTACTGATGATGCCTTTGAGGGTAGAGACGATCTGACCCTCTGCCGTGTAGGATGTGACTACAGCGTGATATGTTTGAGCACTTTCCAAGTTGTCCACGGAGAGCTCTGTACCCGACACATTGGTCTTCAGCACCAGTTTATGGTCCTGCAGCCTCACCACAGCAACTTCAAAGTAGACGAAGAGCTTGGGGTCTGGCCTGCTCCAGTGCAATTTCAAGCTGCTGGAGGTGACATTAGAGACGTGCAGCTCTTCTGCATCTGGGATGTCAAGATATAGAAATAGGAAAATGTTTAGTGAAATCACAGAGAAAGAGTGCGCTGTAGTGTGGTGGGTGATTTTATGTGTCCAACTAACATAAATTTAGAAGTAATATTTATTTTGTGAAACATGATAACAAAGAAGTGTGAACAATACTGCTGATTTATGGGCAGGCAATGTTTGCAATTAGCGACAGTATGCATGACTTAGTGGCCAAAACTGCATAAAGCAGCACTTATAGCTGCCACCTTAAAAAAGTAGTAAAGAAATATTAGCTCAGCGACAGTCTTACCCTTGTGCTTTCTTTCGTGAACTGCTTGTTGGTTTTCATGATGTTTCTGATGTTTCCTAGAAATGTGAGAGTGTTAATAAACCACCAATGTTTTCAGCAACAATGAAACTACATTTAAAAAGTCACAGAACTTACTCCACTTCCTGTGATGATGTGAAGGGGTTTTTCAGTGGCTGGTCACTCTGGAACCACGTGCAGTTTTTGGCGACTTCAGGGGACATGTACATTGCATTTTCAACTGAAAAGCAATGCAGCATAGAACACAAATAGATTAGGATTTGTTAGACTGATACAACTAATGGCATTTATTCTCAAATATTACATAGAGACGTGCAGAAAGGTGTTGAAAAATGTATGATGGGCATCAATATCTACATTGAACTTACTGCTGATATACTTGGGCAGTAGCTGTCCAAAGGTCCGGATGTCTGTGTCATAAAAGCGTGAGCTACCCTGCACCCACTTGAAGAAGACATCTGTAGGCTCGCTGACCATGCTCGACAAGACACGGGCATCCTTTGCACTCAGTGTTTCACCCACAGCAAAGATGACCAGGAAGTAGCCCTTGCACTTGACCTCAGTGGCAATGCGCACCAGCTGCTCCTCATCTTCTTCCACACTTCCTGTCACAAACAGTACGAGTACCTTTCTGTCACGTTGGAGAGGCGCCTTCTCAAACACTTGATCCACGGTCCGTTCGATAGCCTGTGCGAGTGCCCGGCCACCCTCCAACTGGGGCATCTTCTCCACCAGGAATTTTACGACTTCTTGTGCCGAGGTGAGCTCAGTCAAGCCGATGTCAACATGGATGGGGGACCCAGTTTTGTTGTTGATGAACTCGTACGGTGCTTGCTGGATCACAGACACTCTGGCATGGTGAACAGATGATGTGGGATTGGAAGATATGTGAAGCCTCTCCACCATGTAAGCTATGTAGTGCTTAATCTCGCCAAAGACAGTTGGGTAAGTAGACTCAGAGCTGTCCATGAGGAAAGCAATGTCAATGTCCACGTCTGAGGTGGAAGACCTCCTATCTCGACCGGCCGTTGGGGGGACATAGTCACACATTTGGTCTGGAGAGCAGAAATCTAGAAAAAAAAAAAGAAGAGAGACATAATATGGCGTAACTCTTTTTTTTTTTTTTTACATGGACTCAAAAAAAATAGTTCTTAAACTATTAAACTAGTGCTCAAAAATGGCTCTGGTGCTGATTATTTTAATTATTCCAATTTGTATTTAATTTTCACAAAAATAACAATTGTCAATGCATCTCTCTTCATAACTTTTTGCTTCCAAGCAAAATTAAGTCAAATAATGCAAAAAAAATTCCCAATTTTCTTTCCAGAGTTCTGAACAGATAATGATAATTTTCGCACAACAAAAAGTAGGTCAAGTTTTGGATCTGTGAGACAGCAAATCGTGATTTAAATAAAGAAAATCTGACAAAAATGAGAAGCTGTTTCATAAATATTAATGCACACAAAGAGCTCTTACCCAAGCAGACGTGGCAGTTCATAACCTTTTGGATGACTGAATTGTACTGCTGACTATTAATGTTGGGAAGGACAATGACCTGGGCCAGTGCTGTGTTGTTGGCCTGGTATGCAAGAAGAGGAAAATTATAAGTTGAATACAAATTGATGGACTATTAAAAATTGCCTCAGAGTTGTACGTTCTATGTTACCTGTACTGCTCTGCTGAGTGCTCTGTCCTCCTGCCTAACCAGCAACAAAGTGGCGATTCCAGCGTTGTGGAGGCGGAGGGCAGCATTAGTAATTCCTTGTGCCCGACCAACCTGATCACCCACAAAGAAGATGGCCACCTTCCTCATGAGGAAACCGCTGCGTACCCTCTTGAATGTATTCTGGGCCACAAAGTTCATGGCTGTTTCCAAACTGCGGGGCTTTCTTGTCTGTGGGATCTGAAGGCCTTCAATGCGTTCCACTAGGGCACGTTTCTTCATGGCGTCAGCAAACCGGACCTCAGTGGTAACTTCATTGTTATACAGGGTCAAAGCAACACGAGCTCCTCTTGGACAGTTACTTTCAGCGATGGTAATTTTTTTGACTAGGTTCAGGACTGTGTCACGCATGTTGTTGAAGACTTGGCGGGTAAGGCCCTGAGAGATGTCTAGGGAAAAGGCCAGCTCGGTGGGGTAGAGCGGGCATTCCTGCTTACCTAATCAATTCAGCATGAAGGATTTTGTTTTCATTATAGTTGTGGATGCAGTGCATACACAGTAGATCAAAGCATTATTATTCTGTTAACAAATCTTTTGTACTTACCAAAGCAGCAAGCTGGTAAAGAAAATTACACAGAATGTGGTGAGAAGTTTCATGGAGCACACAGCACATGAGCATCAGTAGTTTACAATAGGAGAAAATTACATTGTAGAAAGTTACTAAGTTATACTTACGGCAGTTGTCTCGGATCTTTGTGACCAGGTCACATTGCTGCAGGGGACAAAGAAACCACAAAAACCTCTATTAACTGGGGGCTGTAATGTACAGACCGGAGTCAAATTAGTTACAATCTGTTCAGTACAATTCACACTAATAACTGAGCACGCACCACAACCCCTGGTCCTCTTCCTCCTTTGAGACCCTGTTGGAGAGAAGAGGGTTAACAGCTGGCAATAAATGAACATCCAGCACAACATATAATGATATTGGCCATAACTGCGTATTTTAAAATGAAATATTGATATGATAATGTTATCACAACCAATAAATGACAATTAATGTAAATTAGCTGGCAGTCCAATTATTTCTTAAATCATGCTAGGATCTACAATGCATTTTGCAGTATATGTCTACAAGACACAATTAAAACCCCACTCAAGACAGAAATGATCTGCTATGATGGCAGATTAGATGCTTACATATGGCCCGGGATATCCAACTTCTCCTTTCTGTCCAGGTGTACCAACATCCCCAGAGACCCCCTGGAACGCGTTAACAGTGAGAGGAAAGAAAGAAGTTCACATATAAAGAAGTTCAGATGTCCGTACTGAAATGGAGTGCGCGAATTCCTCTAGTTCGTTATCTTCAAAAATAAAAATGAACAAAAAAATGAACACGCGTGCAAGTGATTCACTGCCAAGAATGGAACGCTATAGATTTGAACTAAAACTTCGAAGCACGTCCTTCACTGCACAACAGCAAACACATGTGCTCAGCTACGCTCTGGAACAAGCTTGGAGAATTTGAGCGAAACTGTAGCAGCAGTATATGTTAACCTTATTAACTGCAGACTTAAAACTTACCCTCTGTCCACGGTTTCCTCTGGGTCCAGGTCCACCCGAGGTGCCAGGGTCTCCAGCTGCTCCCTGAAACGATGAAAAAAAGAAGATGCATGCAAATGACCAAAATCTAAGGCGTGCCTAATCTTCTGAGTGTACGACACAGCTTCTGCTTCTGCGTCGCTGTCAGTGTTTTGCATTACCTTGGGTCCTGGGAATCCTGGGAATCCTTCATCTCCCTGTAAAGAAGAAATACATTAAGTACTCTTTGTATAAAACTGCATGGAGAATTTTATTTTGGATGCACCAGAGACATTACCGTTTATGTAGCACTATTCAACATTACAGAAGAGTTTTATGTGGTAAACGACTGAAGTCTTTAATTAAGACGGGCTCAATTCTCAAATCACTTACCCTTCTTCCTTTAGGCCCTTGAACACCAAAACCATCTTTCCCGTCCATACCCTGTAAAAAAAAAAAAATAATAATAAAAACTGTTAGGAAAACAAGAGCAACAGCATCTTCTCATCCTCTTCCTTTTTCCTGTATGAAACTATAATTGTTCATTCTTCACTAGATTTACATTCAGTAATGTTGCATTTAAAGAAGATGTGGTTTTGCTCTTACAGGCTCTCCATGGGGGCCGGGTGGTCCAATAGCACCCTTAGGTCCTGGATCTCCTGGCTCTCCCTACAAAGACATGGAAATAAAGAAATACTTTTAGATGTAAGGGAATTGTCAAAGTGTTGAATGAAGTGTGAAATGTATCTTTAAGCTGATTCTATAGCTTTAATTAGATTCACGTGCTTGTTTTGAAAGGAGGGCCTTAATGTTTTCTTAAAGCGCTTTCCTGTTCACTCAAATAGACCCCGTGTGTGTGTCCAGTAATGTGAGAGAGCTTGACTTAAATTAAATCAAGCCTGTTATGAAAGAACATAAGCCACTCCAAATATAGTTCCATTCAATACCTTGCGACCAGGAGGTCCTCTTCTACCTTTCTCTCCAGCAGGGCCTGGGCTACCTCCAGGACCCTAGACCAGAAAACATTAGGACATTACAGTTAAGTTTTGAATGTCAACAAAGACAAATTGACCTATTGTGTTTACTGACTCTTGGTCCAGGGCTTCCATCTTCTCCTTTTTTTCCTGGTGCACCAATCGGTCCAGGTTTACCCTTGAAAAAGACAAACCAGAAAAAATCAGCAGTGCACCACTTATTCACATATTAGAGCTGCAGTACCAACCCATGAATTAAGTCACACACACATGTGTGTGTGTGTGTGTGTGTGCGTGTGCGTGTGCGTGTGTGTGTCCAATCCAGCCAAAAAAACTTGTCATGCAGCTACTGCAGCCAAGAAAATTAATAACAGAAATAACCTGTGACAGCACTGACTATGATCCATGTTTTGATGAGTATATTTGTAGAGTGAATAATCTGCCAAATAGAGTGAGGCAAACTTACCCTAGGTCCGTCAATACCAGGCTCTCCCTGTACACCAAGCACTCCTGGCCTTCCAGCACCTCCCTTTATTTACAATGCAAGATGTAAGATGTTACCTTTACTGTCATTATAAGAGCAGGTATTAAACCGTGTATTCTAATAGCCAAAAAGGCACTTACAGCCTGTCCAGGAGGGCCTCTTCTGCCATCAGGTCCCTAATGAATTATGAGTATAAAAAAAAATCTTGGTTAGCAAAATACTTTGGCAAGTAAATATTAAGAAAAGATGGTGAAAGTATTTACCCTTCTTCCAGATTCACCAAGGCCTCCGCTCTTTCCATCCTGGCCAGGCTCTCCCTGTTATTTCAGGTCAGATATCCCAGTGATACAAATCCATAAAGACAGAAATCCCAACAAACAAGCAATATCACACCACAAAAATTCAATCATGTGCATAGATGTAGGATTTATTTCTGTAGCACTAGAATGAGCTCAGTGGGACATTACCGCTGGTCCAGCATCACCGGGATCTCCTTTAGGTCCTCCCTGGTTGTTATCTCGTCCAGTTGCTCCCTATTAAACAGATATCACTTTTTCACTCTCTGCTACATCCAAACACCAAAAACTACAAATAAAGCAAAATAATCTTATTTATACATTTTAAGCATAAGAACTGTGGCCATTAGAAAGTAAATATGTGCAACTTGATTTCTTAATAACACTCCCTTCTCTTGCTTTTATCATGTGCTATGTATGCATGCAAAATAAAAGTAATGCGCATAAAATCAGTCAATAAATATGTCGTAATAATCAGTTTCCATAATACTTACGGGGTCTCCTCTGATTCCTATTTGTCCTCTGTCTCCTGCTTGTCCTTTGGCACCTTTAGGACCCTAAAAAAACAAAAGAAATTCTCAGCATTAACTATATTCAACAATTTAAAGAAAAAAAAGGTGCAACTGAATCTAGTCACTCACTCTTCTGCCTGGGTTTCCTCTTTCTCCAGGGGGCCCAGCCACTCCACTTTTGCCCTACAAACATACCAAAAACAACCTTCAGTGCTGAGAATGGTGTAAATCTCAAGACTGTGTCACACGAGCACATTACTGGGAAACTCATTTGTTTGATAGCTACAGAGATTTATAGATCATACGTGATTCTATATCATGATGTGCCTGCAGCATAAAAAAAAATGCATATCTTACCTCTTCTCCGTTGATGCCGTCAAGACCAAGTTCTCCAGCTTCACCCTGCCATAAAGTATCATCAGCAATAGGGTTAGGTCATTCTTGGTTAGCCTTTTCTGTCTGAAAGAAAGAAAGAGACTCACCTTTTCTCCCGAGTACCCACGAGAGCCCTAAATAGAAAAAGAAGTGTGTTACATCATTGCATTCATCAATAAAAAGATGTATAATAATTAAACAATATAAGTTGAATGACAGGGTTAACATTAAAGTGTTTACCTTGATACCTCTCTGTCCAGGACATCCCTGGAAGCCCTGAGTTCCATTCACACCAGGAGGACCTCTTTCTCCCTGTAATAACAGAATAAGACAATAAAATACACCAACAAAATACGAAAAGGACAGAAACTCAAGGAAGGACACAAAGAGGTGAGAAATGAAGAACATTGGCAACAATCACTAACAAGACATTCAAACTTACAGGTCCACCCTCATCTCCAGGATGTCCTTGACTTCCTGGTAATCCTGGACTACCCTGAAAGACAAAAACAAAGCAAATATTAGCTCTTTCACTAAAACAAAAATCTCCAGGTATAACTGAGGCTGATAAAAGAGAGTGTTTTGTTTGTTTGTTTTGGGGGAGTGGGGGGGGGGGGTGATAAAATACCTTCAATCCTGGCTGTCCAACTGCTCCTCTGTCTCCTCTGTTGCCGGTACATTTGCATGGCACTCCACAGCACTCCCTTTCTGCAATATTGTCCTGTGAAGTAAAAGAAAGCGTGTTTAGTTTATAGGAGTGATAAATGAAAGACATAAGATACTTATGATTTATCAGTACTCACCAGTTCTTCCACAAGCTCATAGTCCAGGTCCATGACGTTCAGTCTTAAGGGTCTGGTATACCTGAAGCCACGACCAAATTCTAACTGCAAAGCCTCCTCGAAATTGGGTACCCGCTCCAGCCCAACCAGAATGAAACTGGTCACTCCTGTTTAGCAAAAGAAAATGTATTTAATACCACTAATTATTTTTGCTATTTCAGGATAGATAATCACTGAATGCAATTTCTGCTGCATCATCTTTTTACCTGACTGCCGAAGCTCCTCGACTCGCCTTTTCATTTCAGCAAATGGCACATCAATACCATCAGTCAGATGAATGATAATCTTCAGGGGAAAGGAGAAAAATTATAATTCAGGTTTATACTTTATTGGAAACTTGACATTTAAGAGTATTTTCACTGTTGAGTTTAAACAGTGTGGCAAACAAATGTTCTTGCCCCTGTTTGATCCTTTGACATTGAGCATATTTTAAAAATTCTGAATCCAATCGAATTAAAATATACAGGTGGTGACTAATTAAAGGGAAAAACTGAACCATTGACCCCAACAGTGAGGAAAGGTTCAAGGCCGGGGCACATTGACACTGTTCTGTCAGCACATGGTGGCCCAGCACCCTAAAAAAAACTTTTTTTTTCTACAATGTCTCAGCCATTTCTATAGGGCTAACAAAGTCAGTTGCAGACCTCATAATTTAGCATATTAAGTAGCCAAACTGATCAGTTCACATTAATACATGGATGAAACTTACTGGAAAATGCAACAGCTAAATCTAAAGAGACTAGAGAAAAGTATCACTTAATAAATTGAGATCTGCAATATTTTAGCGGATATTAGAATATGCCTAGAACAGCCCAGACGCTGAGATTTATGAAGTGCTTGTGACATTTCTGCTTTTTAACGTGTCTGAGTAACCAACCTTGACAGTGTCGTCCTGTCTGACTTTGAACCTGTTGGTGTAAGCTGATATGGTCTTGCCATTGAGAACATAGGGGCCACGACTCCGCAAGGCTATGAAAGCCTCAAACAGCTCATCTGGATTAGTTGTGAAGTCTAGCTGCATAGGCTCAGAGGCAGAATCCATGGCCAGCATGCCCACTAGAATAGAGGGAATCTGCCCAGCTGAGCAACTGATGGGTGCCATTTTGGAAATCCTCTGCAAAATAGCACCCATCTTGCTTTGGAGGTTGGTCTGAGCACTGAAGATGTTCTGGGCAGACACATCAAAGCCAACCAACACTTCTATATTGCAGGCTGTAAAACGAAACATGGTTTTACTTTAGACACTTTTGGCGAGGACAAACCCTGTAAAAACTTGTGACAACCATTAATCATTTAATTTAAAGTATCATGAACACGCAAGAAACATAATACTATTTCTCTTACTTTTGGGTGCTTCTTTCACATCGGTACACAGCTTCCCCTTTACTTCATCATCCAGAGTTTCCAGGATTTGTTCATTGAGCTCAGACAGTTCCTGAAATTTACTTGCTCGAGCCACCATGGAGGGTTCACTTGCCAGGTTTTCCAGCTCATTCTGAATGTTGCCCACTCCCACAGCAAAGACTCTCACACCTTTGTTCTTCAAACCAAGGACTGCTGATTTACTGTCGTCAGCTGAGTTTCCACCAGTGATAGTTATAAGAATCTGAGGAGTGCCCTCATCAGCCCTACTTCCCCTTTGTTTAGAAAAGTAAACATCTTGAATAGTGCGAAGGGCCACAGCAGTGTTGAGTCTACGTCCACCTTTGTACTCCATTTGACCAATAGCGTTTAGAATGTCATCCCTGTTACTGAATGAGTTAAGGTAAAAGCCATCATTCACGTCTTCAGCATAATGCGCCAAGCCAATCTGTAGGTTGTCTCTATCGGTGTAGAACAGATCAATTAGGTTGCTGATAAAATCCATGACTTCTCTGAAGTTGTCCCGGCCCACATTAATCGAGCCATCCACCAAAAACACTATATCAGCCTTTTTAGATGGAGGCAAACCTGGTGCTACAAGAAGGGAAATATAGATATATTAAAATGTGTGTTTAGATGGAATATGTGTTTATATTGAACAGATTTATATTGGTTTTTTGACCATAACCACAACATGTGCTAATCATTCTAGGTTCTGTAAAATGTATACATTTTTGTGTTACTTGCTACTCGCTACTGTGTTACTTACTTGGAGTGTCATCATCTTTGTCGTCAAAAGCAGACCCATTCAACCTTTTAACAAACCTCTCCTTTACTGTTTGCAGGCTTGGGAATGTGGGAACCTGAATGACATCATCTGCGGAGGTGGCAATTGCTGATAGCTGCCCTACATCAGCGCTACCAGCACCAACACCAATGCAGTTAACACGGGTGGACTTGAGCAGAGGTCCATAGATGGAAACATCTTTGGGTGAACGTCCACCTGTGAGAACCACAAGATGCTGGGAGGCCTCAGATGGACGAGCGCCAGCAAAGGATCTTAATTCATTGCGCATAATATAATCAATAGCGTCGGCCAGGTCTGATGATCGTCCACCCATCTGACGAAGTCTTTTGATAGCAGAGATAACAGCTGGCTTGTTGTTGTGTGAGTTGAGCGAAAATTCTGTTTTAACTTTGTCTGCATACTGGACAAGAGCGACACGAATTTGATCAGGCCGCACATCAAGCTGTTCAACAATTCTGAGAATGAAGTCACGGATATGAACAATCCCTTCAGGACCTGTATTATCTGAGCCATCAATCAGGAAAATAATGTCCTTTTTCCCTAGATCTAGGATGACTGAAAAGCACAAAAAGAAAAAAAAATGCAATGTATGTTAAAATGTATTTTTAAAAAAGCAGTCATTTATACCGCTATAAAAATGAAGTCAGTAATTGCCTTTAGCATTTCCAACTGAACTTAAATGGAGCCTTGAATATACAGAATAAATACACAGTATTTCTTACCTTCTGGGATAGGAACATAACTGCTGATATCATCGTTGGATATTGTTTTGACTGCATCAATGAGTTGTGGCTCCACCCTTGGAAGCTCTCGGAAACTGTCAACTTTATATACAAGCTCTGGCTTCAGGGAAATCCGTCTCAGTTCATCTTGGTCTGCATTCCTTGAACCTATGGCGAGAGGTGCTATCCGGTTTCTCTTGAGTTCATCCGCTGATCTGGACACATCATCAGCAGATTTGCCGGCTGTAACTAGAATGAGGAATTGAGGCACACCATCCTCAAGGCGGCTTCCTCCTGATCTCTGGTAGATGGTTCTGGCGACAAACTCAAGAGCCCGTCCTGTGTTTAGAATATTCCCACCTTTGTTTCGAAGTCTTGTCAGTGCCTGGAGTACTTCATTTTTGGTCGAGAACTGATTCAGTAGAAATTCTAACTTTGGGTCGTCGCTGTACTGCGCCACTGAAACTCGGACCTTATCCAAGCCTACATCCAGCTTATCCACAACTCTTTTTATCATTTCACGGATGGCAGGGAATTCACTACGCACCGCTGTTGTGCCATCAATAAGAAATACAACATCCCTCTTTTCTCCTCCTGTGGGTACAGATGGTCTTGCTGCTTGAAAAGAATGGAAGCACATTAATAGGGTGTGATTACTACTCCTGACTAGACAGTTCCTAATAGTTTTAATAGATAAAGATATATAACATACAGTAGAATTGGGAGTATGATTCTGGCTTCAACACATAATGTAGTAATATAAATGAGGAACGTGTTAACCTGTAAATTTTAATAAAGTCCATTTACCTTCATAAACTGGGAACTCTGGACGCAACCTGCTGATGTCATCATCTGACAACTCTGTGAGTTTATTGATTAATTCTTCTTGGACTGTATACAGGCCAGGGAGGTCATCTATTGTGTAGGCATAATTGGATACATATGACACCACCCTTAGCTCTGAAGGGTTCACAGCCCTGGTCCCAATGCTGAATGGAAGAACTCTGGATTGTTTGAGAGAAGATGCCGCACTACGGACGTCATCTGTAGAAGGCCCGCTGGACACAACAATCACAAATTGTGGTACACCATCCTGCTTTCTGCTACCTCGTGCTTCTGTCAGAACATCCTGACTGACAAACTGTAAGGCCTGACCCAGGTTACGTTGTCTTCCGCCTTGCTTCCTCATTCCCCTGATGCCATTCAAAACACCGTCTTTGGTCGTATATGTGTTCAGATACATGTCGGTCTGAGTAGTGTCACCATACTGGACCACACCAACCTGGATCTTATTTTCACCCACGTTGAGACTTTCGACAATCCTGCGGATAAACTCCTGGATGATAGGAAATTCCATTCCAACATTATCAGATCCATCAACGAGGAACACCACATCCTTCTTGGGGCCCTGTGATGCAGCTGAAAGAGAAAAAGTTGACATTGTGATCAGTTTCAGTAAACTATGAAATTAAAGTGGTGACAATGGTGGTAAGTTGAGCCCACATCTTTTTTTGATTGTGAAAATTCTGGTTCTTATTCAGAGGAGTAAATCAATTTTCTTCGTGCTTTTGACTGAAAATAATTTTTCAATGTTCAAGAGACTTTATTTGCCATCTGTACTCGCAAGCAAGGTTTGGGTATATAGGAATTCTTGGGCAGAGCTCTCGAGTAACAGTGCAAAGAATATAAATAAATAATATAAAAATAGCAAATAGCAAAGAAAGATGGAAAAAATATAGATAGAAAATTTGAAAGAAAGTTACTTAAATATAAAAAGGATGATTTCTTACCCGGTGCTCCTAATAAATATATATTACAAAGTACCAGGTTAATGGAGATTGTGAACAGCACTTATTGCACACTTAGTATTTCAAACACAGTGGATATTGCACATGTAGATCTGATATTACCCTCTTTTATATCTGGATATCAAAGAAAATCTCCAAGACCACATTTTTCGGTATTGTATGAGTAATGAAAATACCCTTTCTTTTGTCATTTAAACTTGATTGTTGTATTATTTTCAAGCTTTTCAAAACTCTCAACTAGAGCTGAGAGTTTTAAGATTTTTGTAGAACCCTAAAATTAACCCACATTACATTAACTTTACTTTTTACAGAATACAGAATACCAATATTTGACACATTAGACTTTACGTTACTTCCAAATAACGATAATGAAACTATGCAAGGAACATCACATCAATTAGTTAAACTGCAGGAATGCCTTAAAGACATAAAGACCTGGATGACCTCTAATTTCCTGCTTCTAAATTCAAATAAAACTGAAGTTCTTGTGCTCGGCCCCACAAATCTTAGAAACATGGTGTCTAACCACTTACTCTGGATGGCATTACCTTGGCCTCCAGTAACACTGTGAGAAATCTTGGAGTAATTTTTGACCAGGATATGTCCTTCAATGCACATATTAAACAAATATGTAGGACCGCTTTTTTGCATTTGCACAATATTTCTAAAATTAGAAAAATCCTGTCTCAGAGTGATGCTGAAAAACTAGTTCATACATCTGTTATTTCTAGGCTGTACTATTGTAATTCATTATTATCAGGCTGCCCTAAAAGCTCCCTGAAAAGCCTTCAGCTGATCCAAAATAGTGCAGTCCTGACAAGGACTAGAAAGAGAAAGCATATTTCTCCCATATTGCCTTCTCTTCATTGGCTCCCTGTTAAATGCAGAATCTAATCAAGGTCTTGAATAATCAGGCCCCATCTTATTTTAAAGACTTCATAGTACCATATGATTCCAATTAAGCACTTCCCAGACTGCAGGCTTACTTGTAACTCCTAGAATAGAGCCTTCACCTTTCAGGTCCCTCTTCTGTCTATTGAGCTCCCATACTGGATTCGAGAGACAGACATCCATTCTACTTGTAAGATTAGAGTTAAAACTTTCCTTTTTGATAAAGTTTTATAGTTAGGGCTGGATCAGGTGACCCTGAACTCTCCCTAAATTATGCTGCAATAGTCCTATGCTGCTGGGGGCTTCCCATGAGTGTTTCTTCTTCATTCACCTCTTAAAAATTAGAAATTCTTTATTGTCATTGCACATTTTCATGCAACCAAATTCAGTTTGACAGCTCTCCCTTTTTTTCATGGCTACATATGAATGGGAACAAGATGTAAATTGCACAAGCAATAAATAAAAACAAGAACAAAAGCAGGAACAAGAAAATAACAACAAATATAAATATAATAAATATAAATGGCAACCAAAAATGAGGTAATACAGGCCTAATTGTCCATAAAGTGTGGATGTGGGTATGGTTCAGAGTCTTTACACTCTTTCTGTATTTGTACACCACTCTGCATTTAATCATTAGTTATTATTAATCTTTGGCTCTCTTCCACAGCATGTCTTTTGTCCTGTCTCCCTCCCCTCACCCCCAAACAGTCACGACACATGACTGCCCCTCCCTGAGCCTGGTTCTGCATAAGGTTTCTTCCTGTTTAAAGGGAGGTTTTTCCTCCACACGTTTTGACTGTTGGGTTTTATCTGTATGATGATGAGTGATTACCTTACAATATAAAGCATCTTGAGGTGACTGTTGTGATTTGGCACTATAGAAAAAATTTAATGGAATTGAATTGAATTGAATTAATTACAAACATCTTCTTTTTTGTTGGCGTTGTTGTCAAATTTGGATTTTTATCCTTTGGGAGCTTCTACTTCTTTAATCCCCATCCCTTGATCTGTGTGATTATTTCCACTTTTGGAAATTTTTTGATATTTGCGCCCTCTCTATGTGGTGAGGCCTTTTGGCTGATTAAGGTTTGATCTGTTTCAGATCAAAGCATATTGCAACTTTCATAAAATTTCTTATTTGTTTAATATATGTGCATATTGGGTTCCAAACTCTCTACTTAAAGTAGCAGATATTTTGGAAGTGTATGAAATGATGGAGATTGATATTATGCATCATGCTTCAGTTTTTTCTTTTGTATGTCTGTGTACCTGCTTACTTTACAACGCTTTACAGATAAACATACAGTATACATAAATCTCTGTGCCCTTTACATGAATGACAATATAAAATGACTTTTTTCTCTTCTGATGAACACTTTTTAATGGCTTGTCAATGATTGTAATTCTGGGAATGTCATGGCTGTGTGCCGGTGGCCCAGTGTGTTTCCCTTTGTTCAAAGGGAAACCACATCCCTTCCCTTTGTTTCCTTTTGTGATGTATACATTCCCTCTGTGTCAGGTTTCCATGCATTAAGACTGTAGATGTGTGTTATGTTTAGTTACTTCCTATATTATGTTGGCAGTCCCGTGTTCCCTGAGTTTTGTGTTGGGTTTTGCTTCCTGTTATTAGTTTCATTCATTTCACCTGTTGTCCCCAGCTGTTTTCACTCACCCCTCGTTCGCAGCAGGCAAGGCATAAAAGAGTATTTAACAGTATTGCAAAACTAAACTGTTGAACTGTAACTGATGAGATGTTGATGATTGGTACCTTGGAGCTAAATGATGTGAGGTTATGTGTAAAAACAAAACAGACAGAACTGACGAAGGTTGGGATTTGGACAGAAACTAACTGGGAACTTGTTCATTTCGTGAACATGAGGACATAAAAAACATTTACCTTTGACTTATACTATACCTCACACAACTGAAGGCTCTGGGGAAATGTCAATGACTGTTAATATTATTTTACAACCAGAACTATTTTGACAACTTGCACTTGCTGATCTTCATGTAGCAACAAACATTTGATTTCACTTCAAACTGTTTCCAACCATGCTACTGGAATTT
>JAVDPK010001967.1:5668-17135 GCA_034780415.1 Cichlasoma orientale
TGTGTGTGTGTGTGTGTGTGTGTGTGTGTGTGTGTGTGTGTGTGTGTGTGTGTGTGTGTGTGTGTGTGTGAGAGAGGACAAGACCCCATGCGATGACGAACAGTTGGTCTATCAAGGACACGAATGAGGTGGGCTGATCCCCCAACCCTTCCCAACCTCCGCGGGGTTTAATGGCCAAGTTCACGTAGCGCTTAGCATTTTCAGTCCTTGCTTTTAGTAAACAAAACAAGTCTGATTTTCCAAAAAAAGAGAATCAATTTAAACTGATCTTTGCCAAGAATTTACGGATCCCAGCATCCTCCAAATTACTGTTGTTCTTGCTGCAAAAAACACAGCGATCACAGCAGCTTATAGTCAACAAGGTCTTCCTGTGACAATTATACCTCAGAAATTGCTTCCAGTTATAAAAACGGAGCAGAAAAATTCAGAGGGAGGTTCTTGCAAATGAGCCATTGATTATGCACTGGAGGGCCTCCAAGTTAAAGAGAAACAGAAAAGAATTGCAGCGTGTTTCCATGGAAAATGTTTGTGCAAAAATCCAATTTTTATTTATTTATTTTTAATCTGAATTTCTCTCTCAGCGATGCCCCGATGCCATTTTCCTATAAAATTTTATGATACAACAGGTAAACATAGATAAATTGCCAGCTTCCCAGACTCCAAATTAAAAACAGTGTTATCCTTGAAATCACACTGCAAAGCACGTGCTGCTAAAAAAAACCCCAAACCCCACACATCCAGAAACACACATCAACATGATCGCTCATACATATACACACATGCAGCGCGACAATTAAAGCAGCTCAGTCCGCCCGCTGTCTGAATTAAAATTGACGCGTTGCAACGCAATCACGAGCCCCAATTAAGCTGTGAAGGTAAAGCGGCCTTGACCTTGCTGTGTAATTAACAAACTCTTCTTTCATTAATCCCCACTACCCATCTTTTTCCATCCCCCAATGCTTCCCCCTATGTCCCTTATTTCACACAATACCTTCCTCCCTCTAAGCAGCCGTTTAATTAAGACATGCAACATGGCGTCATGAAGAGTCGGGGGGACAGAAGTCAAGCAATTAAGGGATGGAGAAAAGAATGCGTGAAAGGAGGGGCACAAGTCAGCAAAAGAAAGAAGAATTAGGACACACACACAAAAAAAACAGATGTAAAGAATGTTAGTTTTTGTTTTTGTTTCATTTTGTGTTTTGCATCTTTTTCTTGGATCCTGCAATACAATTTCTTAAACTCTATGGTAAATATCTAAATATAAAGTCATAAATGGCTGTATTTGCTGTACTCAGAGCACAATTTTCCTCAGAATACTCCAGCAATGTCTTTGCCAGAAATGATGGTCCAGCCACTGAAGCATGCAGAGACAGACTGAACCAGACAGTGAGTCATCGAGTAAAGTGACTCGAGGAGCACTGCGCTGCACGCGTGTGTTTCTGTGAATGCAGCGGTGCATGTCTGTTTAAGTGTGTGTATCCTAGCCTAAGATGGTCTCAGGCAAGTGCAATGGACACAGCAAGCTATTCATAGCGCAAAGGGATGCTAACAATCTGTGGATAGAAGAGGCCTTAATGCCTAAAACCAAATGTTCAAGCCAGGCAGAGAGCAACCAAAAAGAAAGCTGACATGGCAGATGTTTCGAGACCCACTTTACCGCGCTATTTACTGCTTCACTTACCGCTGTCAGCAGCCATTGCCCGATACAGGCAGAGAGCTGCGGTGACTCAAAGCTTTAAACAGGTAAGAAAATTAGAGAAACAGGTGGCTGAGGCGGTGGAGACTCAATGCACAGTCTTGCATTAAAAATTGTGGAAAACGTCAAAGAGAAACAAGCAAGACTGTACAAATTAGAACATCAGTTCATTAAGAACTGCACATCAAAGGTTTTGTCCCGTTTCTGGTCTATAAAAGATAAAGTGTATGTGTGCAAAACCTCAGGGTGATGCATAATAAGTAAAGATAAACACTTTGAGTCATTATCTTTTAATTAAGGGCCACAAATCCGGAATCATTCCAGTTTGTGCATTTTGGAAACTACAAGAGCACTTCCTGACACAGTGCAGATGAAGCTGTGCACCTACAACATGTTGGTAACACTTGGAATTATCCTGCTAAAGTATTTTAAGCAGTCAAAATTATATCGATGGTAAATTGGACTCAGCAGACAGGCTCTGGCAGTTGGTAAAATCTGCAGACCAGTCTACCACAGCGCTTGTCACAATATGGGCAGAACAGTCAGACACTCACACCAGTATCTATCAGCGCCAGTTACAATCAAACACTGACACTCGGAGTTTCACTTTAAAACTGCCCAGTTTTATTCTTGTTTTTCCTTCCGCTTCCACACTGCTGCTGCCGTTAGTGTGCTGGTGAAGTGGTACTCCACCACCTCTGCTTCACATCATTATTAAAAAAAATGTCTCTGTTACCCTGCTCATCACGCCTGAGTTAACATTACATGAATGCATTCGGGGGGGTTAAATAATGCACTGGGAATAAACCTCTAATGACGTGCAAAGCCTGCACATGCGCTAAAAATCAGCATTTCAGTACATGCCAGTAAAGTTTAGTGTAATTAGTTCATGACTTGAGCTTTTTTTTTTAGCATTCAGTAAATCAAAAAAATTGCTGATGTGAGTTTTTTTAAATAAAAAAATAAACTTCTCAGTTCTAAAAATTTACATGCACCTCATAAGAGGAAAGTAGCCAGGAACAACGTGGCAAACCCATTTAATTATCTGGGTCAGTTACTTTTAAAGATTCAGTTCATAATTCTGGATAGCTGCTGAAATACGTTTCTCCTTGAATGCCATGTTAAAATAAAGACCAAATCAGATCAACTTAGCGGCAGCCACTGGCCACAGCTGGAGCTAAAACAGCGAAATACCCAGACGTACAGGTCTACATCTGGCTTTACTATTCCAGTCATTATGTGTGGCAGCACCACCGACGCTTATACGTAACAGATGCTATGATAAACTCTTGGATTTGCCGAAAAACATTTAACTGTACACACATTTGACATGCCGGAGCGTTAACGGACCGAATTTCCAGTCACAGCATAACTAAAGATTGTTTTTTTCCAAGCAAACTTTTGTTTGCCTTTGGAGCCAAGAAAATAGAAAGTGTGTCCTTCAAGAGCGTTAGAAGCAAATAAAAAAAGCTTTTTAATAGTGAGAATGCACACAGAAATTGTTTTGTAAATACATTTAGAGAAAGTAGGAAAAAAGAAAAAAAATGTAATTTTTGCAAAACAAGAATAAACTTTTCCACACAGTGCATAAAGATGACAGAGGTCATGAAGGGAGATGGAAAGACAAACTAGCAGCATTATTTAGCTGCTGCGTGGGAGTGTTATGTGTGCAGGAGTATTGATTTGTCTTTCCCCTGAAGCATTGTAGCATCATTTCTCCGTTTGCATTTGTTTTGCCTTTTATTTCACTCCCTCGATCCCTGCTTTCCTGTTGGCTGACACCCTCCTCACTTGGAGCTCTCTATTGCTGGAAGGCAAGCCCAAATGGACTGTGAGTGTAGGGGTGTGTGTGTGTGTGTTTGTGTGCGCTTCTGTGTGCAAGCACGGAGGTTCAATATGAACCTTGCATGCTCTGTATTTTTAACTAAGCCTCACAGTTTGGGGGTGGGGGGGTGGGGGGTGTCAGGTCGTGCAGTGATTACTATACAGTTCAAATTCTTGTTCTTCATAAAACTGTACCAGAACTGTATGCAGTATTGATCCATCACGCTTTCCATTTATTTACTTCAGGATATTTCTGTACTCAGTACAAAAGAACTAGATCATAATGCAGTACAAAAGTATTTATTGAGTCTGTTTTTTTTTAAGTAAACTAAATGAAACTCGTCATTTTCCAAGAATCCAGGCTGTGAAAATAAAACTTTTGACATTTCCTCAAATCATCTAGTGTGTTATGTGACATTTCCCACTTCAGGAAGCATTTCCACAGGAGCTCACCTCCCAGCATGTGTTTGTTTTATCAGACTACGATCCAGTTTCTCATTACCGTCTATGTGCATTAATACACAATCATTAGGATGTATATATCAAGCTTTCGTATACACAGACGAAAGTAGTAGGTTAGTAGGTTAAATCCATAATTTCACTGTTCAAGCATCATTTCAGCACTTTCTATAATTTGCAGTCAAAAATGCGAAACTGCTTAAAACGTTTATAATTTTATGAGTTAAATCCAGAAATCATGCTGCTGCTCACCCTGCTCCTTTGTTTTGGAACCCAATAAATCTTTTTTTTGACTTTCAGAATTTGCTCAGTTTGAGCTGTTAAGACAAAACAACAACAAACAAACAAAAACATGCATGCGTGCAGTTTTATTGTCTGTTAACAATGATTTCCCCTCTGGGGGATCAATCAAGTATATCTTTAGTGTTTGTGTGTTGAAATAATCACAAGCTCTGTCCTCTGATTTGAGATACATGTATTTGATTATTTGATGGACACCTGAAGAACACAGACCTCTGATCAAATGGTTACAAAACGGTAACACCAATATCAGAAGAACAAAGGAGAACTATCAGTAACTATCAGAATAAAATAATCTGTATAAGACTTTTATAAAACCAACTCCTATTTTGAAACCGCTGCCTGCCACACCCCCACGACACCTTTGGGGACTTTTCCTAGTAACATGGCACTGCACAGGTGATAAAATCTGTCAGCAATTTTTTTTTTTTTGGGGGGGGGGGGTACCCTAATCTGTTTCTAAATGCATTTGGGTACATAAACTGTATTTAAGATGTTTTACAGATGATTTGTAAATTAAAAGCGCCACACTCTGTTATTTACATTTTAAGCGAGAGAGCAACATGTTAAACTGCCAGCTGCACCGCACGCTCCACCAGAGTGGATGAAAATCAGCCTGGTAGCTTTTGCATAGCCCTGCTAACAGACAGACAAAAAATAATAACAACCTCTTTGGTACACTTTGTAATCTGTCAGGCTAGCTGTAAGGTACACTTCTAGGCCATGCTCAGCGTCTTGCTACAAATACTTGCCATCGAGTCCTTTCTTGGATCGAAAGCCTGAACAAAAGGTCCTGAAGTCCTGGTTATGCACGGCAAAGATTTCTGCCTCACTCCCTCGATCCCTTTCTCTACTTTACTCACTAACACACAGTCATTCTGTCTGAACCAATTGCTTTCCTCTACCCCAACTCACTTGCTCGCCGCTGCTAATGCTGCTGCTGCCTACCCTCTGCTGCGTTGTGTCCTTGTTACACTTCTGCCTTTGGCACATGAGCCAGCTGTCCTCACACACGGGGCTGACTTGGGTACACAGCAACTTATGCAGAGGCTGCATACACACAAAGGGCATGTTGGTTTTCAGGATTTCGTCTGTCTTTTTGTCACGTTGTTACTTCTTTTCTATATTTTCTTTTATGGACCATGTGTGGCCTAAAGATTTGGCCAGAGCCACTGTTTAAAAGGGGATTAAACCCAACCAATGATGATTAGATGAGACAGTGAGAGACAGAAAACTATTTAAAACTAAGAAACAGACAGCATGGCGAGACAGTGAGAGTAATTTTTTAGGCGCTAAGATTATTTTGTGGTTGGGTTGGATGGGTCGTTGCTGGTAGTGCTTGGCCAGTTGTAGGGTTGCTTGCCAAAATACTTTCCCATACGGATTTGAGGCTCTGCTTAGTTCCATCTCATCTGCTCTTCTCCTTGCCCTGTATTGATCTGCACTGCCCCTTGTGTTGACCTCCCCTGCTCACTCTCCTCCTTTCCAACCATCTTGCCCTTTCACCCCTGTTCATCCATTTCCCTCTCATTCGAACACTTGTTTGCTTTTTTTTTTTTTTCTCCTCCCACCGCTCTCTCTATTAAAACCTCTCACTATCTGCACGCCCCGAGGAAAGAGCAGAGAGTGAGTGGGATCACTCCAACTTTGTGAGAAGCGGCCGCGATCCAAGTCTAAAACGAAAACATTCGTCCACAGACACACAAAGTTGGGACCTAGTGCACACACAAACACATGATCATCCAGAAACCCAGAAGCAGAAACACCCACCGCTATTTCCATCTCCAACTTAATAATCTGCTAACTTTCTCCAAATATGCTTCCAGCTTTCTTGTTGGCAACAGGAAATTAACAGAGCTAGCAGTATGCTTAATGTAATTTCCCTTTTCCAGTGTGCAGCCGGTCTGTTTCTACAGTTTAGAATAAAGTATGTATGGGCATGATTTTGGTGTCGTAAGAAATATCTAGGAGAGTCTTTCTCCCACAGTTTCCAGTCGTATGTTTCACAAATGTTGCAAATTGTAATCGATGTCGAACCTTTGAGGATTGCACACAGAGTTCGGTGAGCAGTTGCCATGGTTATAATGGGATAAGACTGCGGTGTTACACCCTAAGCTGCAATAAATTAATAAATAAAGCCGTAAGCTGATGGGATCATCATAAAAAGAGTCGTGCGTAGGGATTCTAAAACAGCTTTTTGAACCCATGTGCACGGTGATTAGCAGCATCACTTAACCCTTTGCACAATAAACTGTTTTCCTTCGGTTTATATGTTCCAGTGTTAATGACGAGCCTCGAGGATCTGTGATTAACATGCATGTATCTCAGTTCTACGCACTGTCCAGCAGCAAGACAGAAATTTCAGTGTTCATTTATCAAAATTTAATTTTTAGCTACTGACTTTGCAGATTTTTTTTTCTACTAGCACCCAGGGCTATGCCGCATCATATCATGCTCAATAATACCACTATAAATTTATATGTGATATAAAAGTGACATATCGCACAATAAGTAGACAAACCCAGGCATGTCTGAGAGCATTTGCTGCAGGAACAGGAAGGCAGAGGTAAGAAAAGAAAGAGGTTAAGCTTGGGAAGGAGTCTAAGATAAATAAGAATACACACTATTTGTTACGTGGTTTATGCCATTTATTGTTCTCTTTCTCTCTTCGTGTATCACTTTGATTTGTTGTTCAGTTCAGTTGAGAGAGACAGAAAAAGCACAGCTCCTACAAGGATGCCGCCAAGTTAGACATGAAGATCTAGTTTCTTCCCCACCAAGTGTAGGACAGCACTTGTGCCACCAGGCATTTCTCTGCATTTATGTTACATGACAGGTGCACACAGATACAACAAATGCACAGAGCTTTATGCAGCATTCAGGTGGGCTGTAAGCAGAAATATTTTTGCAGGGATCCTGTTACGTGTCAGATGACATGGTGAAACCTATCACAGTGATGTGAGAGTGTAATAAAAAAAAAACAACTAGGTAGCCTGCAGGAAAGTTGAAGAGACACTCAAAACTGAGATACACACACTCGGTTTTTCTCAGTTTTCTCTCCTCCTCTATGACTTCCTTACATATTCTTTAACTTTAACTAAAGTTAAATCCACCACTGTAACACCAGCGACCTCCATGTCAATTAAAACACCACGGTATTGCCAATAAATTTTTATGTCAGTGGAAAAGACTTTTAGGACCTCAGCTGTTGCCCATCTACTTCACAAACATCATCAAACATCCATCAACTTGATATTTCAGGTTTTCAGCTGTTTATATTCACACCAATTAATGCTGTCAACTCCAATCTGTGGCAGTTACTTAACTGGCTAAGTCGCAGAACCCTATCTGTGTCCTGTGATTGAGACGTAGAGCGGCTGCTGGTTTCGAGGCTGAGTACAATTCGGCTTTCTAAACTCGCACATACGGTGATGTCAAAATTACGCAAACCCCTCCTGCTTCCACGAGAATTAAGAGGCCAATTCACACCAAGGTCAGAGCTACATCTCAGACTCTACAAGCCTTAGTTGGCATGTGACATGTTAAAGTTCATGACAGTACAATTAGGAAAAAGACTGAAAAATAATAATGATAATTTAAAAAAAAAACATTTGCCAGGAGAAAGCCTCTTCTCTCTAAAAAAAAACAACAAAAAAAAAAAGAACATGGCTTGCATCTGAACAAACCACAAGGCTTCTGGAACAATGTTCTTTGGAGAAATGAGACAAAAGTGGAGACATTTGGCCACCTTCATGTTTGATGAAAACCAAGCACAGCATATCAGCACAGCTCATACCAACTGTCTACACAGTGGTGGACGGGTGTCCTTTGGACAGACAAAAAGTGGAAACGTCTGGCTGTAATACACAGAGCCACGTTTGGCAAAAACCAAACAGCATATCAGCACAGCACACCTCATACCAGCATGGTGGAGGGCTAGTGATTTGGGCTTGTTTTACAGCAACAGCACCTGGGCAGGTTGGAATCATTGAATCCACCATGAGCCCCTCTGTATACCGAAGTATTCTAGAGCCAAAAGAAAGGCCATCTGTTTGACAGCTACAGCTTGGCTGAAACTGGGTCATCCAACAGGACAATGGCCCTCATTTACTAACAATGAGCACACGAAAATCTGTGTGTGAATCGTGCATGTGAACATTTCACACTCAAATCAGCGATTTAACGTTTTCCTACCCGAGAAGACAAAGACCAAGTTACTGGTAAATATTATATAACAGATTCGGTTCAGTTCATTTTTATTTATATAGCACCAAAACACAACAACAGGTGCTTCAAGGCGCATGCAATAATGCGTGTAATGATTAATGTCACATGATCATTTAATTATTTTAGCATGCTATTAGGCAACAGGAGTTTGGCCAAGACTCTCACTAGCATGCAGCAATTCTATTAGTATACATCTTAAAAAAAAAGAAAAGAAAAGAGAAAAAAATCTAATAAATCTGAGCAAAGCAGAATACTTTTAAAGACCCATTTTTTCCTTGTAAATTATTTCCCATTATTCACCACTGAAGACCAACTATGACTGAAATATTTATACTGTCTTTTGCTTTTAAAATCACTACAGCCCAACATTTCCATTCGGAAATCAGGTTTTCGAGTATCATTTTTACACTTCTCCTCACACACACGCACACACACACACGCACACACAATCTCTGTTCTTATCATCCAAACACATGTTCCGACGGTGCCAGCTGGGCAGATTAGATGCTATGACAGTTTACAGGAGAGGAAGTGAGACAAGCGAGACAGGAAACAGCGCCAACATTGCGCACACACAGCCAGGTCCACTTCTGTTCAATGCACATCCCCACACATACAAAATTCTTCAAAAGATAATAAATGTCAGGTCTGTTGTACCACCAACACAGACACACTGAGTTGAACTTGAGTATGAAGACATATAGTGGGGTAAAGCAATATAACCGGCAATTGTGTTACCAATTTTGGGGACTCAAAAGTAACCAGTTACCTTTCTCAGTAGGTATCTCTGTAATGTAACAGATTACTTTTTTAACTGGCAGTAAAAAGTTTTTTTTTTTTTTTTTTTTTTTTTTACTGATTTCAGGCACTTAAGGCAACAAGTTCTTACACATCTATAGCATGCATACAGTTACAAAGTTGGTGAATAGCTGGAGAACATTTCAGAGAATAATCAGTTAAAAAACAACATATTCCCTCAGGAGTCGACGAGAGACGAGATATTGGAGTACTCAGGGTGGACAAAAACAGAAATACAAATTCATGCTTCCTTGGTCTGTGTTTTCTCAATAAGCTGAAAAGTATTTTTTTTTTGCCATGCTCAATATAACAACTTTACGGATGTGATTTTGGTGTCGTTATTATATGATATGTAAGTGCAATACAAAAACAAGCCAATAAGATGCTATTACCACTGAGCAGCAGAAATAACTGGTTGAAGTAAGAAGACGGCTAAAAGAAAATGTTTCGACCCGTGACGGGAAAACGCTTCAGCCCGTGACGGGAAATGGGGATGACCCTGCAGTTCTCAGAGAGGGAATGAGGGCCAATCTATTACAGGGAGTCAGCATATAGGGGACTTAGTAGGGCAGCCAAGCAGCTGGAGGGGTCAGAACAGAGATCGAAGGCTGGTGTCCAGGTTTGAACTCCTGGCAGCCAGCAGAGAGAAAGTGAGTGATGCAGGAGAAAAGTTTTCCTCTGGCTTCAGGATATTTTATCACGATCGCGAACATAAACAGAACCGGTGACAACCACAAATAATTAGCATGAGCAGCGTTTTGCTAGCAGAACACGTTACAGCAAATTACTTTAGACAACACAGCTGACGTGAGCCGATTACAGTCAGCACATTCTGCTTACAAAACACCCACAGAGAAGACTGCAAACCATAAAATGCACATAATCGTCCCTGATATGCGCTTAAACAACCTTTAATAGTTAATATTGTTTGTTGAGATCTCACTGCTCTTTAACTGGATGAATAAATTTCACAGCTGCAGTCGCCATGTGTTGTTAACTGGAGTTGCTAATATAATTAAATACAGTAGCTTTGTCAGATATGTGCTATGTATGCTACTCGGTGTACCAAGCGGTTTCTCCCTGCTCGGTTGGTTTGCATTTAGGCATGTGCTCGAGTGTGTGTATCCAACTGTGTCTATGAAGAGCCCTTATTAGTATTTCCTCAAGACACTTGTTTTGTTACTATGATATCCACAACTGAGAGTGGATATAATTGGACTAGAATGGGATCTGATGACTTTAAATGAGCCCCATACTCATAGTTACTGAGCTAAATGGCAACAAAGCCTGCTGGGTAGAAGTCAAAGAAAGGCATGCCTCTCCGTGATTGGATACAACACGCGTCGCACCCTCTGTCTGAATTAGTCTGCTTGTTTTTCAGCTGACACAGAGTCAAGTCCTTCTTAATGCCTATTGCTCACACACACAGATAACAAAGGCATACACACATAAACCCACGAGTGCATGCACAGTGCCAAATCCACACGCACAAAAAATAACAATAGAAAAAATAGAAATACAACATAGTATTCAATCACTGCCATAGCCACATAATGCATGACCTTTGCTGTGCTGGAAACACACACACACACACACACACACACACTCACACAGTTATACGGGCGCACATTCGACACACACGCGCAGTGAGACAAAAGAGCAAAACATGCTGAGAGATAACACACAGTGGTCAATAAATGACAAAAACCATTCATTCCCCCATCCATCCTTCCCCTTATTTATACCTGTCTCACACTGAGTGAATGTGATTGGCTGCTGGTAGGGAAAGGGAAAAAAAGCAGAGAAGAGTGCTGCTGAGCCAGACAGAGCTCGCCAATTAGATTGATCTTCAAATGACTGAGTAAACAAAGGTTACCAAGACAACAGTTGGCAGGGGATTTGACAGCAACTAATTTATTCTGTCGTTTTGACTTTGGCTCCGCTGCATACTGCCCTAGAGGTATGAGGGCAGTAAGGGGTGGAGAACACGCGCGTGCATTACACAAACAAATGCACACACAGGATGACTCAGCAATGGATGGACATGCAAACCATTCTGACCAATGCAGCTGTGTGTGCATAATGTGAGGCGCACAAATCTGCAGATATAAATATATATATAAGAATTTATTTGTTTGGATGGGTCAAAAACAAACTGCCCCC
>JAVDPK010001968.1:0-10448 GCA_034780415.1 Cichlasoma orientale
TTATTTGTATAGCACATTTCAGCAGCAAGGCAATTCAAAGTGCTTTACATCATAAGAACAAACAAATGTGCAGTAAAGTCATTAAAAGCATTAAAACATCAATCAAGTAAACAGCAAATCATCAAACATCAGAATCATCACACAGGCTAGAAAACCAAAACAATGAGCTGAAAGGTGCTACAGAGCTGTGTAGAGTTTGACAGGTTTGGGTTCTATTTCTCTCTGAGTTCATTACAGCAAGATTATTAATATAAGGATTATCTTGGTTAAATGGTTTAACTTGATATTCTTTTGATGTGTGCTAACTCTTCTCACCTTTTTTCATTTTTTAACAGTGCAGCTCACCTCACATTCATCTTTTCGATATTCCTGTCACAAGTGATCGCATTAATGTCACGAATATCAACACAGCTCTCAGAGAGGCACTCAGAAAGCTATTCTCTGCAAACCCCCCGGACCCATCGGCAAGGCCTCGGCGCAGAGGGGCTTAAGTAGAGCTGCCAGTTGATTATTCGTTCACACCAAACAGGTTAGACTGTGGCTGATGGCCAGCCAGCTCCGCCCAGATTTACGCTCTTTGCAGGATCGTTTGGCTTCTGTATTCATGATGGTGCATCTTCTCTCGCTCCCAGCATGCACTTGGCATTCTTTCCATCTAGCAGCCTTGGCTGAATAGAAAATAATAATCCCCTGACCAGCAATTCCTCTAAAACCATTTGGCTCATAACTGCATGAAGACCAGAGTACGGCATGCAGGGGATGATTGCACAGGGCTGCTGGGTGGACTATTGATTAAAAGAATCAGGGAGAAAGAAAGCAGTCTGCAAGGCAAAGATTTGGGTAGACTTTTTCAATACCCCCTGTCTCTCCCTTTCCTCCTCCCTTTTGTCTCTTCCTCCAACTCTTCTACCTCCTCTCCTCCTCCCTCTCGTCTCGTTCTCTCTGCTGCCGTGCTACCAACACTACTCTGTAATTTAATCCATTTAGTCATGGCTCCAGATCAATATCCATTTCCCTTGGCCTTAGGGAGAGCCTCTTGAATCTGCTTGTTTCAAACAGTGGTTGTGTTGGCCAGCAGGGGCTCCTGTGGGCCTGCCAGCTGATGATACAGATGTACTACACAACGGTATCTGGGAAAACAAAGCAAGGCTTGCAGATCATCTCTCACTTACCTGCTGTAGCAAACACGGGTCTAGATGCTGCAGCACGACATATGCGGTCACATTTTAACCCGTGTTTTTTTTTTTTTTTACAACTTATACCACTTCCAAGAGTTCCTTCTTGATCACAGTGAACAATACTCTTACTCTGAGATGATGAAATGCAACGCCTAGTTGGTTAGTAAATGAATGACACTGAATCTGATTCAATTAAAGCTAATTTGATGAGTGGGCCTTGCCAGTGACCACGAAGAAAGTTGGAATTATTATTTCTTCTCCCTCCAGGATTGATTTACTGTCACCACATTGGGGCGTACTGGGGTGGGAGATGAAGAGTATTTACTGTTCCTATAAGAAGATTCAATCATGAACAGCCTGCTAAAGCGTCCTTGAGCAAATAACAACGCGCCATCGGATAAATATCTATATTTAACTGAAGAGCTAGTCATTCGCTGCCACTGGGTGAACATTTTGAGCTCACATAACATTGTTAGCTGCCCTACTTCAGTATAAACTGTCTTAAGCCCGCCCCATGGGTGCCACCGGCCAGCTGTACGCTCTGTGGACACTGACAGTGATTCTCCTTCACCTGCTCCACCGCGTCGTGCATCGCCATGTTTTATAAATAACTGTGTGTTAAATATTCATCTGTTAGCATTTGCATACAAGTATTTTGCACTTTACAGCTGAGTTTCATAAAGTCAAAAGGACAGGCAAACAGTTTACTCTGAACTACTGATACGGTGAGGACTATCAGACATTTTAAGTTAGCACAATGAGGCCCAAAGGAAACATTATATTCACCTGCCGCTACATTATTTATAGTTCAACAGCTCATTAACACAAACGTCTAATCAGCCAATCGCATGGCAATAACTGCAGGCATGTAGACATGGCTGAGACAACTAGCTTGAATTTCCAACTGAGCACCAGAATGGGGAAGAAATGTTATTCAAGTCACTTTACATTCAGCTGGTGAAATAAGTCCCATTTCTAATCTCTTTTTTATGGCATTTTAGCCACTAAATACTCAACAAATGTCACCAGGTAGGTGTAAGCCTTACAATGTGGAGCTGGGCAGGAAGTGTTGTGTGAGTCTGCAGAGCTTTTTTTAAGCTTAAGCAGACTGAAAACCAAAACAATGAGCTGAAAGGTGCTACAGAGCTGAGTAGAGCTTCGCAGGGATGAATGTGGCATGCTTGTTAGTGACAGATGGGCTGGTCTGAGTATTCCAGAAAGCGCTGATCTACTGAGATTTTCCCTCAAAACCGTCTTGAGTGTTTACAGAGAATGGGCCAAAAAAAGGAAATATCCAGTGAGCGGCAGTTCTCTGGTTGAAAATGCCTTATTGATGCCAGAGATCAGAGGAGAATGGGCAGAAGGCTTGAAGCTGATAGGAAGGCATCAATAATCAAATACCTACTCATTATACATCCAAGGTATGCAGAAGAGCATTTTTAAAATGCACAACAAATGCAACCTTGGAGCAGATGGGCTACAGCAGCAGAAGAACACATCGGGTGTCACTGCTGTCAGCTAAGAACAGGAACGTGAGGCTACAGTTTGCAAGACTGTCGAGCACGCTATGAAGAATGAAGAAAGTTCTGAAGGCAAACGGGGTCCAACCTGGCACTAGCAAGGTGTACCTAATAAAGTGGCTAATGAATGCATATGGCCAGCATCATCAGCCAATATTTAAGTCAGATTATGGTATTCATTTACAAATAAGGCCATGTTAAGGTATATATAAACTGCTAAAAGAGTTCACAGTCCAGATGTTTAATTTGTCTCATTTTTTTTTAACACATTTTCTGTTTTTTCTCCTAAACAGCACCCTAACTGTACCAGCCATTTAAATGTATGTAATATTACTTTACGATAACAGATTCTGATGAATTCAAATGACTAAAGCAGTGTTTAACTTTTTAAATCAAACAGACAATTATTATTATGATTAATTGTTTACCTGGAAAGACGCTTTATACCTAAGGCATTGTGAGCCTCACTAACAGCAAAGCTGATTTTTAAAAGCTGCAGAAAAGGAAAAACCCAGGCACACAGAGGCTGATATTCTCTTCTGGAGTGTTTTTGTTTTCCCCCAATTCCAAAAGTCTAAATTTGGAATAACGTCACTTGATAAATTTTTCATATAACTTCACCTCCAACTAAAGGACTTGAATTTTTTATCAGGGTCCTCATCACCTCAAACATATGGTTCTTGTCCATACATGCATTTAAAAGCAGTTGCAAATTTCTGCCTTTTCAGAGTGTCCCAGGTCCGTCGTTGATGTGGCGTCACAAGATTATCTTTTTGCCTTTCTTGTCACTTTGTTCCGAGGAAATCTTATTTTCTGGCTTTTTAAAGCACAACCTGTCCCTGTGTTCATGTGATGTTGCTGCAGTTCCCTCAGAACCTTTCTAGTTTGTCTTACCTTCACTTGCTTTATTGCACTTCTCCCTTAATTTGCTATACACATTTTTTAAAATTTAATTCTTTTAACTGGAAGAACCTTGAGATTTTTTTCAAGCAAGGCCACGTCAAGAAAGTACATCATTATAAGTTTAAATGTTTAAATTAAGCATGGGACAAAAATGAATCACATTAAAGTAATAATAAGGGACTATACACTCACCAGCCAATTTATTAGGTATACTTGTTCACCTGCTTGTTAATGCACATATTTAATCAGCTAATCACATGAAAGAACTCAATGCCTTTAGGCATATAGTCAAGACAACCTGCTGAAGTTCAAACTGAGTATCAGAATGGGGAAGAAAGGTGATTTAAGTGACTTTGAATGTGGCATGGTTGTTGGAGCCAGACGAACTGGTCTGAGTAGTTCAGAAACTGCTGATCTACTGGGATTTTCCCACACCACCATCTCTGGGGTTTACAGAGAATGGTCTGAAAAAGAGAAAATATCCAGTGCATGGCAGCTCTCTGGGTGAAATCACCTTGTTTATACCAGAGGTCAGAAGGGAATGGCCAAATATCTTTGCACCAATTGGCAGGCAACGGTAACTACTTGTTACAACCAGAGCATGCAGAACAGCATCTCTGAATGCACAACACATTCAAGCTTGAAGCAGATGGGCTACAGCAGCACAAGACCACACTGGGTATTGTACTCTTGTCAGCTAAGAACAGGAAACTGAGGCTACAGTTCACACGGGCTCACCAAAATTGGACAATAGAAGATTGGTAGTACTGGATTGGAGCCCAATTTGCAATCAGAACTGCCCTAATCCTTCATGGCATAGATTCAACAAGGCAATGCAACCATTCCTCTGAGATTTTGGTCCATATTGACATGATAGCACCACATAGTTGCTGCCCATTCCACCACATCCGAAAGGTGCTCTTTTCTATTGAGATCTGGTGACTTTAGAGGCCATTTGAGTACACTGAACTCATTTTCTAATTGCGGTTATTTGAGCTTTGTGACATGGTGTGTTATTCTACTGGAAGGAGTCATCAGAAGATGGGTATAGTGTGGTCATAAAGGGATGGACGTGGTCAGCAACAATACTCAGGTATATATAAATATACCTCAAAATAAATAAATAAGGCATTTTAAGTTTAAACATCTTTTCTTTACCCACTGCTCTCTGAAAATGACAGCGATAATACTGACTTGAGTTTGAGCAGTCCCACACGGTGCAGGCATAACGGCTTCTCTGCTCATGCTTGTTCTGTGTTTCTTATCATCAGGATCATGAACAACCCAATACCCACCAGTACAGTCCTTTTCACTTGTCCATGCACACAGAAGATGAAGCAAACAGAAAGAAGGTGCAAAATCTGCAGTTTTATCCATAATGATTGTGGAAGATTACCAGCAGAAAAGAGAGAAGTCTGAAAAATCTTTGCCTCACAGGCACACGTGAAACTGCCTCGAGTGCTGCAAATTGTTTCTGTCGGGCGCTGTCTTTGGCTTATCTCCCCTATAGAAATTTCCCTTGTTCTCGTCTGCCAGTCAATATGCACCGAAGTGGAAACTGAAAAAGCCATCATCTGTTACTATCTCACTCATGCATGTAATACAAGGACTCAGCCCTTGTTAGAAATAAGCTAAAACCTGTCTTTATCAAACTATACTTCAGGCTGCTTTTCCGCTCTGTTCTTTCTTTGCTCTCTCGTCTCTGCGTCTCGCTTTTGCCAAAGATGCGTCGGTCAGATAATCAGCTCTCTGCTAAATTAACATATTCGCTCCCT
This sequence comes from Cichlasoma orientale, assembly GCA_034780415.1. NCBI lineage: Eukaryota > Metazoa > Chordata > Actinopteri > Cichliformes > Cichlidae > Cichlasoma > Cichlasoma orientale. Next base: position 5,377 of record JAVDPK010001968.1, read on the forward strand.
TAACACAAACCCATTTCTAGGCACAGCTTTATTCATTTTGTAAAAATTCTGCATTTTCATTGCCATTAGTGTCTCCGTATTGCCAAGCCACGCTTCTCTGAGGAGTTGCTAATTTGCACATTTGCAGCTATTACTGACTGAAAGAAGCAAACAAACAAAAACAAAACAACAACAACAAAAAAAAGTCTTACGCACATAAAAACAACAGGAACATTTTCTCCTTCTAAAAATAAGAACAACCAGGAAAATCAAGGTTCAAACAAAAAATATCCTGTAATGTCACCTTTTAAATCTGAGGATGTCATCGTGACAGCGAGGCTGAATGCTAGAGTGCTGCGCCACGTTTTACTCCCGCAACAAGTAAAGTTGTTTCTAAAAATGTGCTCAATATAGAGTCAAGGGCAGAGTCTATTTTTACAGAAGGAGAGGATTCTTGCTCTCTTTGTTGTTGAGAACGTTAAAAAAGGCTAAAAGCCTTGGAGTTAGTGGTGTGCATCTAAAGATGAAGGCAGATTTGGCCAGATTTTGAACCAGAGTTTCTCCCACAACGAGGTGACAATAGAAAGAAGCTCCTGTATTATTTTGTACCTTAAGTATTTAAAAATTCTTCTTTATAATTTGATTTTTTTCCCCCCTTCAGCTATCAACAGTGATTAATGTCTTCATTCACAGCTTGTGTTTGTAATCTATCTTAAAGTGCTGTGTGAGCCGGTTCATAATGGAAGTGCATTGTCTGACACTCACGTCACCGAGAATGAATTTCTTGACTTTCTCCAGCTGAATATATTGAGCCTGTCTCATTGATTCATGACTGCCAATATCATTACTATCATTTAGACATACATTTCCGGTACTCAGTGGATATGGAGCTTGTCAAGGGCAGCTATTATGGTGATGTTACACTGAAAGTGACCCGACTGTGAACCATCAGCATTATCTGTGGATTAATTACCCTGCCCTCTCATTCTCGCTCTACCTGCTCTCCTCCGTGTCTCACTGCGCCGTCTCCCTTTGTCCCATCTTTCTTCTGAATATAAATGCGCTCCCCCTTCAATGCCTTACCGTGTACCTTCAGTAAGAAGCAGAAAATTATTAGCTCTTAGATTCAATTGGAAAATCGGTGGTGTTTCTTTTTCTTCTTTTCAACCATGATATTCTGAGCCAACCGCAGTAAAAACAGGGAATGTGTTTAATCTGTCAGTGGCGATTGTCATCATCACCCCCCTGATGGGGAATTCAGAAACATGGAGCTGTGCCCATTGTTTTCACTGAGAGCAGCACAGGGAGCATTGACCTAACACAGGAAGCTCTGCGTGCCTCTGGCTCCAACACGTTTACCCTGCATGCATACGTACATACGCGTGCCGCCATAAAACACTTGTGCGTGCATTCATGCATGATACACTGCAGGTAAACACACACCTACCCCCTCTCCTGCGCACAATCCAACATGCTACTGTTTCTCTTCTTGCATGCAAACGGGATACAGCTGGATTCCACGTTGTGTTGTGATTATGCTGATCTTTCCAGCCTGTTAAGTTTATCTGTTAATTTTATCTTTGTCCTTACATGGCCGGCAGCATTTAATGTTTCACATGACTCCACGCAGCATGAAAGAAAACAATGAGCAATCCCTTATCGCACCACACCGAAAATGTATTTTATATCCTTTTGAAAGTAACGGTGTATACGTCCTGTAATGGCATTAATCACCAGATGTTTCTGTGAAATTTCTTGGAAACAATGCTGAAATACCTGCTCAGGATAGAGCTCTCCCTGGTTTGCACTGTCACAACAATGCATCATGTTCAAAGGCCTCGTCTGCCTATCAACGCATCCCTGATCCTTCAGATTCAGATCACACTGCCGTTGTCTCGTTGCCGTCACACTAGACACGAGTAGAAACTTATATTTTTCCCTGAATGAATGAATGCTCTTTAGTGCAAGAAAATTATGTCTTTTCTTCAACGTGTAGGGCAACATACATTCTGACACCTTATTTCTTTACCCTGATCAGTTGACAGCCATGCTAGTGTGACAGTACTAAGCTGATCTTTACTGTGAATGTTTACCATGTTCACCTATTTAGTTTACCACACAAATAATTGCTGTTTAGCTCTTTCACTGGTACTCACAGTATTTTTCTTCTGTAATTGAGCACTCAAAGTACTTTCTACTGCAAAGCCACATTCACCCATTCACACAGCACTTTGTTACTATGCCTTTAAGTACACTCCAATAGATGCAGCAGGTGCATGGGTTCAGTATCTTGCCCAAGGACCCTTCAGGCCAGATATTTCTCCAAGGACACTTCAATGTGGACTGGAGGAGCTGAAGAGCGAATCACTAACCTTCTGCTTCGTAGACAACCAGCTCTCCATCCTGAGCCACAGCTGCCCTGCATGTAAACTTGGAGTACAGCTGACACCTATGTAAATATTACAATATTGCAAATATCCATCCACTTTCCTTACAGCTTCTCCATTTAGGGGGTCACAAGATGTCCAGAACCTATAGAAGCTGTGCTAGTTCAAAAGGTGGAGTACGTGCAGGACAGGGTGCTCGTCTATCACAGGGCTAAGGAAGAGAGACAACTGTGCATCCTCACAGTCACACCTTAGGGCAATTTAAAACCAGTTAGCCCAAAGTGCATGCCTTTGGACTGTGCAATCCAGCGAGACCCCGTGCAGGCACAGAGAGAACTCCACATAGAAAGAACCTTCTTGCTGAGATGCGACAGCGCTAACCGCCGCGTCACTGTGCTGCTTGGAAATATAAATCTAAGCCCTGGACGTGCTTCACTTCCTACCCGATAATGGCATTAAATAAAATACCACAGGACCACCAAAGTTAATGGAAACCCAACAGTCAAAACTACACAAGTGAGGCTCACTGATCAAGGGGAAAAAGTCAAAGGATCATCAAAGCCACAGGGAAAGGCTCATCACCTCAGGGCCACGGATGTCTGTACAACATTTTGTGCGAATTCAGCTTCATTTATGCATCTAAATTATTGTGGTGTGAGCTGCTCATGGAATCTCTATCTTCTCTTGAATATAATGGAACTAAATGGTACTTGCTTTGTGGTGCCATAACAAACAAACAAACAAATAAATAAATAAAAAACTGTGCAGCAAAATCCATAAATCATGAACCTGTTGTGAGCAGTTTAGGAAGTATTTTCTCTTTTATTACACCTGCCAACAGCCTCACTCATTATGCCCCTGTAGATAATAAAAAGAAAATATTATCTACATGAAACTGCTCACAACGAGGTCTATGGAAACGTTTCTGGAACGAGACATGCCTGCTCAGTTTTTCAGCTGTATTTTTTATGGGGCTTAGAAGACCACAAGGTAACTGCCATCTATTTCTATTTTAGCAGGGGCAGCTGTAGTTCAGGAAAGGTTGGAGTTCTGTTGTTGGGTGTGGTAAGACTGCATGCATATCATGCCTGGACTCATCTCTTCAAGCAAGTCAGGACACTGTGCACACGCCTGGACACGGCATGCAGCGGTCACACTTGTCAAACAAACTGGACTTTGGGATTATACTCATTTGTAGACACGGACAGTTACACACACACACACCACAGCTGTGTGTCATCATTCCTGTTTACTTCTTTAAATCTGACTGAAGGGCACATGTGTAATTGGTACAGTGTAGTATAGAGTCACAAAAAACTGGCAGGCACACAGATGTCCATACACAGAGCCGAACACCTACTGTCTATGATGAAATTTACATCCAGGATCTAAGTGGACCATATGCACCTTTCAGTTAGAGACAAGCCATTTCTCTGGTTAAAGTGCAGGTAACTGATTCTACACCAGCAGCGAACTGTTGACTCCTGCAGTTTAGGAAGCCTCGTTTCCCGTAACCTCCAAATATTTCAGATCGCACTGGCGAGAGAGTGTTTGAGGAAATTCACAAAATAGCAAAGTGAGATTACTGCCAAGCCCCCATTAGACTCTAAGAAAAGATTGCACCGCCACCCTCTAGTCTCTCTTTCTCTCGCCCTCCTTCTCTAACGCTGACGGATATCCAGCGCTACGTCTTCACTCAGCCGTGCACACTTGCCCTCCCATTTCCCTGCTGAGAGGTCAGTGCTGTTCGTGTCTGCTGGAAAGCTTTCACAGGAGCCTCATCTTTAGCCACTCCGAGCTAACAGCAGGTAGCTTTGCTGTTGCCTCTGTTTGAATTGATTCATTTCATCCCTTGACTTTGTAGTGTCTTTTACAATGAAGAAACATTTGTGTTGTTGTTGAGTGCTGATTCAAAGTGAAACACCTGTTCTCAATAGCTACAAAATGATGTTGAAAGCACAGCTTTTGCTGCTCAGGTGTTGAATATGTTTCGGGGTTATCTCAGAATGAGTCTCCACTGTGTTGTTGCCCTCTGAATGACCTTTTTTCCCTATTCTTCTAAGCACAATTGGATCCAGTACGATATTATGCTTTCGATTACTCTGCCACCCCAATGATAAACAGTAATAATCCAAACTTTTGGGAGCTGTGAAAACGATAGCATGGATGAATCCCTGCTGCCTCTGGGACTAGAGAACCTCAAAAAGGTTAGCATCAAAGCATTCTGGTCCATGACTGTCGGGTTAATGCACTCTAAATCGCTCCACAGCAAACAAGTAAAAAAAAAAAGAAGTGCAAAACTATTCATGAGAATGAGACAGGTCTGCCATTTGGCTCTGTACCTTCACAGGCATACAGGGAACTGTATGTCACTTTTTATGGTCTTCATCAGAGGCTGATTTGCAGTACTTGTTTTGGAACTTATCTGAAGGTAATAGCTTCCTTGGTTGATTAACTTTATTAGATCTTTACCCAGCGGCCTCATTCTCCGCGTCTGTAATGTCGGCTGATTAGGTGGGAACTGCAGGGCACCAAATTGCAGAGAAGGATAATGATTTACATGCTGGAGTGCTGAGAAAAATGGTATTAGAAGTTTTGAAATGTTATTAAAAATGTCAGTTGTGGAATTGGAGACACATACAGAAGGTGGTGGTGGGGGGGGGGGGGGGGGGGAACAACAGAAAAAACCTTAAAAGGGACCCACGT